>JAYKQN010000009.1:24510000-25005000 GCA_036785175.1 Eupleurogrammus muticus
ATATAACATCCAATTTCATCAATTGAATGGGATAATCTTTTAAATGTCAAAAAAAAAAAAAAAAAAAAAAAAAAAAACTGTTTCCAGGGTTCAAGCTTTCAAGTGGACTGTTATTCTCTTTGCAATGAAATAAAAAGAGAAACATGCAGAAAAAGCTGTTTGATAAATGATTTCAATAAGAATTGTTAGGATTTATTCATGTACCTCCATTGCTAAATCAGATTTATTTGGTTTTAGAGAAGAAAGTCAGACTATAATTTCAATTTATAACCACCTGCATGACAGTATTCTTTACCAGTGGTGTGTTTGTGTCTGTAGATGCTGAGCATTCTGATCTGAAAAGACATATATATTTTTTAACAAATACACATTTTTTTGTCTATTTTATAAAGTGGTTTCACCCAAGTTGAAGAAGAAAAGTGAGAATTCTCCAATGCTATAATCTGTTCAGACAATGGGAGCAAGTAGTTTTGTTCAAACAGAAATTTGGAAACATTCATCTATAGTGGAACAGAAATGTGGATTATAAAACAAATATGTTAGTAATCCTGTGACAATGCCTGCTCCAACACAAAAGTTGGTGATTCCTGCTGATTCACCCCGTGGATCAAGGACAATTCCAAGTTCAAGTGCTTTCGAAAAGGAATAAAGAGCAAACCTGCGGGTACACCACAAAACACACTCTGAATGTTTTCCTTTTTCCATTTGTTGCCTTAATAGATGAGTGACAGCCGCGGAACATAAAGGAATGAAAGGGAGGGAGGGGGCACGGCGGGACAAAGAAAATAAGGCAGACATCAAAGGTTACACTGGAGGTAGAGGAGGAGAGTACCTTGCCATTATTGGGCCTGAGCGATGAATGCGAGCGGAAAGAGACGCTGAGTGTTTGGGTCCCGTATTTTAGATCATTAACGTGTAGCTCTGAGTTTCATTAGTCCTGCCAAGCCTCCGCTTTGTGGCTGTTTTTCAGGCCTCCGCCGGCCAACAATGCTGCCTGACCTTCGGAGGAGGAGGGGAGAGGAGGCCATCATTAGAGCCCCCCCCCCAAGCGTCAGACTAACAGCAGTTTGGACCGGAGCAGCTTCCTGAAAGCTCTTCACTTTTCAAACAGGAGCCCGACAGCCACCTTTTGTGTTGAGAGAAGCAGAGGAGGAGGACAAAAAAAAAATCTGGATAGGAAGCAACCTGAAAAGCCATAATAGTGCTTCACCTATACGGAGGAGGAGAAGGTGGGGTAATGAATTTACTATCCAAAGCTAGAGGTGAAACAATTAGTTGATTAGTCAAACTTCTACATTAATCATCAACTATTTTGATGAACGTCAGTCATTTTCAAAAGAAAATGCGCATTAAAAAAAATATTTTTATTAGGAAGTAAGATTGATCTATAAAGTGTGGCCTGTCTGTAGTAGTTTACGAGGCAGCATTTGTGCTGTCTGTCTCGCGGATATCTACACCGTGTTTTGTCATATCATTTTCTACTTGTGCGTGATCTCTCACACGCTCCACTCTCACTTGTCTTCGCCGTCTGAGGGGTTTGTGACAGTCCGAGACCTCTCAGCTTTGTGTGACAGCTAGGAATGATAGTTTGGTGAACAGCGATCATTGCCCATCTCAGCTGGGCCACACCTGTTCTACAGTCCACAGGCAGGCACCTGAACGCCTCACTGCAGCTGAGCTACAGATATCACACCACAAAATGACTTTAGTAGAATAGTACTGAAAGAGAAATCTTCTGATATTTGCTGTAAGTAAGTATTCAAAGCAAAGGTACAAGTTAATCCTGCTAGTAGCTTCAGATTTCTACATCGCACTGTATGAACTCATATTGCAGCAGAAATGACTTCCAAACTATCCATGAAGTCACAAGTCTCAAATAATCACCATCAAATCATTAATCATTGCAGCTTTAAATTGCATCACTACATAAATCAATAATAATCAGAAAACCTTAATATTCAGAATTTTATATTTCACCAAAAAAATATGGAACACAGATGTTGCATACTATCATTTCGTTGACTAGTGTGTAACCTGTTATTTATCCCAATAATAACATTAATAACCCTGACACCTTCATTTCTTGAATCACTTCTAGATCTGCAATCATTAGTCAATTAACTACTGTGTTTTGATAATCAATTTAAGTACTTACTAAAAAGAAAATGTCCAAATTATTTGTTTTCAGCTTATCTTATCTATAATAGTAAACCAATGATCTTTGGGTTGTGGAGTGTGGGTCTGGACAAAAAAGTCATTTTAGGTTAAATCTTAAGCTTTGAGAAACATTGATCAGCATTTTACACCATTCTATGAACCAAACAACTATTTGATTGTTTCAATAATTAATAGAAAGTCATTAGTAGCAGCTCTGATGCTGTTACATGTTTAATTCGCTGCTTTTAAACATTGAAATATCCCTGTTTGTTTAAATACAGTAGATGATATCAATAAAATGCTTGGAAAATGTCTAACTAAGCTTGAATATCAAAAATGGAATGTAACCATGGATTAGATTAATTGACTTTTAAAATATCGTATATTACCATACCCTCTTTAGGGCTGTTAGGTAATTAAAAGGATTATTGAATTATTAACATAATCACATAAATCAGAAAACCTTTTTTTTTTTTTTATTTTCTCCCCACTGTTGACATGCAAATGAAAACGTAAGCTATACTAAACAACCGCCTGAAACCTAAACTCACACTTATTGCTGGTCCCTGGATTTCATTTATACAGTTTTACATTGGAAATAAGGTATGCAGCAGAAGAGGAACACAGAGAGAGAGAGAGAGAGAGAGAGAGACAGATGAGAAGCTTCTGGCAGACAGATCGACAGAGGCCATGATTTGATTAATGGCTGGGGCGTGACCTGCCTGAGCACTGATACATGACATCCCCATGGAAAGAAGATCCATCAATGCAAATCCAGCCTCGTCGTCCAAAGAAAAACTGACCCCGGCGAAAAAAAGTCACACCGTCATCTGACCCTCGCCTCTCTTTCTCCTTTAATCTGTCCATCTATCCATTTGCATTCTCTATCCTTCACACTGTCCTGCACCACACCATGTCACGCTATCTCATGACTCCCCACTTCTCTTTTTAATACCTCATTTGCATCCAGCGAAAGCAGACAGCTTCCAGTGAGAGGGCCAATGTGCGAAAAGAGAACAAGATCAGAAGACCATGTGTCCACACACACACACACACACACACACACACACACACACACACACACACACACACACACACACACACACACACACACACACACACACACACACACACACACACACCGTGTCGTATTTGAATTGTTCTGCCAGAGAGGATATTTCAGTCAGAGACGGGGGGAAAGATATGAGCACGGCTGCAGAGCAGCTGAGCTCCAGGAGTGTTAGGAGGCTGCAGGTCTGACAGGTGACATGTTGAGTGATGCTCTGGGAATTAGACGAGACCTTGGACCTGAGGATGATATTGCAGCTGTGAGAGAAAGAGGAGGAGGAGGAAAAAAGGCTACAATCTCCCATTAGGGGAATACTTTTACGGTTGCGTCTAGGCTTTGTGCTTTTGAAGATATTTTTGGACCGAAGCTGACATTTTGTGCCAATACTTAACATCTTTAAAACGACCGGAGAGATAAAAAAAAACTTGTTTTCTGGACGCCGGCGCCAACAGTTGTAGAGTGTAATAAAAACTCTGTGCCAGCTCATCAAAGTCTCCCACATCTTGTTGGGATGGAAAAAAACATTAAATCATAATCAGAAAGTGCACCTCTTCATCGAAAGTCATGTTGATGGAATCCTGTTAGGGAATAACAGCTGTGCACTTCACAAACAAACATGCTCTCTCCAACTGAAGTGCCGACTCCTGGAGGTGTTGAGCGAAATTCTCCCAAGGTGAAGTAATTTTATTATCAAGCTCAACATGATTTATTGTGATATTGTTGCTGACTTGAGCTTCGTCAGTCATATATCAGGGTTTTATTTACCTAAAAATAATAGTTATTCCGCTTTCTTTTGTGGTCCCGTCTGGAAAAGATATGAAAACAAAAACTGTAACAGAGGAAGGAAACTCCATCACATGCAGGAAGTGGATGATACGCTGTCTGTTTAAAATTAAGCTACACTTCCTTTTGACTGAAATATGTCCACAGCGACAAGTGCTGGGCTTCCCTTTCTTTATATTTCACTTTATATTCACTCAAACAAACTGAACTGAAGATGTTTAGTGTTGAATTGAAGATAAGCAATGGTTCAATAATAATAATGCAACAATAATGCTCACACCTTATTTTCAACACATGATCAGGTGCACTTTATTATGGTAATGTAAAAAAGTGAATCTGTGATTTTATGTCTAGCTGTTTAATAACTTCCACTATTCATGGTATTTTTTATTATATATATATATATATATATACACACACACACACATACACACAGTTAAATTGTGTTGATGGGCCAAATAATACCGGACCTGTAATAAAGTAAACATGCTACTTTGTACTCTTTCCTAATGTGTAACAACCTGGACATGTTACTGTTATATATTTTATAAATACATTAGTTTAGGCCCAGATTCTGTTCTGTTCTGTTCTGTGATAGTGCTGGAATTTCCTGAGGGTCTGTGAATGCATCTTGGAATAAGATGCCTGTGGTCCACAGTAGCCTGTGTTAACACAAGGAATAAATAAGCAGCTAACCTGGCTAACATCTTAGCACAGTGGTCAGGAACATTTTTGGCTGAGAGACAACACATTTTTTTAAATGTAATCCCATGAGAGCCATGAGAGATACAATATGTTTAAAACTAACAACTAACAAGTACATATGTGAATTTCATAACACTGTTATGCTGTTGCCTAATCAATGATGAGTACTTCTTACCCTTAATGTGACTTCATGGTTTTTGAGACTTTCGTCATGTGCTTCTTGTCTGTTGACTCATCCAAAACGGGGGGGTCAAAACAATTTGATTTGACATCATGATGGTACTAATCATGACCACTTCTGCCGACAGAGGCAGGTCTTTTATCAATTTAATTATATTGAATTTATCTGAAAAGTCATCAAAGACTGCATTGGCAACGTCAAGCATAAATGTTTTAGTATACTCCTTGTCACTTTTGTTGGGTCCAAACAAGGATTTTGTTGCAGACTGATAACTGATAGTGCTATTAAAATGAGGGAGGTTTACTTCCTGGTCCCGCAAAAAGTCACCGTGCTTTTTTTTGCATGTGTGCACATTGGCCGCTACAGCCAATGTACAACTCCACTCAAACAGCGTCTTTGGCTCATCTGCATTTCCTATGCAGATAATCTGTGCGGTTGGTTAGACCTGTGATTGAATACCAGACTCTAGCAGAGGAAGCCAGCATGGTCAAAAATTAAATGTCTGAGAAGTATTTTTCTGTTTTTTTCTTCTTTGAAGAGCCATTTCCGCATCTAAATCCGAAAAATACGATCCTAAATTTGCTGTTTTATTCTATATAGGCCAAATTCCTTTTTTAACACTGAACCAAGGGACCTCAGAGTGATTGTTATAATAATAATAATAATAATAATAATAATAATAGTAATAATAATAATAATAATACATTTTATTTGTACACCACTTTATATTTTTTTTAAGAAATATCAAAGTGTTGCAAAAACATTTAAGAAGAGGTAAAAGCAGACAAAAGTCTGGAGAAGCTTTTCAAAGGTAAGTTTTAGAACCCTTTTCCAAAACTATGAACTGTGGTGCCCTGAGATGTCTCAGTCTCCAAGTGAAGCGTGCAGCAGGTCTTAGTCCTGGGGGAGAGGTGTGATTTATATATATATATATATATATATATATATATATATATATATATATATATATATATATATATATATATATATATATATATATAACTACACTCTTTACTTTACAAGGACACTGCCTTGGTCTCTGATTAAAAGCACAGATAAAAACCAAAAGTCAAGCCAACTTACTGAAACATAGCAGCCACCATAAGAAACTGAACTACCATAACCATGTAAATCCGTGTACAAGCCGTTCATTTAGTAATCTCAATTTAGCTGACTATCTGATCACCACTGCAAAAACTGTAATTTAAATGCCAACCTAGAGTTACATATTCTAAAACTAGTTGAAGCTCCACAGAAGTAAAAAAAAAAAAAAATCCCAATGACCAAACCTGCCATTATCATAATATTATTTTTTATTATTTATTTGCTTTATGTTAATTCCATAGTTTTCAAGCATGCACTGTTCTCTACTAGTAAGACTTCAGCAGTCCCCCTGCTAGTAGTCAAAGATTGCTCATTACTACATTTTGCCATGGGAGTGATTTGTTCATTACTGTTGTGAATATGTTGCAGTTTTTGAATGCTTTTGTTGAGGATCCACTGAGAAGTGGATGCAGAGTTTTGGCTCTGATAAGGGAAACCAATGATGATAGCATCTGTTTCTAAATTGTTTTGCTGGAGAAAGTTATGCCTCATCCATGTGCGTGTCTCATGACACTACATCTTCTCCAGACATGTAGTGAGTATGGACAGATGTGATGTTGCTGATGGTGGTCAGTGAGTATCTGTCTTCATGTATAATTGTGTGCCATGCGTAGAAGGAGATAGATAGTCCAGAGTGGCAGATGACTTTGCCAAGGGGAAGCAGGATGGGTCCGAGCACCAACCCTTGTGGTACTACGCAGCCAAGATTGTGTGTCCTAGACCTTGTTCCACCCAAGGTAGCATACTGTGACCTGCCAGTTACGTAGGACTGACTGAGATAATTTGAGAAAGATTAGGAGGGATGGTGATCCAGAATTGGCTGTCATTTGTAATAGCCATTTGTAACTCTTACCAATGCTGTTTCCCTGCTGTGGGTCGAGTGGTAACCAGATTGGAACTTTTCAAAGATATTATTGTGTTGGAGGTGATCCTGAAGATGGACGAAAACAACTTTTTCTAAGACCTTTGAGAGAAATGGCAAGTTAAATATGGGCCTGTATTTTCCAAGAATCTAGGGATCAAGGATGGGTTTCTTAAAAAGTGGTTTGAAAATGGCTGCTTTTAGGGCAGAAGATGCGTGATCAGTCTGAAGAGATGGATTTACTGTGGTGATCAAGAGGCTCGGGGCAGATCAATGTGCTTTCACCAGGGCAGTAGGAGGTCCAGGACACCAGTGGAGGGTTTCATCTCCTTGATGATGTCTTTTACCTCACAATGAAGGATTTATGCTAAGCAGAGAAATTTGTGGTTCCTATATGTAGGTTGGCAGTTGGAATAGACAAGAAGGAATCAGAGAGGGGTGAGCGAATTGTGTCATTTTTGGTTCTGAAAAAGTCAATGAAGTTATTGCAGTGATCTCCAGTAGTTTTTGGGAGTGGCAGGGTTTGAAGTTGTTGACTTAAAGAGGAGAACAACTGCTTGGTGTCTCCAGTGTGACATCATGTCTTAAAGGGATTCAGCGTCAGTCTTTTGGTGGTCCTGATGAGCCATCTTGTAGACAATGAGTCCAGTAGACTTGGCTCACCTATGCATCAAGTAGCTTGTATTTTTTGTGGTTCCCTTGTATACCAGGGAGCTTAGTGAGATTTTTTTTCCTATACTGACTTTGATGGGTGTGTGAATTACCAGAATGCAGCTCAGTGAGCTATGTGTGGACAGAGAGGAGCTGTTCGAGGTTGGAAGCCATTTTTTTTTTAATAAATATTTTTTTCAGGTTTTTTTTAAAACATTACATGTTTGAGCTTGATATGAGTTGACCGAAAATGTAGCTCCATGGAGATGACTTCCATGACATACACAGATGATGCCATTTCCCCAAATGAAATGATGAATGAAATGAATCAGGTCAGATAATAAATGATAGGATATAGGTGTTAATGATTAGTCAATTAATCAATAAAAAGCTATTACAATAATCTCTAACTATTTTGATTGATTTGGATTTGAGTCATTTTTAAGAAGAGAATGACTTTACCTTCTTGAATCATTTGAAACAGAATCATATGAACGAAACCTCTGATTATTTAATTGGTTAATTGGGTGGCCTATGTTTAGGACAATATTAGTGTAATTATTAGTTACATTACGATCACTAGGACTGTCCTCAACCGTGAAAATTCATACTAATACATTGATGATCTTTGGGTTGTGGACCAGTGGACAGGAAACAGTGATCAACATTTTACACCAAACAACTAATCAGTTTCAAAAATAGATAATTGACTACTAGAATAGTTGTTAGATGGAGCTCTAGTTAAAATTGTGATTATAAAACTTATTATTAGATTAGAAGACATTTATGAGAACCTGTTTAAGGCTATTCAAGTGCTCTTACTTCAGCTACTAATGTACAGTGAAGAAAACAAATATTTGAACTGCTATTTAGCTATTTCTCTCACTTAGAAATCATGGAGGGGTCTGAAATTTTCATCGTAGGTGCATGTCCACTGTGAGAGAGATAAACTAAAAAGAAAAATCCAGAAATCACAATGCATGATTTTTTAATGATTTATTTGTGTGAAGTATTTGAACACCTGTGTGTCATCTAGAATTCTGACCCTGAAGGACCTGTTAGTCCGCCCATTAGAAGTCCACCTGCACTCCATGTATCATCCTTAATCAGATGCACCTGTTTGAAGTCGTTAGCTGCATAAAGACACCTGTCCACCCCATACAATCAGCAAGACTTTAACTTGGAACATGGCGAAGACCAAGAGCTGTCCAATGACACAAGAGAGAAAATTGTACACCTCCACAAGGCTGGAAAGGGCTACGGAGCAAATGCCAAGCAGCTTGGTGAAAAAAGGTCCACTGTTGGAGCAATCATTAGAAAATGGAAGAAGCTAAACATCACGGTCAATCTCAATCGGTGTGGAGCCCCATGCAAGATATCACCTCGTGGGGTCTCAATGATTCTAAGAAAGGTGAGGAATCAGCCTGGAACTACACGACAGGAGTTGGTCAATGACATGAAAAGAACTGGGACCAACGTTTCAAAGTTTACTGTAGGTAATACACTAAGACGTCATGATTTGAAATCATGCATGGCACAAAAGGTTCCCCTGCCTAAATCAGCACATGTCAAGGCCCGTCTTAAGTTTGCATATGACCATTTGGATGATACAGAGGAGTCATGAGAGAAAGTTTTGTGGTCAGATGAGACCAAAATAGAACTTTTTGGTCATAATTCCACTAAGCGTGTTTGGAGGAAGAAGAATGAAGAGTACAATCCGAAGAACACCATCCCTACTGTGAAGCATGGGGGTGGTAGCATCATGCTTTGGGGGTGTTTTTCTGCACATGGGACAGGACGAGTGCACTGCATTAAAGAGCTGATGACTGGGGCCGTGTATTATGAGATTTTGGGGAACAACCTCCTTCCCTCAGTCAGAGCATTGAAGATGGGTCGTGGCTGGGTCTTCCAACACGACAACGACCCAAAGCACACAGCCAGGAAAACCAAGGACTGGCTCCGTAAGAAGCATATCAAGGTTCTAGCATGGCCCAGCCAGTCTCCAGACCTGAACCCAATCGAAAATCTTTGGAGGGAGCTCAAACTCTGTGTTTCTCAGCGACAGCCCAGAAACCTGACTGATCTAGAGAAGATCTGTGTGGAGGAGTGGGCCAGGATCCCTCCTGCAGTATGTGCATACTGGTGAAAAACTACAGGAAACGTTTGACCTCTGTAATAGCAAACAAAGGCTACTGTACCAAATATTAACATTCATTTTCTCAGGTGTTCAAATACTTATTTGCCGCTATATCACACAAATAAATCATTCAAAAATCATGCATTGTGATTTCTGGATTTTTCTTTTTAGTTTATCTCTAAAAAATATGGACATGCACCTATGATGACAATTTCAGACCCCTCCATGATTTCTAAGTGGGAGAAATAGCAAAATAGCAGTACTTGTTTTCTTCACTGTATATTAATGTAAGTATGTTCTAAGTAATTAAAGAAATAACAAAAGATTCGTTTTTAGATTAGAAAGGTTTTTTTTTTTTTTTTTTATTACATCATAGTAGAAATGATTGGTGAAATGGAAGTTTTCCTCTCTGCCTGCAGTAAGGTCGGTTCTTAAGTAACGCAAGTGTAATTTCAGCATATCATCAGTGTAACATCATCTACACAACATGAGCTGGCCACTGCCTACTTTTAGCAGGGCTTTTTTGAAGACATGACACAGATCAGAAAGAGCCACACAGGAAGTCAGACAGGAAATGTACAAATCAATCAATGGATTTTAAAAATAAAACCAGGCTAGAACAACCAAAACAAAACATCAGGTAGATAGGTAAAATGATCTTTGATGACCAACAGTCCACAACCCAAAGGTAATCAATTTACTATTAGAAGACAAAAGAAACCAGAAAATAATCAGAGAAGAGAAGCTGGAACCAGAGAATTTGGATATTTTTTATCTAAAATTGATTAAATGATTATCAAAATAGCTGTTTAGTCATTGCAGCTTTAAGCACAAAGTCTAGAAAAGTCAACGACGATCCCACAATTACAATGGTAAAAATGTTATTAATAATGTGAGAAGTTATTACGTATTATCTAGATTCATTACAAGAATGTTAATAAAAACAATATAAATTCATAACTCGGCTCTGATATCAAACGGACTAATATTGGCAAACCTGTAACAGTCGATCCCTACTTTCCACCATTCATTCCTTGATAGTCCAAGTTTCCCAGACATGTTAAAGGAGGGAGGGATTAAAGCAGGGAGAGGAAGAAGAATGAGGAGGGGGAGGAGGCTGTGGTGTTACTGCAGCAGGAGAAAGCGGCTCTACCAACCCAATCCCCAGGAGTATCATTATTAAAACACTCACTTCCACAGGAGGAGGAAAGAAAGGGGGAATAAGAAAAAAAAGACCAAAAGAGAGGGAGATGGACGGTGGGAAGGGCTGAAAAGGGTCGGACATGAAGGGGAAGGGCAAGAATAAAAAGAAGGAGTGGGGATCCCCCACTGGACAGAGTAAAAACAAATTAAAAGAGCCTTTATAAAACACAGATGCTGCAAAGAAAATAAACTTCACAAGATTTACTGTTTTGCAAAGGAATCGGAAAAGCGGTGGAAAAGCCATCAAGTACTTTTTTTCCTCCTCCTTCTCTCTCTCTCAGGTAACAGGGATCTCTCTCCTCCTCTTCCTTTCTCCCCTCTTGACTTTGTGTGCTGATCGCGCTTGTGAGCTATTTTCAGTCAGAGTTAAGAGTCGAGGTCAGGCTGGCCTGTGTGAAAATGGCTTCCTGCCCGGTCCCCCCGCTCCCAAACCTTCAGCTAATAGGGAGTTTTTATTAACAGCCCTATTTGGGAACATTTTTTGAATTTTTATTTTCTTCCCCTTTTTTTATTGATGTTTCTCATGTTAAAGGGAGAGAGAAAAAGCACGAGAGAGAGAGAGAGAGAGAGAGAGAGAGAGAGAGAGATGCTTAACAACTATGCCAAAAAAAAAAAATCCCACGGTATAATGTCATCAGAAAAGACCAAAAAAGTGTCTGACTGAAAAGAAAGAAGAGAAAAACAAAAAACAAAAAAACAACAGCAACAGAAGCAGAAAACAGAAACACACAACAGCCAAACATAATAATGAGAAAACATTCAGGTGAGACACACACCGACATGAACACACACACCAACACACACACACAAGCCTGAAATCAGATCTACAAGTTTACAGCATGTCAGTATTTACAAGGCTACATCGGACAGGAATGAGTCACCAGCAAGAAGAAGAGGAAGCAGAAGAAGAAGAAGAAGATGGAGGAGGAGGAGGAGGAGGAGGAGGACGGGGAGGGTCAGACAGCTCCACTGGATCAGATAACACCCACACTCTAACCATATGTGTGTGTGTGTGTGTGTGTGTGTGTGTGTGTGTGTGTGTAGCCATCATATGATTTGGGTCAAGGAGCTAGTACCTCACAGTAGAGGGACGAGTTATAGCCAATGATTGGATGTTGGAGAGAGCAGGAAGAGGGGAGGACGCATGCACGCACACTGAGACAGACAGGACGCATCGGATGTTTTCTATGTTCTTCTATAGCATTTTTTTCCCTTTAAATGAACATAACAGAGTCCTGCATCAGAAAATAACGCAGGGCGGGTGTGAATAATAAGTAAATAATAAAAATTCACTAACATCTCAGATTAGAAGAAAAACATGAAATAAATTACACAGTCTAAGAAGAGTCGATCAAACAACCATTTAAAACCATACATCTTTGGGTTTTGTCACTGTAGCTGTGTGAGGAGAAAATTGGAAGGAGTTTTCTTCTTTCTTTTAAAGTAGACTTATATTTTAAAAAATGCAAATGACATAAAATGTGAAGGTGTGAATTAATTATTATTTAGTTATGTTTATGTATATAAATATCATAATTTAAATGATTATGGTGGTACAAATAACATATTTTATTAATTGTAGAAATAATGTTTAAATATAATAAGAATCCTACAATTTGAATGTATGAATGTTACATGAAAGCAAATATATTAAGATTTCAACTATCTGTAATATTTTGCATAATGAATATGATCAATAGAAGATGTTTTCATGCTGAAATCTTTGTGTTTCTAAAGCTTTATTTTTCCTTTCCTTAATAACTTTAATTCCAGTGTCAAAAAATATGATCATATGAATCATCAGTAACTATCTCATTCATCTTCATTTTTATTTATTTAAAATGTAAAATGTGTTTTTGAACATCAGAAAAGCATTGTTATTATCTCCATCATACCTAAACTAATTGTTTTCCACAACTTGAATGATTTTGATATTCGTTTTTTTTTTTTATAAAATCAGAAATGAAAGTTAAGTCTGTTTAACAGAAAGCAAACAGACTGCGCCTGCCAGACTGCTGACCCCCGATCAGAGGAGATTTGCAGCATCCGGACTGAACTGCTCCTCCCCTCAGTTCCCCCACGGTCCCGAGCAGAGGAAACAATAAGAGAGGAGATAATCAGACTCTCAGTCGTCCTGCACCAGTTTATGACTTCAACATTTCCTTCATGATCATAATACACAGCAAAGAATAACAGTAATTTCCCTGCAGTTAAGT
Organism: Eupleurogrammus muticus; assembly: GCA_036785175.1. NCBI lineage: Eukaryota > Metazoa > Chordata > Actinopteri > Scombriformes > Trichiuridae > Eupleurogrammus > Eupleurogrammus muticus. The sequence goes on from JAYKQN010000009.1 coordinate 24,523,069, forward strand.
TTCTTTAATGAGGCTGCTAATTGTGTCAATGATTTTATCACAACAGAACACTCACGCTCTATATATATACATCTGATTTATTCCTCCATTTCGAAATGATCCTCATCTAATGTGGATTGATTACACTTCTGCTAAGATCTATTTTCCAATAGATTATCACAATCATTTTGATCCAAATTTAGCATCCATAGTTTTGATGAGAATAAATTGATTTGAATAACGACGTCAAAACACAGATGATTAAATGCAGGATTTAAGAGGAAAGAAGCATAAGGTGATATTGTCATTTTCAGTCTGAATTGATAATCGTTAAATCAATATAATTGATGTTCTTTCAGGCTCAGTAATCAGGTAATTGACTGAAACAATTAGGACCAGAGCTGCAACAATCAAGACAATTAATCGATTAGTTACCAACTATGACAATATTCACCAACCATTACATATAATTGCCTAATCGATATGAGTAATTTTTAAGAAGAAAATTCCCTGATTTCAGCTTCCTAAATCAAGTTTCTTCTATAACAGTAAACTCATGATCCTTGGGTTGTCAACTGTTGCTTTAAACATTTTTTTTTTTTTTAATTCACAAACAAGTTATTTATTATTTTAATAATTATGAAATGACTTTCCAAATTGTCATTACTTACAGCAGGGTTAGGGAAATGGACAATATTGCCATCATTTTTAATTACATTAGGACATTAGGATTAGAAGTGCTGTCCTCGACTAAAATAAATACACTATATGAAAAGGTTTGATTTCATCCACTGATCTGTACGATATGTAAGATGTCCTCAACATGAAGCAAAGGAGAAAAGTTCTTATAAACTGTAATAATTGTTCAGGATATAAATGATTCAGCATACAAAATTAACAACAAATCCTCAGTTGACTAAAACTCAAAACTGATCAATCAATTGACTATGAAGAAAGAAGCATTAGGGAATGTTGTCTTTTTCAGTCCTTAATGATAAGTGTTAAATCAATATTAGCTCATAAATGAGTGTAATAAATAATCAGGACATTATTACTTTAGATATCCGTTAATCAATTAGTTGATTTGGTCCGTTAATCTGTAAAATATGAGTTTTTCACATGAAATAACGCAAAATTGTTCAGGATGTAAATAATTCTGCATAAAAAAGACTAGTTTGATTAGAATACTCTTTGATATATTCTGTACACTGGTAAAATGTGGTTCCACAATTTGCCAAGAAGACGAGTTCAGCCGATGTGGAGACAAACACTTGAGCCTCAGGGAACAAAAACAGCAAGTGACACGAGTGACAGCGAAACAAAAGCTGCCCCACACAAAAGGCCTGATGTCAAACCTATTGATCCCGTGACAGCGAAAGGCTCCTTCTTTTCAATAGGAAAATAAGCTGGGAGCCACAAGTGGCTTCTGCGAGCAGCTAACGGCGAGCCAGCTTTTATTTCTTTATCTCTACCTTACAATTTTGCAAATCAAATAATGATGAGTGCAGCGGCGGGCGGCCGGTGATAAGAGGGTTTTGTGGTTGCAGGGATTGAGTTATTAGGGCTCGTATGAAAAAGGACGGAGCCCGGACGCCGGCCAAGATACATATTCCTCACACCGTGTATTTTTGGTTGCTTTAAAAGCCCTGAAAGTACAGGGGAAGGCTAATTTTCAGGGTAAACAGCCTGTTCGATTGCAGTGTGGTTTTGCACTGAGCTCCGTTTATTGACTCTGGGCTCTGGCTCTTTTGCCGAACACAGGGTGAAGGCTGGCAGTGGCGGAGCCTCTGAACGCTGGCTCACCTAAATCTAAACGTGCGGAGCGTGATCCTCGGCAGGTTGAGCTAAAAAAGAAAAAAAAAAAAGAAAAAAGAAAGCTTTTAAAAGGAACATCTGCTACTTTCACAGACCTGTTTGGGCATCTCCTATTTCCTGCTGGATGGTAATTTGCGGATTAAATTATTATTATATTATTTATTTTTTGGGAAAAAAGAGCAGAAAGCTGGGAGAAGAAAAGTCTTTAGATAGCCTCTTTTTTTTCTTAAAGATTTTAAAGGAAGGAAGTGGCCATTCATAAAAAAAAAAAAAAAAAAAAAAAAAGGCAGAGAAATTACCCTGCTTTTTCTGTGTTGATAGATTTGTATCAGGGCAAAACCCTAGCAGCACGAGGGCCTTTCCTCTGCCTGCCCCTGCTGCTCCTCCTCCGAGGAGAATCCTGACAGCACAGCGCCACGCGGAGGACCGGCCCGGGACTGAACCCGCCGAGACTTCTGACGTGCAGCAAACTGCTCTGAAAACTTGTACTTCCTCTGTACAGCTGACAGGAGAAGATTAAAGGTTTATTTTGTGTGTGTTTAGTACAGTGGAGGAATTTAGTTGAGTACATTTATTCAAGTAATTTATACTTCACCATGTGCATTTATAGTTTTAGTTACTTTAAATGAAGATTCAACATTAAATATTTAATAATCTTACTGTTTAATAGGGCTGCAACCAACATCTATTGTAATAGTTCATTATTCTACCAATTATTGAAATGATAAATAGATTAGTGTGATTGAGAAGCTTTTTTTTTTCTATATTTAGAAATTAAAATTAGTAACTTTACCTTTTCTTAGATGCGTAAAATAAGTAAATAATGTACTTCACTACATTTTAAGCTTCCATTAAAAATTAAAACCTAGAAAACAGAACAAGAAGAAAATATGTTAGTTGGGGCATTAATTATTTTATAATTTTATATAATGGCTACTTTGATAGTGGAATATTTATCGGAAATTTAAACTATGAACTGATTAGTCATTTGGTTCATAAAATGGTGTAAAATGTCAGTCACTGTTTCCCAAAGCTGAACATTCAACATAAAATGTCTTTTTGTCCAGACCAACAGTCCACAACCCAAAAATAATCAGTTTACTAATACAGAAGACTAAAGAAACCAGGAAATAGTCAACCAGTTGGCAACTAATCGATTACTTAACTGCGGCAGCTCTAGTTATATATTTATTAATATTATTTTATGTGTTGAGAGCATTGTGTGAACAGTGGTATATTTCATGTAGTAAACAAATACTAGCAGTACTTGTAATATAATCCTACACGTGTGTCAAATTATCTCCACACTGATAACAGTATTAAACTGCTCAAGTGTGTCTGTTAGTGATAAAAACATAAACATTCTGCTACTATTATTTATGTATTCTTAGTAACAATTTGAATTAAATGCTTTTGCTTCTTAAGTCATATTTTAGACAGTATTTCTACTTTTACTGAAGAAAAAAGTATTGGAGTACTTTGCTTGACACTGGCCAGGTGACAAATTTAACATCCCATTTTTTTTTTTTTTCTTTTTTGCAATATTGACTTATTTTTTTTGAACTGAGTCATTAAGCCCAATCACAACTGTCCAAGGACAAAGAAAAGGAAGCAATGGTGCTGTAGCTGATAAAATGTAAACCACATATGTCAAGTGTGAGCGTCAGTGTATGTTTGTGCAGCTGCGTCAACATGTAGGACTGAGAAGAAAACTAATAATGTTTCTGTCAGAACAAATCTCTTCTGTGCAGGATTTTACTGACCCAAAATATAATCAACATGTTTATATATGTCGCAAAATGGTGTCATCAGGTGCGATTAAATATATTTTTATAACCTGATATGATAAATTAGCCTTGAGGAAAAAAGAAAAAAAAAAAAACATTTGAGGAAGAAGTGGAAGAAACAAGGCTCATTTTTTTTGACTCAGAATCTTTTTTTTCAATAGCTTTTTACGGATGTAAATAATGACTTCAAACAATCAAACATATGGTCACAAAAGTGAAACGGGACGTTAGTTTTGTATAACTCCACCTTCAGCTGCCGCTCCATTAAAGCTGAACTGGAGCTTTTAATGTTCTTCACATTGTCTTAAACCAACATGTAGAAGACAACTGTGCAAACTCCATCTGCTGATAAAGATCATGGGACATGATCAAAACTCCAAAACAGAAGCTAAAAGGATCAGATCCTTTACCTAAGTCCAAGTAGCAAAACCACAAAGTGAAATACTCTATTACAAGTACAATATTGCATTTTAAATCCTATTTCAATGAAAGTATATAAGTATTACCTGGTTTTGCATAAAGAGGAAACAAAAGAAAGCCCTGTCACACAGTTTGATTAACTCTGCAGATGTTTCCCTTAACCTTTGCGTTTTTGAACGTTTTTACCTTATTTAATTGGCGTAACTGTGTATAAATCAAACATGTGTAACGTGCAACTGCAAGAAATTAAATCTCATGATGTAAAAATATATTGTTTTTGGTAAAGTTAGTCCAATACTTAGTGGAGGTATGTTGAATTATTTTTCTCATTGTACTTGAGTAAATGTACACAATTACTTTCTACCACTGCTGAAATGGTCACGTGGTGAAACTCAAGGTTCGAATTCAACTTTTCTTGACTTATGGGAAGGAAATAAACTTTTTTTTAATAAAAAAGTGAATTACTGTAACTTCTGAGTATGTTTGGTTTACTGCAGTGAGGTTAGAACCTGCAGACCAATGGGGAAACAACAGGACGGCGAGGCAGCAGCAGCAGCAAAGACAGCAGGGAAAGATTCCAAAGGGCAGAAATGAAAAAGCAGAGTTAAAATTAAAAATACGGCGAGCATGTGGTGGCTTTACAAACACTGGTTGGCTTGGGCAGGCCTCAGGCCGGACACCGCTCGGGAGCAGACAGCTCATCACCGCTGCTCAGATCTGGACAAGTCATCTCTCGCCGTTCCACGGCTTGACTCGCTAAAAGTCGCTCTGCTAAACCCATCACCCCGTCTGTGAAACTCCTGACTGTTTAACTTACAGTAACCATCCTGTCAGAGAAAAAAAAAAGAGGGTCACTGTGAGGCCATGCACATACGTGTCACACACCAGCAGCTATGAGGTAATGCCGCCTTGGCATTGGCCTCTGCAGAGCGTTGGTGTTTTTCACCGCAGGACGATGACTGACGGAGAGAGAACGGCGGGGGAGGAGGCAGGCGAGATAAAACAAAAAGCCCAAAACCCAAATAAGCAAGCCGTCATCCTCTAATAGCAGAGAGGAAGTGTCCCTTTATCAACAAGTGAATTAACAGTTTCCCGTCACACCTTGTTTTTCGGCCTCCCCCACCGCCTCTGAACCGCTGCCAGGGTCCATATGGCCCCACAACAGGACCACCGGGGCTCAGCAAAGCTGCTGCACTGACTAATGGCTGCGTGTTGATGTTCTACAGTCGGGAAGTGCGTGACCAACACTGTGTATAAACACAGGCGCGCACACACACACGCACGCACGCACGCATACACAGAGAAAAGGAGCCCACGCATGTTAAATTAAAAAAAAAAAAAAAAAAACTGTGATGAGAGCAGTGAGGAAAAGGGGAAAGCAGACATTTGCACTTTGATTCATGATGGAGGAGAAATCAAACATCTGGGAGATAAAACTCTCAAAAACAGATCATCATCACAAAGAAATAAGTCAGATTCTTCTGTTTTCATAGCCTATCTGTGTGTATTTATCTAATATTTGCTTGTTTTTATCTCACATGTGACACTTTTTTAGGTCAGGTCTAATTTGATTTTTTATCTCATATTTGTGTCATTTTGTCGGAATTTTTTTCTCATAGTTGTGTCCTTTCATCTCATATTTGTGTTGTGTGTTGTTCTTAAAACCACAAATATTATATATATATATATATATATATATATATATATATATATATATATATATATATATATATATATAATATTATTTTAATATTTATTTTTATTCCACATTTGTTTCTTTTTAGCTCCCTTTTTACAAAAGTGGAACTAATTTATGATGAAGTAGGTAGAAAAAACCCTGGTCCATCTTCTGCTAAGGGCAAAGCACAGCTCTTCACACAGAGAGAAACACAAACCCAGATCAAATGAAAACTACAGGATGGTTTTTAGATTATTATGATCCAGTTTTTTTTGGAGGAGCCAGGACCTGCTTGCACTGCGCCGCTGCTGCACTGCACAGCGCTGCGGTCGGATCTGAAAAACAGCGGAATATTAAAAGTCTGTAGCGGCTGCCATGTGCCTGGTATAGCCTCAATAACCTCTGCCCCGTGCACAGAAACTGCACACACTAATCTAGCCTTGTATGCGCTGGGCCACAGACAAAACCGCGTTTTACATTGTGGGACGGTCACATCACGGGTCATCACCTCAAATGACAATACATTGATCACACGGAGGGAAAAAAGGGAGAGAGAAAAAAACACCATGGACGTAAATAGTCCTTCCAGATTTTAACAGTGACAAGAAGACGGCCAATTGCAGCCTCTATTTTTAGTTTGTGTCTGCAGCCCGGCAGATTTGAGGAGGATGTGTACTTTTCTACAGTTCCTTCCCAAAAATCAACGCTATCCTCGCTGGTGACAATCACAGAGCAGCTGTTGTGGCTAGGTGGCTTCGCCGCACCCCCGCCACTTTCTGTCAGCCTCAGAAACAAAAAAAAAAAACTGAAAAAAAAGACGCCTTTGCCTCCCAAAATTCACACCCAGCCTGACGGGAAACACAGGCGAAAAGTCAAAACACAAAGGCAAATGTGACTCAATGCGTTTGCATCCGGTGAGGTTTTTTTTTTTTTTTATCAATGCTGGTGGCGAGGTGGCGTCGGGAGTGGTGGTGGTGGAGGAGGCTGGGTTTCTAAATTTAAAAGTGGCAGGATGTCTTGGAGACGATTTATCTTCCAAAAAAAACAAGACCTTGACCCTCAAAGATCTGATAATCACTTACTAATGCTTCTTTTGGAGAATAGAATTAGAATCTTTTTTGGTGCAAGAATTCATCTGACAGGTTTTATTTATCACTGAGCTAACACTCAACAAAACAAATCTAACTGTAAGCTACAAATCATTCGACTTACAATAAAACTGAACCTCAACGAATGTGTATCTTATACAATCTTTTGTCTTTAACACACTATTAATTTAATGAACTCGTTACAACAAATTATTTGATTTTTCTTATATTTTAGACTGAATTGACAAGAAACAAGCCTAGGAATAGGACTGTAGGGTTGTGACTCAAATATCTATTCAGAGAAAACAAGAAAACCTAAACAACCCAGAGTTATTTAGCATCAACTAATCACTAGAGTTGCAACGATTAGTCAATAAATCAATTAGTTGGCAACTATTACATTACTCATCAACTATTTTGATATTTGAATTGTTACGAAGAAGAAAATGTCCCAATTCTCTGGTTCCAGCCTCTCCTTCCAGATTATTTTCTGGTTTCTTTATTCTTCTATAATAGTAAACTGATGATGTTTGGGTTGAGCAGTGTTGGTCTGGACAAAAATAGACATTTTAGTCTGAATCTTCAGCTTTGATCAAGATTTATTTCACCATTTTATGAAAAAAATAGTGCTGATTTCTAATATCAGGCCACACAGTGTCACTGATATCGTTAGATCATATCAGCTTAAGTGAAGCTGAGGTGTAAACTTCACTAAACCAAAAATAAACAAGTGATTATCATATTACATAATTTTATGAACCAAACAACTAATTGTTCAAATCATGTCAATGATGAACCAAACAATTTATCTATAATCAATGTATTTATAATCAATTTTTTCATTAATTAAAATAGCAGGGCAGTCAAACTCAATTTATATCTCAGGCCACATTTAGTGCAAATTGATCTCAAGTGACAAGACGACTCACATTATAGCCCATATTATAATATTATCACATTTACTGACTGAACAATATTTAGTGTGACGTTATCTCATGTGTTACATTAACAAATGTAAATATTTCATCCCTTGAGCCCTAAAAGATATTCCCTGACTGTTTTTTTTGAAGAGACAGGAAGTGGGTCGTGTATAGAGCAGTTTGTGAAGTCACCCAGTGATCGGATGTTTTAGTGGGCTTATTCTTGCCCCCAAGTCGCATGTTTGACACCCCTTATCTATACATTATTTCTTCATCCTATCAACATCAACATGTTTAGTGTCAGTAGAAGCTGATTATTTGCAGCAAATATTAAATAATAATAGATTTTTGTAAAACATTTTCTTTTAGGCATGTCAAGGATGCTACTTCAGACTTCAGTTTATTGAGAAACAGGCTTGTTGTTTCTGGGTCTCAGGACTCGGGACAGTCTGAGGTTTGACTAATGCAGCCATTTGGACCTAAAGAGCCTGGAACACCACGATATGAGCTCAGCTGTAACACACCTCAGCGAGGGGGCTCAGTGATCCCTGTCAGAATGTGAGGGAGTGTCAGTCTGGTTCAGATTTACATCTTTGATAAAAGCAGCATTATTTCTGGCTTCAATTTCCTGTGGACGTTATTATACACTATAAAATATTAGGAAAGTTATGAAAACTTTCTGCTGCTGAGTTTCTTGCTGCATGTCATCTTTGCTTCTGACACGTTTTGTAGTTTTCCCACAAAAGTATTATGAGTCCAGAGCATGGTTTGTCTTCTTCAAACACACACGCACGCACGCACGCACACGCACACACACACACACACACACACACACACACACACACACACACACACACACACACACACACACACACACACACACACACACAGTGAGGTATTACTGTGAGGACTAATTGTTGACAGGTGGCCTTAATGCTATCCTTTGAAACAAAAGTGTGATTTACGACCACGCTCCCTGAGACCCCGGCTTTCAGCGCCGCTAATACAAACTTATCTTCCTGCCCTCTCCTCCTTTATTCCCGCTTTTCTTTATCTCCCCTTCATTTTTCTCAATTGCACCTCATTACTTTGCGCGCTCACTTTCACCTCCTTCCCTACTTTGATGTTCCTGTCCCTCGCCATCTCTCATCATGGCGGCATGGTGGCTCTGCAGAGTCAGATGTCCTTTTAATGTTTGATAGCCTATTTTTCACAGTGTGCAGAAGAGTGTGTGTGTGTGTGTGTGTGTGTGTGTGTGTGTGTGTGTTTTGTGTTTTAAGGGTTACAAAGAGGTCTGGGTCAAGACAAGGAAGAAAGGAAGGAGAGAGGAAGCAAGGGCGCCATCTTTCAAGAGAATGTGTCTCTGTGGATGTGTTTGTGTGTTTGTGCGTGTATATGTGTGTGTGTGTTGTAGATAACATTATGACTTGACCCCGACCTTCTGCGGCTTCTGTTATGAAGACGTACAGTTTATAACTGGGAGAAATCCTGACTATTGAATTTTCATTTTTACCTTAATATTAAAGGAAAAATGTCATTTTTACATTTTTAAATATAAATATTAATATTAAATGTTCAATATGATGTTTTGTACTCCCATTATTTAAAAATGTTTTTATAAAGTCATTATTTTAATTTGAATCTAGTCGCAGGTGTTTTCGCATTGATTGTCAATAAATTATCTATGTTTGAGTTATTCAGCATCAAACTCATCATTATAAGTACAATGCTTTGTCAATTAATTGATTAGTCACCAACTATTTTGATAATCAGTTGATCAATGTTAGTTATTTTTAAGAAGAAAATGTCCAAATTCCCTGGTTCCAGCTTCTCTTCTCTGATTATTTTCTGGTTTCTTTATTCTTCTATAATAGTAAACTGATGATCTTTGGGTTGTGGAATGTTTGAATATATAGGTTGAAATTTTAGCTTTGGGAAACCGAGAATGACATTTTAAACCATTTTATGAATCAAATAACTAATTGATTAATCGTATCAATAATCAATAGATTAATCAAGTACCATATTAGTTGTTAATTGCAGATATTATCACCGTACAGACTCAAAAACCTCTGTGTCCAGACGATAGTTCATCTTTATTGTCACTAATCGACTTTATATCCTGTTTCCTCTTTATTCAATTCTTAGTCATTTTACACTCACCGGCCACTTTATTAGGTACACCTGTCCAACTGCTCGTTAACACTTAATTTCTAATCAGCCAATTACATGGCGGCAACTCATGCATTTAGGCATGTAGACATGGTCAAGACAATCTCCTGCAGTTCAAACCGAGCATCAGTATGGGGAAGAAAGGTGATTTGAGTGACTTTGAACGTGTCATGGTTGTTGGTGCCAGAAGGGCTGGTCTGAGTATTTCAGAAACTGCTGATCTACTGGGATTTTCACGCATAACCATCTCTAGGGTTTACAGAGAATGGTCCGAAAAAGAAATAACATCCAGTGAGCGGCAGTTCTGTGGGCGGAAATGCCTTGTTGATGCCAGAGGTCAGAGGAGAATGGCCAGACTGGTTCGAGCTGATAGAAAGGCAACAGTGACTCAAATAACCACCCGTTACAACCAAGGTAGGCAGAAGAGCATTTCTGAACGCACAGTACGTCGAACTTTGAGGCAGATGGGCTACAGCAGCAGAAGACCACGCTGGGGGCCACTCCTTTCAGCTAAGAACAGGAAACTGAGGCTACAATTTGCACAAGCTCATCAAAATTTGACAATAGAAGATTGGAAAAACGTTGCCTGGTCTGATGAGTCTCGATTTGTGCTGCGACGTTTGGATGGTGAGTCAGAATTTGGCGTCAACAACATGAAAGCATGGATCCATCTTGCCTTGTATCAACGGTTCAGGCTGGTGGTGTAATGGTGTGGGGAATATTTTCTTGGCACTCTTTGGGCCCCTTGGTACCAATTGAGCATCGTTGCAACGCCACAGCCTACCTGAGTATTGTTGCTGACCATGTCCATCCCTTTATGACCACAATGTACCCAACTTCTGATGGCTATTTTCTGCAAAATAATGCGCCATGTCATAAAGCTGGAATCATCTCACACTGGTTTCTTGAACATGACGATGAGTTCACTGTACTCAAATGGCCTCCACAGTCACCAGATCTCAATCCAATAGAGCATCTTTGGGATGTGGTGGAACTGGAGATTAGCATCATGGATGTGCAGCCAACAAATCTGCGCCAACTGTGTGATTTCATCATGTCAATATGGACCAAACTCTCTGAGGAATGCTTCTAGCACCTTGTTAAATCTATGCCACGAAGAATTGAGGCAGTTCTGAAGGCAAATGGGGGTCCAACCCGTTACTAGCATAGTGTACCTAATAAAGTGTCCAGTGAGTGTATATCTTCAACTGGATGAAGGATTTGAGTTGTCAGAGGTCTGGATCTTCTGGGAGGAAGAAGAGCAACTTCAATCTGTGCTTTCATGAATGACTTATGTATTTGTTTATTTATGTTAATTATTTACTCACTTTTTGAAAATATGTACTGTGAAAAGATCCATGTTTGGGGAGTTTTTTTTTTTAACTAAAATTATTGGTTAGTGGGAAAGATGGAGGTTTATATCAGAATATGCTTCATCCTGCTCTTTTATTTTTTTATTTATTTACTTTATATTTGTTTTTGACTATTGTTCTTATTTTTATTATTATGATTATTATTTTTTTGGTTTGTTTGATTGTTTTCAGTTTATTTTCTTGTGTTACTTATTGAAATGAAAGATTCATCCATTTATCAGAGCAACAATGCAACAAGCTGATTTAGCTCATTTATCTGAGAGACACAGACTTTTAAAGTAAAACTGCTTGATTAAGTGTTTTCACCTTGAATCAGCAGGAGTGATTGTTGAAGAGGAGGCGATGACCGCAGATACTCTGAATTTAGGTAGAAGCCTCAAGAAGTCTTCAAAATTAAACTATTAGAGATAGGAGCTGAGCTAAGAAACACACTGAGTAATGATAAAAACCCTATATGTTAAAAAACAAAAAAAAAAGTAGGAATGATAAAATCTTGATTAAGAGATTCATTCAAAATTCCAGGTGTAAACCTTCCTGAACCTTTGCGTGCATTCATTCATGTCAATAAAAAATAACAATATTTTTCAGCTTCCTCCATGAACTTTACTTTACAATTTAGTGAATTTCCATGACTGTGCTGCTCTAACAATGTAATTCCACCCTGAAGTGTTAAAGTATTTTGAACAGTTTCAGATCTGGTTTCCAGTCCAGTAAGCTGAAAACCATCGAACGCACTGAGCCTTTAAAAAAAACTGTAAAATTTGTCCCCCAAAATGTATAAAACAAGCTGCTAGTCAAGTTCCCGGTTCTTCTCTTCTGTGAAGTGTTTATCGAGTCCTCGCTGCCCCCGGGCCAGAGTGCAGCGACCGGAGCACCACCATATTCCTGGAAACCCATGACTAACCAGATCTGTGATATTTTACACTGAGCAACACCTTTGAGGTCAAGCGGTGTGGCAGCGGACACAAAGTGTGTGTTTATCATTGTGTGTCTATGTCAGCCAGGGACACACAGACACACAAACACACACACAGACACAGACACACACACAGACACACACACACACACACACACACACACACACACACACAGTAAGCAGATGGCCGCAATGGTGTTTTAAAAACAAGGGAGACAGGACAGAATCGATGGAAAAAGGCTACTGTGAGGACACAGGAAACAAAACAAAAAACACACCGAACTGTTATATTAACACTTCCATTTTTGCTCCTGTTTCATAGTTCGAAATAAAATCTGAGATTGTTCTATGCACAAAAGGGCTCTCAGATTTTGCTGAAAAATTAGCTTAAATCTGCATTAGAGAGCATGATAGTCATCAATAGATGAAGATATATGTAAAGAAAGAAGTATATTAATGCAAAAGAAACATTAAACTATAAAAAAAAGACCAAAAATAATGTCATAACAGACCAAGGTATGGTCAAGATAACAGGGTTACGGTTAAGGCTGATCTAAGGTTGTTTCTATGCATAAAAAAGGTACAGTATATTTCTCTGCTCATTTTGCTCACAAATTAGTGTAAATCCACGTTAGTGACCATGATAATCATCCACCTGACAGGCGTGATGTCAAGTTGCTGATTCAACAGTAGGATTATTGCACAAGGTTCCCTACATGAAAAGCCTTTAAATTGAGAGGTTGTATTTTGAAAAGATATAGACATTTAAGAAGCAATGAACTACAGATTACAGAGGTCTTGGCTTCAGATATGTATTTAGGCAATGGAGAAGGGCTCACTGAAGGTTTGATTCCAAAGGAAGTGTAACAAGAAGGTAACATAAATATAATGTAATAATGTAAAATACTGAGAGAATATATAATTTTATCACAATGCACCTTTACTTTGATTATATTCTAGTAATAATTTTATATAGTAATAAAAAGTGTATTTTTTGATTTCTTTCTGTAATATTATGTTTTAATTCTTCATATCCGAAACTTCTTCTCCTCTCCTTTATATATTTTATCAGGGACTTAAAAAATCACTTCTAACCAAAATGTATTAGGACTTATAATGAAACGTGAATGTAATGGTTCTCACCGTGCAGCGGCGACCCTGAGGGGCTGCTGGACAAACCAGGGATGGGGCTGCAGTGGCCCCCGATGCCGCCGCCCCCTCCTCCCAAGATGCAGCCGCCTCCAACGATGGCTCCTCCCCCGGCTCCGCCCCCTAACGCAGCGGCCCGGTTCAGCTCCTGCTCGATCTCCTCCAGCCCGGCGCTCTTCTGGAAGCGGGACATGCGATTGACAACGCGCGGGGACATGTGCGTGCGGGCGCAGGCCACGCCGCCATACGGGTTGATGGGAAACACGTGGGTGGTGCCCCGGAGCGTGCTGATGGCCACCCAGCGGCTGTCCTGGCTGAAACACATGTCCTGGACCTGGACAGAGGACAATAGGAGTTTTAACTGATCAACACATCAAGCACAAAACCGAGCCGTGAAAGACATTGCATTATCTTAGTTAAGGCCCATTTTATTGCTTAAAATTCATTCCGATGATCATGTGTCAGCAGTTAAGAATAACGGTGTAATAATAATCTCAAGGAACAATTGCTTGATGTTGTCTAAAGCAGGGACTTACTGGTGAAAAAATTGAGTTATGAGCCAGTTTAGCTGTTATTTTATTTCTCACTAACACAACCTTCTGTGCCAAAACAACAAACTTATTAAGAAAAATTAATGATTGCTGTGTCTTTCCAGCATATAGACCCTTAGGAAATCCCAGTAGATTTTAAATTTAAAAAAGAAACACAATAGTTACTTTCCCTGGTAACTACTTACTTTTATAGCAAAGTAACTAGTTATAAACAGCTATTTAAATGGATTTTCAATGAAACATGCCCAACACTGTGTGTCAGAGAGTGAGGCCAAAATTGTTTGAGCCCATGGATAACAAACTGAAATAAGAGTCACATTTTATTAACCATGTGCTGTGTTCTCAGGTGTGACTGTTTTGTTGAGTCACTGTTGAGTCAATATTAAGAAAAAAAAAGGTTAAGAATCTCTGAATCCAGCTTCTCTTTTCCGATTATTTTTTGTTTAGTATTCTATAATAGTGAACTGATGGTCTTTGGGTTGTGGACTGTTGGTCTGGACAAAAAACATTTTAGGGTGAATCTTAGGCTTTGGGAGAGAGTGATTACCTTTTTATACATCAAACAATCGAATACCGGTTTCAGTAATTGATAGATTAATTAATTGTGAAAATCTTCCTTGCAGCCCTACCTTATACACATGTGCACATACATTGGAGAAACCGGGTGTTAGGCGTGTATAACAGCCAATAAAAGTTAAATAAAAGTTATGTTCCTTATTATTTTTCTAGGTTTTAACTTCTAATGGATTCTGTTTAAAGCTGTCCATTAACAACTGTAATTATAATAGATTATTATTGATTTCTAATTATATACCAGAAATTGATGTATTACTTTATATATTTCAATCACTACCTCCACTTTATGAACCCAACAATGTAATCAACTTTCAAAATACTTACAGTATTATATGAGCTTCAACTAATTTCTTTCTTTCATTATTTTTATGGTTTTATAGGTTTTAACTTGTAGTGCAACCTAATAAACTGTAATGAATTTTGAGTATTATTTCTTACAGAAAATGAAAATCTCAAACTTTCCATGATATTTCATTTATTTAATTAGATTCAATCAACTAATAGCGGAAAAATATTTTTAAAAAAGTGTATAGTACATTTAAAAATAAACCGTTAGGATTGTTTTATGCAAATTTTATTATTTATTTTTATTTCTCCCTTATGTAATTATTTAAAATGCACCTGTAGCATTATATAATACCACATGACTAAAAAAATTATGTTGATATGTGTTTTGACATGGCGTGACAGTGGAAGTGTTTATCACTCAGATAAACAAATCTATCTGGGTGCTCGACAACAGTCGACTGGGACGAGAGGATCACAGAATAACTGTCGCTGAAAGTGACGTTGTGATACCAACTTGTTTACCGCTAAAATACAAGACTAAATAGTAGCTCCTTTGTTAGTGGCCCTCCACCAATAGCGCCTAGCTCTCGGGCAGGAGATAGAATCTCCTCGAGCATGTTAAACATGCAGGAAACCAGACAGATAGGCTGCGAGGGACAACACCACAGAGAGAAAGAAGCGAGAAAAAATGAAAAAAGACAGAGGAGCGAGGTGACAGTCTGATGAGGTGATCATTCGCCTTAGCTATAAAAACAGAGGGTGGAGAAAGTGGAAAAAATCCAAGGGGGGGAAAAATCTGAGAGAAAGTGAAGATGAAGGAATGTCTACGTCTCAGGCCAACAAGCGCATCTGTGTTTCTGAGGAAGCTTTGTAGCAGCAGGTCTTTCTAATCTCCTGCCAGGTCAGGCCAGCTAATTGTCCCCCAGCAATGACAGTTAATGGGGCATCTCTGCATACCAGTTACTTTACCTCACAGAGATGAATGAAACAGCCCAACAGGAGGCCTGACCTCTGCCGAGGCTGATTAGCGACTCTGAGATGAGAGAGGGTAACTCTGTGTCTGTTGTAATTAGTCATAATAGACCTGTCAGATCTGTAAAATGGCTGCCTTGGCGTTAGGGCAACAGCACAACAACCAAAACGTTATCTTAAAAAAAGGCGGAATGCCGCCGTCTTCGCTGTCACACGCCGTCGTTGAGACATTCCAGCGCCGCAGAGAGGACTCGATGACATCTCTGACAGTCTCTGACAATCAGACACATGCCGAAGGGACAGTCAAAACCCTCCTTTCTTTAAAATCAGAGACACAGTTTGTGGAGATTAGCGGCGTTCACCTGACAGGAACCCTGCAGGAATGAGGGGAATGTGACAAAGATGGATGGAGGATAAGAGTGAAGACAGAGGACCAACATCACACACTCAGGTAGAACTCATGTATGTGTGAGCAGGTAGACGGAAGAAGACAATTTTTTTTTTCTTTTTCTTCTTTTGGTTGAGTGAAAGTTTACACCTTAGCTCCACTTAATCAGATAGTGACTGAAAATATACTGTAAGAAGTCACAATACGGTCTATTATTAGAAGTGAGCAGTAACCAAATACAGTGGGTACAGTGTACAGTGTTTTTTTTTTTTTTTTTTTAACATTTTTTGATATGATAAGGGGAAAATTTATATATACATTTATATTAATAAAAGAATTAACACTTTTGCATATTTATTCAGGGTATTCAGACACTTTGCTGCTTCACTCATGTTTAATCTGGGTTGTGTCCATTTCTTCTGATCATCCCTGAGATGGTTCTGCACTGTTTGATTCTAACTGATTAGACTTGGTTGACATGATTAGGAAACACACACCATCTATATAAGAACATACACAGGATCACAGCAAATAAGAATCATAATAATCATGAGGTAACTGAAAGAAACTGCCTGAAGAGCTCAAGGTTAAAAAAAATCCTGCTGCACTGAAGGTTCCTGAGAGTGCAGTGACCTGTGTAATCCTTAAATGGAAGACATTGGGACAACCAGAATCAGAACCCTTCCTAGAGCCTTGGTGAGAGAGGTAAAGAAAAACCCAAAGACCACTGTGGCTGAGCTTCAGGAAATGGGAGTAAGTTCTAGAAAGTCAAGCATTATTGAAAACCAGCCCAGATTAAGTTTCCTTAACAAAAAGAACACCTTATCGACTCCAAAATGGAGGGGAAATTTTGGCTCTTATTCTGTTCTGGTCTCAGTCTCATTGCATGGTCATTATCAGTGATAATGAATTGATTTAATAAACTTGTTCAGTTTTTGTCAAACGTGTTGTCAGGTTGTGTATAGGAACCTGAAGGTCCCACAGATGTTTAAGTGTCCGTACAGTAACCACAAAGATAGAATCAATCCTTTACAGCCCGTATCTGCCCAATCACAGCTTTTTGTGCTGCACTATGGCAGAACGGTGGTGAGGTGTCCCTGTGACCTTGGTGACAAGCTTTGTGCAGCTTGCCCCACGGCTGCAGGCTCTGGTTCCAACCCCTCACCGCTGCTATCAGCTGCAGGGCTGTTTACCTGGCCTCAGGTCACTGACAGCCGGCCACATGTTTGACCACTGCAGGGAGATAAAGCAGCTCCCCGCCCACCTGACTGCAGCCTTTATCGCTCCTGTGTGTGTCGGCGTATGTGTCGATAACCTCTGAACTCGGGACCAGGCTAAGGCCGACATCCAGTGTTTGCAGGGCCAGATCAAAGCATGCTCAGTGTGCAGCCGGTCAGCGGACCTGCCGCTCTGTCACATATTATCTACAGGCAGGCAGTTGGAGGGTGTGTGTGTGTGTGTGTGTGTGTGTGTGTGTGTGTGTGTGTGTGCGTGATGGTGTGATTTGCCAGTCGATAAACCTGAACCGAACAAGGCCGATTTTGTTGAGCTGGCACTCCTATGTTTCTCCATTGGCATGAATACACACGGATATTTAAAAGTGGGGTGAATGATCTAAAATATGTCATCAGATACATTTCATGTTCCTTCATATGCAGATTTGACTGAGTGATAAGATAAGAAGTTTTAAAATACAACATATAGTTATATATATAAGATGAAACTAGTGTTTAAACCTTTGAGTCGTTGATAGAGCAGCAATCAAGTCAGCACTCAACACAATCAGTCAATTAATAGATTAATAGCAAACATTAATCAACAACTATTGATTAACTGACCTTGTTTTACCCTGTATATATAAACTAAGATTTGCCCACTATTTGTCTATTTACTTAATTCACTCTTCCTTTTAACACTAAAGCTTTTGTTACTCATTTATACCAAAAGTACAGAGAGTAGAGATATACTGGAGTCAAATTCCCTATTTGGCATGAACAAACTTGACCAATAAAGCTGATTCAGATTCTAATCATTCTCTTGCTAGGATGTTTTTTTGTTGTTTTTTTTTCCGATTCCACCAAACTTTTCTAACACTTTTCAAAATGCATCAACTATATCGATATAAAACAACCTGACATATAAATCTGATGGTGAAAGAGGATATTATCTGCAGCGTTCGTGTGTGTGTGTATATATGTGTGTCAGACCTTGGCCTCCGTCTCTCCGCGGTGCAGGGTGTACAGATGGTGCACGGCACTCTGCGACGACGCACACGGGTGTGTGAGGATCTGGAAGACGTGGAAATCGTGTCCCAGAGTGTCGGCGGTGACCAGCAACATCCCTACAACAAACATACATCCAGTCATTAGCAGAACTGCAAATCATTATCACATGTGGGATCAGAAATATCCTTTGTTCCCGGGGTGTGATTTATTTGTTGCTTTTAACATGTAGGTGCTGCTTTGTTTGTTTTACGACATGTTTCTGTTTGTTCCATTCCCTGCTCGACATGCTGCTTCACTTTCCAGCTCAAAGTGGTTTTAATATTACTTCGATGTGTATTTTCATAACATCTGGCCAGAAACTGCAGATGACAGCTTCCCTCTTGGCTCACTATGAAGCTTCATCAATGTGATAAACTAAACCACCCTAAAATTGGTGAAACCGCACCATGAAGGTCTGTTTAACCCTTAATGACATCATCAAAATCATCTCAAGCTTGTATATATATATATATATATATATATATATATATATATATATATACGTATATATATTTAATATATATTTAAGAAGAAGCCATAAGTCTGTCTTTATTTTAGATGGACAGCGTCTCGTTCCAAAGATGGACGTTTATTTACTTAATCAACCTCAGTAGTTGATAAATTGCCAACTATTTTGATAATTGATTTGATTTTTAAAAAGAAAATATCCAAATCCCCTGGTTCCAGCTTCTCTTCACTGATTACTTTATGGACTAGTCTTCTACTACTGTGCTACTGTGATAAACCCCATTAGTCTAGACGACTAAATGAACCAGAAAATATTCAGATTTTAGAAGCTAGAAGCAGAAAATTTGGACATCTTCTTAAAAAGAACTAAATCGATTAATCAACTTCTTTTCATGCCATTTACAATCTGTCAGGGGAAATTCCATCATATCATTTATTACATGCAATTTAGAAGAAATAAAGCTCTATTTTTACATGTTTCACAGTTGTCCAAAGGTGCTTTAAATTGGGCTGTGTGTTTATACGCTGGTAAACCGGTACAACGCCAGGCCAACCAAAATATTTAAAGCGGTGGCTCAGGAGAATGCAGTGAACACAACAGACAGCACGACAGAGACACTGCGCCTTTAAAATAAACAAACTAGCTCATTAAAACAGAGCCAGCTGTCATAAAACCATCCCTCACATGATAGCTTGGTCTGGTAGGGATCCTGCAGGGATCCAAGACGTGTGCTCCAAGGACAGACAATATGATGAGTGTCTGCAGGAGAGAGAATCTGTGTACTCATACATCTGTGTGTGTGTTCGTGTGTGTGCGTTGTGTGTGTGTGCTGAGATTAGCCGACATGGAAGCACAGCTCGGCACAAGTGTAACCCCTACTGACAGGCCCATTCATTTGGTCCCGTTTTATTTGAAGCTCGTCAAACTGCAGAAAGTATAGGCCCTAGCCATAAACAACATGCTCAACAAACCACACCAGAACAAACCTCAGATCTAAACTGGAAAAAAAAAAAAAAACCTTACACTCATTCCTTGAGTGCAAAACCCCAAAACCCCGTGCCCAAGAAGCCTTTTAAGATGTCACAAACAAAAGCCGGAGATCGGGCAGAGACTCCAAAGGCTGGAATGTAGGATTAATAAAAAAAAAAAAAAAAGAAAAACTTCAAACCTCTATTCTTTTGACAACACCCAGACATAAATGATATTAAAGTAATTAGCAATTTTCCCTCAGAGTTTTTCCCCATGGATTCTTTTATGTGGAGGCTGCAGTAGGTTTTAATTAGTGTCTGCGTTTTATTGGGTGGCACAGTCAAAATGCAAAAAGAGGAGGCCAGAATGGCACCGGATTAAAAGGATTCAGCAACACATGCGAGCGAAGATGGAAAACACTCCATCCAAGGACAGAGCAGATTTTTTTGCACGCTCATTTAAAGCGCAAAGCGACATGAGTTAAAAAGACAGTGAGCGGGCGGCGGGGTCGTGTGGATTATCAGAGCGTTAAGTTGGCGGTTTAGCTATTCATGCTGTATCAGAGCCACCAAAAAAGCCAGAGAGCTCATGGCCAAAGGCCTGTAAACTCTTGAAAAACCCCCACGCCCAAAACAAGGTGCCAAGCCACAAGAAGCATTTGCGTCAACTGGGAACACAGAGAAAAAAGGGACGGGGCCTATCTAATTATAGAGTCTGGAAACGGAAGCGCAGGGTGATTAGGAGTTGAGGCGCTGCGGTCTGTTTATCTGGGAGCTTCCTCTCGTTCTCGAACCCTCTCTCCCCACACTCCTTTCTTTCTCTTCCTTTCTTCCACCTCTCTGTTGCAGCCCCGCCCACCCGGCGGTGGCTGGACGAGTCTGGCCCCTGCATGCTCTTTTTTTTTTTATTTTCCTGACAGATGAGCCTTGGCCGCTGCGTCCGTTTTCTCTTCTGCTGATGGTGGAGTGTGGAGTCTCCAAAAAAGCAACGGCTCAGAACAGGGAAAAAAAAGGGCTGGAGAGGTTTCTAAGCACGAGCGAGAGAAAGAGTGAGTAAGTGCCCGAGGACTGGGGCTTTTGTGGCCTTGTTGAAATACAGGAGCCTGGCCGAGAGGCGTCAGTCGGTTAGCCCGCGGGAAGGGCAAATTAAAAAGCAGCCAAGCCGCTCGACGGGTGAAAAGAGAGGGTTTCGGGGAAACCAGAGGCCGGTCAGGGCAGGGTTTGACACGTCCTATTTATAACACCTCATCCCAGGGGTTACAGTGATATTTACGATGTTTTAGTGCCAAAAATCGCTGGCATACACACTTAGACATGCGCTAAACTGGAAGGGATGACCTCTAATTTGCCATGTGTGCGAGACATGCGTCCGTATGGGAAATGAGGGAAGTGATATAATCATTTCCATAAATATCTGCTTTTGCTTTCTGTTCCACCCCCCCCCCCCCCCCCTTTCTCGCTCTCTCTTGCTCCCAAAAAGCTTTTTGTTTTGTTTTGCTGCAGGCTTTACTGTCCCATCCCTGACCGTCCAAACAGAAAACATCTGCTCAATTCCATTAATAGAGGGAGGATGTTACATTTACAAAGTAGTCGGTCCAGCTTTATTCTTGACAAAGGCAGATGGTACGATTGAGAGAGAGAGAGAGAGAGAGGTAGACAGAGAGAAGCAGAGGAATAAATGGAGTGAGCAACAAAGGGCAGTGATCTCCCTACTTGGCAACACAAAAGACCACAACAAACTAGTCCACTTTTTAATTAACAACACTAGGCTCAAAAAAGCTTTGAAAATCGGGAAAATCTCAAATTATAACCATGTGGAAAGCATAAAGCTTACAAGATGCAGCACTCTGGGGATTCAGATAGCTTTGCTGTTACCAGGATGCATAAACTTCAGAGCAAATGAGACCAACACACATATTAAAGACGAGGCTTTGTCTTCAGAGCATTCCTTCTTTTTTGGGGGGTTGGGGGGGGGGGGTTGTATGTTTATGTCTGTATACACACATGCACATATGCTGAATATGTACTATGCTCCATATACGCAGCAAATGATGTTGATTCGTCCAACTAACATCAAACATCCATCATATGTGTCCTACATTTACTAAACTAAAGTTGAGACTAAAGATTACATTTTGGGCTATTTAAACCTCATTTAGTGTTCCTGATGATAATCTTCAGTTGTCTGATGCAGCTTGACCAAAGTTGTTGTCACTGTGTCACATTGAAAAGCTGGTTTGTTACTGCACTAGTCTGTCACGTCCAAATATGTCCATGTCCTTTGAATCAGGGAACTACAAAGGAGGGTTTGCAGCTAAACACAAAATCACACTGAATTACATTTTCTCCAAATGAGTTTCTGTCACTCTGAAACAAAAGACTGTGTTTCAGCAGCTTTTAAACACACCAAACTTTCAATTGAATGTTAAGGTATGTACATAATGGCTTGTTCATTTTAACCCTGATTTATAGAACACAGATAAACCAACATAGTCGTGTCATTCATCTAAACACAGCCTACCATCAAAAATCCCTCATTATCACCTTCATTATCAACCTTCCATCCACCTCCTCCATTTATCACCTTCGCCAAGGGGGTTACATTTAACCAATGTTTGATGATTTGGGCAACTTTGAACTCTCCAAAATCCACACCTAGTTTTCCTGCTTCTCTGTTATTCATGTTGGCCTGGAGATTAAAGCAGCAGTGGGCATTGAACACAGCAGAGCCAGCATTACTGTCACCATGTTAGATAACGTGTCCCTATAAAGTTGCTTTTCCTCTGTGCTATGCTGTTATATCCATATACGGTCATATCCTTTATGTTAGCAACCATTCAGAGAAGCACAAAGGGGAGTTTGAAACTAAACTTGAACTCCCATTGGCTTAGGTTTTCTCATAATGAGTCCCTCCTCCCTGCAAAATCAGCAGCACTTATATAATAAGTGACTCTTTAAGTTAAACCTGTAGAAATAAGCCAAGAAATGTGAAAAACTTCCTTCAGTGAAGCCAACAATTTGTCCTCTTAACTCTTCTGCTGGTTACATGAGTCAAGTAAGAGATGAATAGGTGTGTGGTTTCAGTGCTAATTGAAGGAGGGAGCTGCAATAATCCTGTTAACACCGCAGCTCTGTGTTAATATGAGGGTTGGCTTTAGGGTGAGTCTCACAACAAACATCTGACTTTATCTAATATCACGAACAGGACTAATTACATATATATTAGAGAACAACACAAACTGACCTTTTTTATCTGATGTTTTAACTGGTGTCCAGACAATGTTGCCTGTTTTACATTATCAATATTACATTATTCTGAATCAACCCTTTAGTTTCACATGGTTTAAACTCTGACTAGTCTGCCCGGCGCCTGACCAATAACTAATATTAGAGCCAGATACTGTCATATCTAAGGACAATAATAACAACTTCATTAATGGAGCACCTTTAAAAACGGTTAAAAAAGGTGCTTTGATAGACAAAGCAAAGGCAAGACACTCAGAGGGCAACAAACAGAAGAAGAAGTCAAAAACAACAAAAGATGCAAAAAGCATCTATAGCAGGAGACTGAAGGAACATAAAAGAAAAAAATGTCCAACTTTTGTTAAAAATGCACAGAAAAATTTTAAAAAAGATGAATAAAAGTAAAATAATATATCTGAGATTATTATCATTGTTTCAACCAAACATTATTATAAATGTTGATGAAACTTCCTTAAAGGATGCTTCTATCAGTTCTGCAATTGTGATATTAGTTTATGTGTTCTCATATCTGAATATTCTGAAATTTTCGCACTTATCCATTTAAGTTATGTTTTCGAAGTTATATTGTTACCACTGGTCCAATGTGACACCTCATTTGTGAATTTAAAATTTAAGAGAAATTAAACAATAAACACAGGGCAGTTTGAGTTTTTGATCTTTTGCTTAGGGGTTAGGGTTTAACATCCAAAAATATTCAGTTAAGACTTTAATTTCTATATTAGATATTTATTTTTTTAAAGTGGAATCAGCCTGAAAATCTTTTGGTTGCGTGGTTAAATATAAACACTGAAAACCTTTGAAGCCGTGAAGATGGAATAGGTTTTTTAAATGATTTTCATCATACAGAGAGAAAATGGGGGCCGGGGCAGGGGAAAAAGGGAAGAAATGAACAGTTAGAGAGAGAGAGAGAGTGAGGCTGTGAAGAATAAACTGAGCAAACAGAGCAAAAGAAGAGAGGAAAAAGGTGCTTACGGTTCATTTGACTGAAACCGAGATTTGTGTTTTCCTAAGCACTCCATAGTCAGACCACCTGTGAGCATGTAGATATTAATAGATATGAAACAAGGTGTAAGTGTGTGTGTGTGTGTGTGTGTGTGTGTGTGTGTGTGTGCAGCTGAGGCGCTGCCATTGGTTTGGTATTACTAGCTCTTTTAACAGGGAATTTAAAGTCCAGGCGACGCACAAGGTTAAGGCAGCGTATCAGTCCACAAAAGCATGACTGTTCTCAGGCAGAGATCCAGGCGGTTGCTTTTAGCACCTTAGGTGGAAAACACATCACTTAGGTCTGTTTTTACGGGGCATTTACATATTGATACAATTCCCACTGCGGGTTGTTTTAAAGAATAGCAGAAAGAGAGGTGGAAGTGTTTAGGAAGTGAACACAACTCCAACTCACTGATACAGATAATCCCGATTCTGAGTGAATCTAAAGACATTGACTTTGTGTCAGTGGTTTTTCAAACATACGAACTTTAACACCAGGATTCTTTTGAAGAGGAAAAAAAGCCCCAAAGCAAATTGCTTCTGTCCACAATCTCCTAATAAAGAATTTAGGTTTGACCAGCATCTAATCCCCTTCTCTGAAGGAATAAGCTGCTTTAATTTATACGGCTTCTTTTACCTTTCTAAGGATTCTGTTCTCCTAACTAATAAAATCTTCTTAAACATTCACGGCCACTCGGCATAAGTACGATTTCACAGTACTACTATTGTCCACTGGTTAATATGAAGAAGAGAGATGCCAGTGGATATATATTTTTTACAAATTATTTAATAAGAAGATTTTCTTCCTCTAAATTCAATTAATTAGACTTAAGTTTTTTTGCATAATCAAAAAATGCCAGAATGAAAATGTTTGATACAAAAATCAGGTAATACTAATACAAATCACTCAAATCAATTCAAAATAGTTGGTGATTAATGTAATAGTTGGTAAATAGTCAATTATTTTATTATTTGTTGCTGCTCTACAATCACACTTGCAAGCTTGGATCAACCTCATATTGATTTCACTTTCATTTTACTTTTTATCACGATCAGATTCATCATTAAGGTAGAAAATGATGTGCCTTGTGATGAATAATTAGCCTGTGAAAAAGATAAACAGTTAAAGTATCTGGGAACAATCTTACAACATATACTAAGTACATGTATAAAAAAGCCACCAGTGATTGTACCTAATCAGAAATTTGAAAAGCTTTAGTGTTAGTTAGCCAAGGTGAAATCTTCTGTCCTATAATATGACAATTGTTACACTAGACAATTCAATTGTGAGAGTTCGGGATGGGCTGTTGGGCGTCGGGACTCTACTGTGGCTTAATACAGAAGTTCAACACCACATGTGGGATGCTGATGCCTTTCTGATCATTACTGCCAAGTTTGGTATGTGTCGGACATTTAGATCCAAAGTTATTGAGGAAAAACCAACAGACAATCAGCCCTCAGTCTGTCAGATTGCTGGAGTTACCATGGTCATCAGTTTGGTAATTATATGACTTTAAGATCCAAAGTTATTAAGAAAAAACAATCAGCCAATTAGCTTTCAGCCTGATGGAGTAAACAGCTCAGCCACCAAGCTGTGTTGTTTCTGTGGTGATTATGACATCAATTACAGTATCTGTTAACACAAATCATATGTGCTGCAGACTATCTCCATAGAAATAAATAGGGAATGAAGTTACACCGAAAGAGTGACCACATCACTGTGGTGGACAGAACTTAGCTTGGGATGGTGCAGAGCATTTATTTTATCGCTCTCAAAGTTTGGTGAGAGTGCAACCTTTAAATCAAAAGTTATTAAGGAAAAAACCAACAACCAAAGTGCTCTCAGTCTGTCATGCAGCATTAGCTGGGACCGTTGCTAGGATACGCACGCACCTGCTGCAGCTCTTTGATGTAGAGGAGATCGTTAAAGATTCTAACTTCCAAAATCTGCTTTCAATGTTTGTGGAGAAACGGCTGTTTAATGCGCTGAGAGGGCTAAAGTAGACCCCGAACAACTGCTCATAACTCATAAACCGTAATTCATAATCACAAAAGGAGCATATTATCTGAGAGGTAAGGGTCTCCTGGTCGTGTTGATATATCTTTTTTTTCTGTAGCTTGAAAAATCTGGGCACAGGAGCAGGTTAGATATTCAATGTTTTACAAAAATTCTGGATGAGTCCGCGAAAATTTATAATGGGAGAGATAGGGAGAGTAGGAGCGTTAAGCTGTGCTTGGAGGATCATAGCGCCCAAACCGTACAACTCTCAGCTTTCTTACTCACATTGGAGCAATTGGGAGGGTTGTGCCGATGTTTTGATGTAAAAAATTATTAACGTGCGATCACACGATTCCCGATCAAGGCGGTCGATTTGATATAACCATTGTGGGGGTTTGCCCTTTCCCCCTAGGAGGACAAGCGAGCCAAACTTTTGACAGAAGAATAAAGACAGACAGACAGACAGATAGACAGATAGATATTATAATAAATGTAAGAAAGATTAATAGTTGGGCTGGCTTTGCCATCTGGCGACAAGGAGCTTTCAGTCAGAGACCATATGGAGAATTGTGATGGGTTAGCTGGCCCTCTCCGAGGCCACTAGCCAGTTGAAAGGAAATGGTATAGCAATAATAATAATTTGTATCAGATCAAGCAGTGCAGTAGGTACCCAGTCTTAAATTATTTGACATTTCCAGACTTTCTACTGCAGCTAACCTGCTACCAGAATAATGACGGCGTGCTGGACATCGTCTTGGATGTGCATGGTTTGTCAGAGAATGAACAGGAGTCATTGTCGTCATTGGATCAATACACCACTGCTGCTTTGGTAGTGGTTTAGGTCAACACATCCTTCCTCTCTCTGTATTGTCATGTAGCTGGGTATGAAGAACAGCCTGCCTATGTTCCCTGATTTTGTTGCTGGGCTCATCTCGAAATGAAACAAACTGCTGTTTACCTCTGTCCCCCCTCTTGAATTAATTCTGGGTTGCCACATATTACATCCTTTGTGTTTTAGGCTCTCTTCGTGAAGAGGGATGGCTTCCACAGTGGTAGTGCAGAGGAACCTGTGGCGGACACTCTACAACCTTCTGGACTGGGACAGAGCAGTCCATATAGACGAGACCATTTCAGTTGAAGGTTTGTTTGGTCAGTCGCTGAACCCTATTCAGCTATGAAGTGCGATCAGACCAGAAGATTGGTTTACAACTATTGATCTGAAAGATGCTCACGTTCACTTAGCGATTCACCTGGACCACAGGCAAGTTTCTAAGATTTGCAATTGAGGGCCTGGTCTACAAGTATCTGGTACTGCTGTTCGGCTTGTCTCTTGCACCCCGGATATTCAACAAATGTTTTGAGGCGGCATTAGCTCCACTCCAAGAGAAGAGGTTAGCATATTAGCTTATCTCGGCTCTGATTGTGAGCTCCAGAAAGTGCACAACAGCTCTGCTGTCATTGAGCCTGTTGCACACCCAAACAACCATCATGCTTATCTGTGTATCCCTCTTGTAGCCACTTAACTCCAGATGGATCGATGATTACGATGCATCCAAATGAAGATTTTCTGTGACTTTTGAGTTCTTGAGCTACTGCCCCACTCCGTCACCCAGAGTGTGCGTTTATTTGACCAGCTGTTTGTCTGTTTTGCTAATCCAGCTAAAGGCAAGGCCCTCTCTAAACACCAGCTTTCCCACTAGATCGTGGAAGCCGTTTGTGTGCAGGTGGGGCATCAAATACGTCACCACAGGTAAGCTGCTGTAAAGGCGTGAATAGAGGTTTCCTCAGTCAGAGTTTTAATATCCCATTATATACGTGTACCTTGCTCTTCTACTTCAGGTACGAGAAGTTATATTCATAAGACTTCATTTTACTAAACTAAAATTTAGAATGTAGTATTTTTCCCTTGAATTTAAATGTTTTTGATGACAGTATTTCTACTTATCTTTAAGTATTTAGTACTTTGTCTACAACTGTATTTGGTTTAGAGATATGTTTTTCCTGCATGAATTGTGGTGTATAAGTATAATGTTATGTTATATTATATAAGTAACTTAATCTCTATCTCTTAAATCAGTTGGTTAAATTTCCCTCATTGATATACTACACTACTTAACTACAACTGCAGTATCTCAAAAATCCCCCTGTGTACATATCATAATTAACTCTACAGTTGTGGGTTTGGGCAGCTCCTCCTGAAAACATAACATTGCTTTCTTCGGTATTGTGAGGCATAAATGTTGTAGGTTCATGCTGTGCGCTGATCTCAGAGCAGTAAAACTGAATTACCAGCTACCTTGCTGCCTGGACTCTGCTCCTGCAGCAAGTCAGTCAAATAAATTGTCTTGAAAGTAGCACTGCAAACAATCTCTTTACACTTTCATTACCTTTTCGGTTGTCATAAAACAGCAGGCTGCCAGAGAGAATAACCTGGATTCTCTGTGCGGCCTCCTGAATATTGAAGTTTGGAATAACCCATCAAAGTACTGGCAGATGAATCAGGACTGAGTCTCTCCCCACACGGAACTGTCCCATAAACCATATCCCTGGTTTAGTAACGGGTCGGTCTAATGAATAGCCTGGCCCGTGGAGCCAGACCATGGAGGCAGCTGTGCCGTGAAGCCAGATCTCCACGGTGTAATAACTCCGTCTCTCGGTCTCACTGATGTGTGAAGGAAACCAGGCTGTCGCTGAAAAACCCTAGACCCACATGCACATGTCCAACACAAGGGGGATTCCCCACACCCAGGAGGATCTGACACACATTTGAAGCCACACGGGTCAAGTCTTCACACCAAGACACAAATTAACACTCACAGTGTATCACTGTAACAGCAGCTCTTCTGCACAGCTCTTCTGCATAGCTTGTTTTCTTAAGTTTTTTTTTTTTTTTTTAAGTCTTCTATAATAGAAAACTGATGATTTTTGAGTTGTGGACTGTTGTTATTTTAAATCCTCAGCTTTCAGAAGTGATCAACAATTTATACTATTTTCTAAGCCAAACAATCTATTAATCAATTCAAGAATTGATATTTTAATCAACTATCAAAATAATCATTCATTGTAGCCCTATTTTTTACACAGTGCTAACATTGGAGAAACCTCAAGACAAACAAAGTTTTGTAGATATATGCTTAAAGAAACTGCTGGGGGACGGTTGGTCTGGACAAAGAACATTTTAGGTTGCATCGTCAACATTTCACACCATTTTATGAACCGAACAACTGATCGATGAATCGTTTCAGTAATTGGCTATCAGACTAGTTGCAGCTCTAAATTGAATCCTTCTTCTACCTCTATGTAAAAATCTGAATCCGTATAGGAACAGAAAAGGTTTAGACAGAATACAGTGCAGAAGGTGGGGAATCAATCACTCCATCTAGTGCCAGCCACAGTCAAAGAAAAGAACAAGTTGTTGGACAATATCTCTGTCATCCAAACATGAGTGTATTTTGACCTTGGCATCAAACCTAATAATCAAGTCAAGGATCGTTAAGGACGGGTGAAGAGGACGAGACGTGAAAGAAAACAAGCACACACACATTGCAGCTGTTAAAGAGAGCGCTTTGCCACTGCACTTCATCTGCGTCCCTCTAATTACACCACTAGGAATAGATCCACAGATCCACTGAATGCACCGCAAAGCGCCAGCCGCCACACCAAGAACTGGCGGCCACCGGCCCGCCCTCTGTAGAGCCTCCAACACACACAAGCCTCTGGGGTTTCTTACATAACTCTTCCCAGCCAGAACCTCTGGGCTTTCCAGGCCTCTGCTTGAGCCATATCATTGTTTCCTGCTAAGTCTATCTTTCTTGTTTCTGCCACAGCAAGCTTGACCGCAGAGGTTGGACTCGGGATGGTAGTTCAGTAGAAAAGCCGCTTCCCCTGACTCCCTGGAAAGAGTTCAGTTAGGAGCCAGACCGACAAACCCGTCACTCAGGATTTGGGTTCCGATCAAATCAGGAGGCCTCTAATTATGGGGACACTCCACAGCAGGCGGCTCAGAAATGAAAATGAACGCATGCACAAACAGTGATGAAAAAGTAAAAGAGAGGAGAATTGCGAGGCTTGTAAGAATTGTCCTCATCTCATTACACTGCAATGAAAAAAGGACATCTGTGTTTTTTTCCAATCGTATTGGCAATTTTAGAATTTGCTTCGGAGTAAATGAGTCAGAAAGATTAAGTAGGATTGTTTTTTTTTTTTTTTTTTGAAAATGACAGTGTCCTGTGTACAGGCTTAAAGGGGGATTCTATTGCATTGCTGAGTCAGCATCTACAAGGAGATGGAAACTTACTGTATTTTCAAATGAGAGACTCTTACCTAGTGACTTGCTATTTACATAAGAACAGAATTATAAACAAGCCAACGTGATCAAAATCAATACAGCATAACTAACAATATTGTCTTTTTATTCCACACTTCAGTCAAAACCCCAAAACACCTAATTTGGTTGTAGATTTGGGTGTGCTTTGTTCAAAGCTGCTTATATAGATTAATCTCACTTTTAGTTTATGTTCAAACTTGTCTTTAGTCTGACCAATGCTGTTTTTCACACATCAAGGTACCTCAGTAAGATTATTTTGTGGTTTCAACTTAAATATTTGATTTTAATATGAAGTTAACAAATTCCAAAAAGTTCTTTCCATGCTGCCAAAAGTTCTCTGGACGAAATATTGCATCTTGTATAAGTCTGAGTCTGGTGGGTTTAGATTCAATAAATCCTTCAGAAAGTGGATTGAATTCATTACAAACATTCTTTGTCTGATCTCATAGATCCTATTGTCATCAAGAGCTGCAACTAAGGGCTATCCTTTTAGTGTGATTAATCTATTTGTTGTTGAAATAATTCATTCATTAGTTGTTTGGTTCATAAAATGGTGCAAATGTCAATCACTGTTTCCCTATTCTTTATCTTTTTGCACAGCAAACAATATATAAATAAAAATATTTAGATTTAAGGAGCTGAAACCAGAGAATTTGATTTTCTGCTTAACAATTACTCAAATGAGTCATCAAAATATATGATGATGTATGTATTTTATGTCTTCTTCTTCGTCCTCTTCCGCTTTATCCATAGTTGGGTCGTGACGGCAAGTAGCTTCAGCTTGAGGAAAGCCCAGACCTCCCTCTTCCTGACCACAATTTAAAAGCTGATATATAAATATAAATTACATCTAAACTTTCAACATAAATTGTAGATTTTCTCTTAGCTATATTTTCATGTCTCTCCTCATCTCAATGTATATCCATGTCTTACCCAAAGTGCAGTTTGCAATTAAGACTATGGGACAGTCCACATACACACCCTCATTTGGTCAAACATGAAAAGTCTACTTAGACTTCACTTTTTTATAGGAATATATACCTTCTATAGACACCACACTATTAAAAGTAAACTATTATCTTTGGATTGTGGACTGTTCTTCTAAACAAAAAAAGAAGAGGTTAAATCTCCTTTTTAGGGAAACAGTGAATGGCATTATACACCATTTTATAAACCTAACAACTTATTACATTGGTTTGTTATGTTATAGAAACTGTGTCTACTGCTGATTCTAAAAGTTCTAAGTCACTAAATATTGACATTGAACATTTACCCAATGCCACTTTTCAAACTTATAATCCAGTTACTGCTAAGACAAAGTTGCTGAGTTCAGCCTTAAATCTTGGTGAATTAAGGATTTTTGGGGCTTGGCGGTTATAGGATGAGAGGCATCGCTCAGCAGCTGTTTTATTAACTGCCCATGTACACTCAACACACACACACAGCATAAAACACACAAATTCACACACATACCTGCTTACACACAACAGAGAAACACACAAGCAACAAGCTCTCCTGTTCACACTCACAAAGTATTGACTGCCCATTTTGTATCTGGGTGGAGGTCATCTGTGCTCAAAGTGGGGGGGAGAAAAATAACGTGGTGAAGAGGGAAGCCCACGTCAATGCACACACACACGCACACGCACACACACACTATGAGATTCCATTCATATCAAATTATTAAATTATTCAGAGACATATACATTACAGAGTTTTTGCATGCACAATTACCTTATTAAATTTTGACATGCGTGCGTTGTTTCACACAGTTTGTATTTCAAATAGAACAAGTTACACACCTACAGAGTACACATGTACACAAGTATGTCAGATCTCAGTCTACATACCAGTTTAAAATTGGGTTGATAGGCCAAGGAAAACCAGACTCTTAATCTCTTACTTCATAGTTTTTTCTGTATTGCGTAACAACCTGAGTATGTTACAGTTATATATTTTTAGACATAAATGATTTTAGGCTCAGATTTTGTTCTGTAAGGTGATAGTGCTGGGATTTCCTGAAGGTCTATGAATGCGAACTGGAGTAAGGCCTGTGTTAGCTCGAGGAACAAAGTAGCAGCTAAACCGGCTAATGTCTTACAATGGAGTTTTTGAGAGATGTTACAATACTTTTGGTATTTTGGCTGCAAGATTGGTGTAGGACAACAGAACTATGAAATGTGTCATGTGAAGCAACATGTGGAGAGAGCTTTACTCTTTAGCAGGATACACACTGCTGCCTTTTATTTGGAAACATTTTTTTTAGCATAGACACTTATAGTCGGACACAAATACCTAGGTGTTCACCTGAACAACAAACTGAACTGGACCACTAACATTAATGTCCTGTACAAGAAGGGCCAGGGTCGACTTCACCTGCTGAGGAGACTAAGGTCCTTTGGTGTGTGCAGGACTCTGTTAAAGACCTTCTACGACTCCGTCGTAGCATCTGCCCTGTTCTACGCAGTAGTCTGCTGGGGGGGCGGATGCTCAGACGGGGACAGAAGGAAAATCGACAAACTGGTACGGACGTCTAGCTCTGTACTGGGATGTCCTCTGGAGTCGGTGGTGGTGGTGGGAGAGAGGAGGATGTTGGCAAAGCTGACATCCATCATGGACAACCCCCATCACCCTCTGCATGGGGTGGTGGGTGCGCTGAGCAGCTCCTTCAGCCAGAGACTCAAACACCTTCGCTGCAAGAACGAGCGCTTTCGCAGATCATTCATCCCGACAGCAATAAGACTTTATAACAACACATACAAATAACCCTCACTGTAGTCACTCTGTCACTTTTTCACTGGTTACTTTTTTTCTCTTCACACACACCCTGCACCTTAAGTGTGCATTAGCTATGTATGTGTACATGTGGGTATGTGCGTGGATATGTATGTCCATATATATATATGCAAATATGTGTGTATGTGTATGTATGTAGGTATGTACGTGCATGTATGTATGTATATATGTCTTGCTTAAGCATACTTTTTTCTTACTTTTTTCTTACTATTTATTAGCATTTTCTCTCCATTCTATGTCGATAATGCATACTGTGTATGCGGATCATCAACAAATTCTGCGAATTTGTACATTGTGTTGTGTGTTTTTTATTTTTATTTCTTTATAGTTTTTTTATCTTCAGCTTTATTTTCTTCTCTTTATCTGTAACGCTGCAGTAACACACAAATTTCCCCGTTGTGGGATCAATAAAGTTTTATCTTATCTTATCTTATCTTAAAGGGATGGGAGAGACTTGCAGCAAAAGAATTCTTCAACACCATTGTGTCCTGCACAAGCTATATCTGAAAGTTTAGGTTGTTCCAACAACACAGACTGACAGACACTCCTTTATAAACAGACATGCAATTGCAAAACCAAAGCATGAATGCCATATGTACCCAGTCCATTGTGTGATCACTGCGGTGCAGCATCATCACATCTAAACACACGCACGACGCATCAGCTGAGTGATACACTTAGCTAATAGTTACGCACGCATTTTGAAATGAATGGAACCTCACACACACAGACACACAATTCACCAGCACCATTCGTCCAGCACGAGATTAGAATTGTTTTTTCCTTAATTGTTGTTCTTGTTTCTGCTTTATGTGAAGCTGATTCTTTTAAACAAGGACCTTTCATCTTGTTGCTTGATGTACTAATATTGATGCTCTAATATAGACACTATTAAGTTGGAATATGGGAAATGTAGGATCCTGTAAAAGTCAGGATATCTTGACCATTCCTGGTCATTCTAATTCAAATCTGTATCGTCACAATCTTGAGAAGTTAAGCAATACATTTATGCACTGGCCTTTTAATATATCTATTCCAGCATCAAATCCTTTGTTATTTAGTTTGAGTTATATAACCAACGCTCTTTAGTAATGATTTGCTATGTGAGGTAAAAGGTTTGTTTGTGAACATTGTCACCTGTTGTCTGTATAAAAAAGAGATTAAAATTCAAAATAAAGCTTAGAAACATAAATGTAAAAGCTTCTATTCTGTGCCTGTAGGTTGGATATGTTGCTTGTTTATTGATGGAGACCCACTTTATTTGCCTGTAAACAACTTGATACAAGTTAATTAGTGCTACAACTAATACTAATACTAATACTTTGATATTGTTTATTTAAGCGAAAAAGCAATAGGATGTTTCGTTCATAAATGGTATAAAAGGTTCCTAACAAAATAGTTGTCAATTAATATAATAAATAATTGACAAATAATTGATTAATCTACTAATTGTTGCAGCTCTATTGTAGGTCATTAGGATCAGTGTAAAGACAGTAAAGTAAGTGAAACTCTAAACTGATAAAAAACTGCTTCACAATATGTACAGTGTTTTCAGCTTTTAGGAAAATAACCGGTTTGGAATAGAATTCATCACTCTGCTGCTTCCTGTGACTTCTGAGATTTAATACAGCTTTGTAGCTCCTTCCTCAAAAATAAAAAAGTGTGTGTGTGTGCGTGTCTTACCACTGGGGTTGAACTGCATGCAGGATATGGGTTTGTCATGAGCTGGGAAGTGAGCCACAACTCCCTCTCCGTCCGAGTCCTCACTCACCAAGACCTGGAGTGTACACACGTACACACACACGTAAACACACACGTACACACACACACACAAACACACAGAAAGCCCAAATCATTTTCTAACAATGAGAACATTAAACCCAGAGCTGGGATTTTCCCCCACTCAAGGATTTCTCTTCACGTTTTGGTTTGCTCTGTAGCATCACAGGCTGATATCATCACCACAATGAGCAGCACTTTGACATCACTCTGCCGAGGGAAAAGCTGGATTCTCCACTCCTTTTTCCTGAATGTGCCATTGCCCTCTTGTGGATGGAAGATAATTATT
The DNA here is from genome assembly GCA_036785175.1 of Eupleurogrammus muticus. NCBI lineage: Eukaryota > Metazoa > Chordata > Actinopteri > Scombriformes > Trichiuridae > Eupleurogrammus > Eupleurogrammus muticus. The sequence goes on from JAYKQN010000009.1 coordinate 24,558,280, forward strand.
ATTTACACGTCTTTCAACAGTTCTCTCAGGTTCGGGACTCATTAGGATTGAGTTTTATGTTGTTTTTAGCACTGGATTCAGCATTGAGACATGAGGACATGGTGGGATCCGTCACCAGAGATGAGAATATCGACACGTTTATGTTGAAATTATGTTGCTTTGGACAGATCTTTTATTTTCCCAGCAAACTGGTCGAAGCTGAGGTCAATTCTTACCCCTGGAGCAAGTACTATTGAAACTTGCCTTATAAAATAATTTAAAAAAATAATGATTAAAAAAAAAATCACTTCACAGAAGCAGAGTTTGCTCTTCTGTTAGGACTGCCCAGGCCAGGAGCATAAAACACCTTCAGTCGAACAGATTGGAAATAAGATCCGACATCAGGCCTTTGTGTGTGTGTGTGTGTGTGTGTGTGTGTGTGTGTGTGTGTGTGTGTGTGTGTGTGTTAGAAACAACATCTAACAAACTAAAGGGAAAAACAAACAACCTAAGCAGTGGTGGACCAAGTAAGAAAGTACTCAGATATTGCATTTACTATTACAGCAATGTAAAAGTACTCTTTTACCCACTTACGTTAAAGTATTATCTGCGGTGTTGAAATAAGAGTTCAATTTCATATTATAAAAGCTTCTTACTATTTTTTTGTCTATAAAAATAAGAGAAGTCATCATTATTTGATAAAAATTCACAAATATTAGATAAAACAATGAAAACACTTGATAAAAACAAAACAAATAAAATACAATTTAAAAAAAATATGGGATAAAAACAATTTATTTATTTATTTATTTTTTTAAAACACCTTTAGTCATGAAGAAAGATTAGAAAAAAACCCAGATGTCAGGCTACTGTGTGTGACTGTGTGTGTGTGTATGTGTGTGTGTGCGTGTGTGTGTGTGTGTACATATACACAGGGTTACATTAACAGTGTCAGGAAAGGCTGGCTGAGCATTTTAAATGGAAACTAGTCCAAACAAGAAACAGCCTCTAAAAAACTAAAGGGCTTCTTCTCAGACTACAAGCAGGAGGGAGTAGGAAAAGGGGAAAAGAGGGGAGAACAGAAAGAACAGAAAGAGGCTGTTGACATGAAGCAGATCACTTTTATTACTGCACAGGCAGACAATGTTGTTCTGTGAGGGAATCCTGCTGGAGCCCTTTGAAACAGGAGTGTCCTCCAGAGAATGGGGAAGAGAAAGCAGTGGTGTGGTATGGGGTTGCCATTCCAAATAAGGAATTTCAAAAGAAGGGGGAATAGGAACTCACCTTTATCATATTCCTGCCTTTTCCCATTCCTCAAAAAAACAAAAATCACACTCTAGCCCTGTCTGAATTCCCTCCCTGCTAGGCGTTTATGGCCCTTCTACGGTTACAGCCTGACACAGTCCAGACCTGCTTTTGAAGGCTCAGGTCCAGTTTATAAGACAACAGGCTGGCTGCAGGCAGAGCTGGAAGAAAGCGGCGAGTGTGTGTGGTGACTACATCACCGAAAAAACTGTACCATGTATACGCCAGCACGCCTCATTAAAAACGTGACAGCTACTGCCAAGTGATTAATCACAGAGGAAAATTAAAAGGGATAAAAGCTTTTAGCAAAAGTGGAGATGTTGAGGGGAGAGCCCAGGCTGATTCAATCCACTAGCAGGGTTAGATCAATATATCGCTATATGTACTTGAATAACTGGACGAGAGTTAAATAACTTTCTTTCCTAAATTCACAACACAGTATCAAACAAATAATGGTGGCCACAGAGTCTGTCTATCTATATCTCTAGAAGGACTAAAAACAGACATATGGACATATTTTTTAGTGCTGTATAACTCCAGAACTGCAACAATTAGTCATTTAATCAGTTAGTTGCCAACTATTTCTTAAATCCATGAATCAATTTTAGTATTTTTTAAAAAGAAATGTCCAAATTCTCTGGTTCCAGATTCTCAAATCTGATTTTTTTTTCTGGTTTCTTTAGTCTTCCATGTTTTCGTAAGTCAAAAAAATATATGCATATATTTTTTATTAAGCCAAAAAAACATTACACTGCTTCAACTACTACTACCAAGATAATAATTACCTTATTCTCAATATTAGACAACTATAAGACAGATAAAGAGATATTTGGGCTGTACATTAACTTTGGATAATTCTTTATAAGGCTGCAACCAACTCCTATCCTGAGCATTGAGTCATTTAATCGATTATAAAAATAAGCGACCATTAACATAATATTTGGCAACTAATCAATTAATTTCCTGCTCATTGCAGCTCTACCCTTAAGTGTAATTAAAATTTTAAAAAGTAAAATATTAAAAGTTAATTGAGAAATAAATTACATCACTTCTTTTACCTCTCCTGTTGGGTGGGATGCCAGTGCCTCACTATTGACCCCTGTGGTACAAACTGGTTTTACATGACATAACGAGTTCAGTAGAACATCCATTACATCATTGGGATTTATTTTTTTTAATTTTTAACCTAAATTATAGACACACATATTCAACACATTTCAGGTGTAGCAATACTATCTACCCTTGTTTTAAAACTTACAATTTCCTGCAGAAAAAAACTAACCTACTTCTCATCAACCTCCCAAATACTCGGTACAAAACAGCCAAATTGAAATGCGGAGAGCTAATCTTTGGCCCCGAGCTTCCTGTGAGGTTACAGCAGGGTTACAGACCAACAGCCAACTGTTTACCAAGCATCCCTGCTTAAACAGAGCTAAAAGCCCCGGCTGTTAAATCTGAAGTCACCTTTCAGCGAGTCAGTGCGGACTGAGGTGAATGAGCCTGAGTGTGCTAAAAAAAATTGGAGATTTTCTTGTTTCCCAACAACCCGCAGAGGCCGCAGTAATGTTTACCTGGGTCACACTATACACGACCAGAGAGGCAAGAGCCCAAGTACAAATTGAAGCCAATTTAAGTGTGTGTGTGTGTGTGTGTGTGTGTGTGTGTGTGTGTGTGTGTGTGTGTGTGTATGTGTGTGTGTGTGTGTGAGCTCAGCTTGAGGTGTGAGCGTTTTTATGCCAGTAAAACTGACACTGTATTAAACAAGGACAGTCACCTGGTAACAGTTTCTGGTAAACCACAGAGCAGGATCCAAAACGGGAATAGTGAATGAGCTAATATAATTTTCAGTCTGAGGGTTTCTGGATGCAATGGAGGAGGTTGTCGAGTTTACAAGAATCTAATCTGTTCTGACCCATAATTTCAAGAATCACAGTAAGGTGTTGAGAGATCAACACAGGAGAAAAGACACTGGATCTGAACATTAAGAACTGAAGCTACTACAAAAATGTATTCTGATCAGGTGAAACTTGTAAAAAAGGATAGAGTGACAAAAAAAATGGTAAGCAGTAGTCGACAAATTACTCAGTAGAACTCAATAGAACATTATAAAAATACTCCATTACAAGTTAAACATTCCACATCAGTAAAACAACCAGGTTTTAGCTTGGTGTATGCAAGTTAATAAAATACTTGTCATATTACAGTCCAAAAAAAAAATACATTTTACCAAGTAAAAATATCTTGTGCTGTTTGGTGAAAAGGTGTGTACCACACTGAACATGGACAACAGTAAGCGAAGGAGAGAATTGTCCCAAGACATCAGGAAAAAAAATTATAGACAAACATCTTAAAGCTAAAGGCTATAAGACCATCTCTCAACAGCTTGAAGTTCCTGTGACAACAGTGGCTCATATTATTCAGAAGTTCAAGACCCACAGGACAGTAGCCAACTAAGGCTACTGTCCTGTGGGTAAGGCACATCAACTCTATGTTCATAGACTCAAAAACCAAGCATACGAAGAAAAGAACACTAACATGGAGGAGGCTCAGTAATGTTTTGGGGCTGCTTTGCTTGATAATCTGAAGACTATCAAGGTATTCTGGAGAGAAATGTGGTAGTCATGGGTCTTCCAACAGGACAACGATCCAAAACACACAGTCAAAAACACCCAAGAACGGCTGAGAGAAAAGAAAAGATAAGATAAGATAAGACTTTATTGATCCCACAACGGGGAAATTCGTCTGTTACTGCAGCGTACAGAGTAAAGAAAAGAAAATAAAAGCGAAGAAGATAAAAACTATAAAAAATAAAAATACACAACACGTACAAATTCAAACATATACAAATTCGTAGAATTTGTTGATCCGCATACACAGTATGCATAATGGATATAGAAAAAAAATAGAAAATAGAAAAGCGTTGGACTATTCTAAAGTGGCCTTCCATGAGCCCAGATCTGAATCCCATTAAAAATTGCTCATGAGGAGTGGGCCAAAATACCTGTTGACAGCTGCAGAACACTCATTGACAAGTACAGAAACCGTTTAATTGCAGTATTTTTTTAATAATTATGTTAATCAACAATTTCAAAAGTAATGGCTGATTTTGATTATTTCATTTTCAATAATTTTTGTTTTTATTTTAATTTTTGTATTTTTACTTTTGTAAGTTTCAAGTGATTTCAGTGAGAATTGTGTGTTTTTCCTTCTTTAACTGAGGGGTACCAACAATTTTGTCCCTGGGTGTAATCCAATGTTGAGGAGAAACAATTTGAATTATCTTTTTCCATTAGTGGATAATTTTTCTTATTATTTATGTTATGTAATATGATAAAAATCTAAAATGATAAAAACAGAAAAAATGTGAGGAAAAATCTGGAAAAATTTGGAAGCCTAGTATGTGTCATTATCACACAGGGGATGATTGTTTTCTTAATGTTGACAGACAGTGTTTTTCTAACCACACCCTGAGCGTTAAAGGCAACAAGAAGAGCAGCAGCGCCACACTGACCTGTCCTTCGCCAACACTGTGTGTGTCGATAATAGTGACTACGCCCGGGTTGTTGGGGCTACGACGGCTCACGCTGTGTGGGATTCCCTCTTCATCCGGGGTAACAGCTGGCAGGTTCCCAGCCAGCTGGGTCACCACCTTCCCCACCATCGTCAGGCCTGTTTTTATCGTCTGAGGGGACAGGAAATAAGAAATCAAGTCTATTTATTAATTAACACTTGAGGTGCCCTCAACTATACATATGTACAAATGAAGAATAAACACTTCACAAAACTCATTTAAAAAAAAAAAAAACTTTCTTTTCATTAATATTTATGTTCTGTTAATTGCTTTGATTTTTGTAGATCTCCTTATTTTGAATTATGCTTTATAAAGGGAATGTATTATTATTATCAATTATTATTATCATTGGCTCTATATATATATATGACTTTGCTATATTTATTGCAGCAACAAAAAGAGCAGCCTCCTTCTTATTTACAATTATTTATGTATGTTTTTTGCATCTCTTTATTTGATTATTTCCTATTTTTATAATCTAAATTAGGGGAGTCAAACTCAATTAGTGCATGGGCCACATACAACAAGTATAAATGATGTACATATTTCACCTGCATATTTCTCCCTTCCTTTTTATGTAAATAGATAAATTGTACATGTTCTCATACTTAATTTTCAATTCACATAACAGGAAGGACATCAGAAAAAACATTAAAAAGGCCAATTTCTGATATTTATTCTGTATCAGTCAGTCTACTGTTACATGAATTTCAATTAAAAAGATTTAATCACTGAATAATATTTACTTTTTAAGCAGCAGATGGAGTTATCTCCTAATGTGTCATTTTACTGTTGTATTTCAATGGTGAACATGAGCTGCTGCAGCAGTGAAAATGTGAAGAGGGGAGGATAACTGCATGTGAGTGGATGCAGCAGGCTGACCGTGATCACTTGATGCTGATAACTTGTAGTGCTGATGACTCCTAGCACTGTGGCTGCATGAGACACCCATCTGCATGTGTGTGTGTTAGCGCGTGTGTGTGCGCATGAGGCTCCTCTGTGTCCGCTTAAAGCCCAGCCAGGGTGTCTGGCTCAAACACACCTCTGTGGCTCGATTGAGGGAAATGGATAGTGCTGCTTAAGTGGAGTCTATCTCACCTACTACACTGTCTTTGCCTAATGGAGTCCGAAGTGTGCGACTGCGCTCGCGTGTGTGTGCGCCAAAGGGGCCCTGGAGAGCCTAATCAGGCATTCAGACTAGGCGGCCCTGTCAATATGGTGTGGCGCCTCGCGTTTGTTGGGTCTGAAAAACACCCACTGTCTCTCTTTGCCACTTGCATCGGCACACTAACAGTGTCTGCTGCCAAGTGTGTGTGTTTGTGTCTTTGTGTGTAAATTGCCAGAAGAGGCATCAATTATTAAGAGGGGCGTTTGGCTCCTAATTGATCAACACTAATGTGTTTTCTAATCACTGCAGTTAGTGGTAGTCCAAACAGGAGCTATTGATCTGCTAGTTTTGGGAGGGGTCCGTCAAATCTCTCTCTCTCTTTCTCTCTCTCACACACACACGCGTGCACACGCACGCAGCCTGATGTCACCATCTAAAAAACAAACAAGTGCAATTGGCCAATGCTGTTGCACTCTCTCCTTTATCTTTCTTACAAATAGAACCCATTACACTTTAATGCCTCCTCCTCTCTCGCTCCTTTTTGTTTCCATGTCTCTCTGGACGTCAGCACTAAGAGCCAGCGTGTCGCGCCACAAGCTAGAAGGAGATACCTTGTCATCCATATTGAGATATATGGTCTTAAACGGGCAGACTGCCTGACTGTATCTCAATACCACTGGCCAGCCTGCGTTTAGCACGCCGCTAACCCGTTAGCAACGCAATCTTTTTGATGTATGTACCGTCATTAGCCCGCTAATGAGGCTCCTCTCGCGCTAGCTGTTAGTGTGGTAAATAAATTAGTGATTCCTCAGGGATCGGATGGGGAAACGGTAAGCATATGAGGAGCTAGCTCTGCTAGCGAGAGGCTGTTTAAGAGCAGGAATCACCTGTGATTTCACCTGGTTGTTAAACCCCCCCAAAAAAACTAAAACCAGTGGAGAGAAAACGGGTAACAGCGTGAAAGAAACAGATCGGCAGGTTGATGAAGTGTCTCATAAGCTGTGCTCTGCGCAGCCAGGCAGATCAGCTGGATCTAATGTCAGCACATTCACAGATGGCAAAGCTAGAAATGTCATGTCATGGTACATTTTTATTCAAGAAAAAAATCCCTCAGACAAACTGAAGGACTGTGAGACAGATTCTCACCACAGCCTGAATATGAGAAGCTATTTCTGTGAGAATTTAGTTGAAACGGAAACAAACTATAGGTTATTTTATTTATGAAATACAGTACACAAAGTTGGTGCGGTCACAGTGTTAGGTTAAGTGTCAGCGTGTTTTCCCCCCTGAAATTGTGTAATTGTACTGGTGTCCAGTAAAAAAAATGACAGAAACGTTTTGATGGCGGATTATGTTACAGAGCTGCAGGTTACAGTGAACAGGGAGGTCGTCAATCTGGGAAACTCCACATGTTGTTCCACAAACTACACAGCACAGCTGGAACATAAACACACATCTGAATCTGAATCTGAATCTGCACAATCTGCATGACAGAGACAGTTGTTTTATCTCAGCGTTTTGTTAGCTTTTATCTCTGGAGGTATGAGAGTTTTTTAATTTTTTTTTTTTTAAATAGCTTTTATCTCTGGACTGATGAAAGTTCTTTCAGCTTTTTATTAGCTTTTACCTGGTACTTATGAGAAATTGCTCAGCTATTTATTATTTTTTTCTCTGAGGCTAAAAACATTAAAAACACACAAACTTGAAAGATTGATCGGGTAGGTCCTAATAATCTTTTCATTTTGAAAAAAGAAAAAAAAGAAAAAATATCTTATGCATTTCTTTTCTGCTATAATAGTAACCTCCTGAACCCTATGAACTATGAGATGAGATGATTATGGGATGAATCTACAAATGTAGAATGATTATATTTCTAATATTTCTTTACATATTTTTCTATTAATTATTATAAATTTAAAATATAAACCCACATATTAAACCTTCTGTAGCTCAGCACAAGTTTCTTATTTGATTCAAAATAATATGTGATGGACCTAAAAAAGGAGCATTATTATAATACTAATATACTATATTTTTTTATTTTATTTTATTTTTGATTAGATGTGACATGCACCAGTTGAGGCACCTACTTTAGCAGCATTGATGACTGTAGCTGTATATGACTGTGCATTGTCCCCACAGGCTCCTCCACGTGACTGATGACCTCTGATCAACTGAAAAACACACAATTACAGATAAATACACGACATATAGCATTATTCCATCTATATAAGAGGAAAATTACTCAGATTTAAATTTTCAGACATTTAGAACTCTCCCCCTTCACTCTTCGGAGGTAAATGTTTTGCTTTCAAAAACATTACACAGCCGAACAGCCAATCTTCACTGCTTTCATGTCAAATACAATATGATTGAACAGCTTTGTCCCAGTGTTACTCTCACTCTTCAAAAAATAGATTTGGTCAATTCTGGAAATCCTGAGGCAGTCACACAAGCAACAGCGAGGCCCCATCTGTCAATTACTTGAGTGGACCAGCACCAAACACTATTATGCATTAAAAGCATTGCAGAGTGCACAATAAAACTTTTTTTTTTTTGGAAATACTTATCAATCCCATTAAGCATAAAAGAACAGAAGACTCCTGTGCATCTGTTGATTTTCAAAATGTTATCATTTCTAGTGGACTCTTCTTGGAATGAGTTGTTTATCCAGACAGATTAAAGAAGCAGAAAATAGATTTAAAAAAAAATGCTTTTTTTTGGATTGTAAATATGTCGCTGGTCTGATAAGGCACTTTGTGTGTGTGTGTGTGTGTGTGTGTGTGTGTGTGTGTGTGTGCATGTCTGTGAATGGTGTGTGTGTGTGTGTGTGCGCGTGTGTGTGTCTGTGTGTGTGTGTGTGTATGTGTGTGTGGACCACCTTGTTCTCAGCATAGGCCAGCCAGCGGCTTCCCAGAGCGATTGGATTGGGGCTGGGGCCGGGGCAGGGATAGCAGCCTGAAAACAAACAACAAACAAAAACAAAAATGGCAACAATAATTGCAATAAAAAAAGAGATTCCTACAAAGAAGACATATGCAGGGATCTTCCAAAACCTCTCTGGAGAGCGTCTGAAACTGTCTTAAACCATTAATGTGTTTGTGGGGAGTCTCTTGTTTGGGAAAATAAATGTCACCTAATGAGGGTGACGTGTGTGTGTGTGTGTGTGTGTGTGTTTGCAGTATGACCTAATGAGACTGTGGTACCCAATAAATTGAGGATGGCTCCTCTGCTGATTGACCAACACAATAAACCCTGTAGAAACGCACGCACGCACACACGCGCGCACGCACGCACGCACACACGCGCGCACACACGCACGCACACACACACACACACACACACACACACACACACACACACACACACACACACACACACACACACACACACACACACACACACACACACACACACACACAACCCTGTCAGCATGAATAAAACACAAATAAAAACCAATAATTATAACCAACAAACAATGCAGTGTGTTCAAAAACAGACAACAGTCCTGGTTGTTATTAGAACATGTTTCTCTTGCACACAGATGTGAACCGGTTTGACTTGACACCGAAAAATCTACTGAGCATCTATCACCTTAAAAAAAAAAAAAAAAAAAAAAAAAAAAAAATCACGCTGTAAACGGGCTGGTGAAAAGTTTGATATTGTCAGAAATATCTTTAAACACCAGCAAAAACACAGGCTGACAGGATGCCTGTCTCCACCGTGTGTAAACACAGGCAAAAAAACGCTAACCCAATAATGATTCCATATGTTGTGATTGAGGACACAACACACACACACACACACACACACACACACACACACACACACACACACACACACACACACACACACACACACACACACACACACACACACACACACACACACACACACACACACACACACACACACACACACACACACATTAGTGAGTGTGTGGAGGTGTGGGGGAAATGGCTTACTGACAATAATTTAGTGCTCAGGGAGCAGATGAGGTGGAAGCAGACAGTAATTTAGTGAGCTGTATTGGGGGAGGGGCTGGCGGGGGGAAACGGGGAGGTTGAGGTAAGCCACAAGGGCTGCTGGTAACGCCAGAGAAGCCTTTTGTGCCTCTCCAAGGCCGAGGGGAGCTGGGAAGCAAGATAACATGTGTTGGACATCCTGGGTGGATGCGGGGGGGGGAGCAGAGAAACAGACATGATAGGCGGCGGAATCAAAGGAGTAGAAAGAAGCAGCTTTCAGGCTTCTGAAGACCGAACCCTGAAAGACCTTTTCTGTGCGGGATCTTTCGGGATCTTCCTTCTGATTGTTTATATAAATATATAGGTGGGGTGGTTCACAAAATTTGGTTCACGGTTTTTGATTTATACATTTATGTTGGTCGTTAGAAAGAGAGGCACTGATACACCCAAGACATATATATATATATATATATATATATATATATATATATATATATATATATATATATATATATATATATATATACATAATATATATACACAGGAGGGGATAATAAAGACAGAAGACAGAATTAACATATATACATAACTGTTCCTTTTTGTTATAAGAGTGATAATAACAATAAACAATTTCTATATCAATTATTTCCAATGTCAATTTAACAATAATAGTCATGATATTTTTAATAATAAATATTATATGGGGTAGTGTAATACTACAATGCTTGGTTGTAATAGATAAATAAAGGGCTGCCAATATATGAACTCACTTCCTGTTTGACTTCTTCATTATTGATTGTGATTCGCTGTCACTGTCAAATGGATTTTAAAAAGTCAAAAATCCCTTTGATAGATTTTGTGTGGTAAAGAATCCAACAATCCTATATACCAATTTAATAAAAAATTGTCAAAAAATGAACCTTTGAAACTTTTTTTTCTCCAGCAAAATCCAAAATGGTGGAAAATATATGCCTCAGTTGAGAAAATCAGGCCAACGAGTCAAAAGTTACCTTTGAGAATGCATATCCAACTTTAACCTGTTGGTGGTGTTGAATATTGAAACAATTAGGTTTTGGTTGATAAAATGTCAAAATTCTGTGTTTCCCAGCTACTTCTATCTGATTATTTTTGTATGATATTAAATTAACAATAGTGTTTTGTTTATTCAAACCCAAATCTATTTATCGATAATAAAAATAGTTGAGGTTTAATGTAAAAGTTGGACTTTAACTAATCAATCATTGCAGCTCTACTCTCAATATCATGATGAAATCTCAAATTATGAGCTTCACTATATATGATTATCAGGCTAAACTGAACTCATATCAATAACTTAATGACATTCTTTGCATTAAAGTTATGTAGAGCTACAACTTAGTTTTGTATGTGTTTTATAAATAAATAAATGTGAATTGATAATAGGCATCAAATTTCAAGCTAATCCATAGTGTGGTATGATATTTTACTAAATTTGGCATGATTGGCATAAGATCAAGTTGATCACCAAAGTAGAGCTCCAATCACAACTATACTAATATTTAAACTATTAGATGAGTGGTTTATAAAATGGTATGAAATGTTGATCGCTGTTTCCCAAAGCAAAAAATTCAACATTTGTCCTAACATTTTGGACAAAAAAAAAAAAAACAAGAGTTGCCAGCTATTACATTAATCACCAACTATTTTGATAATTGATGAATCAATTTGAGTCATTTTTAACAAGAAAATGTCCAAAATCTCTGGTTCCAGCTTCTCAAATTGGATTATTTTCTAGTAGTTTCTAGTAAGTCTTTTGTAATAGTTAACTAATTATCTTTGCTGATCATTGAACTATTATTGAATAGTTTGATGATCAAAATTGATTAGGCTATTGGTGGATCAGTAGTTTGGTTCATAAAATGTTTTTTTTGTCCAGTCTAGATCAAACCACCAACGTTTCAAATGACCCCCCAAAAAAAACAAAACAAGATAAGACGTGAACGACTATAAGATGTGAAATCAAGCAGAAAAGAAAAACATCTTCCAAGCTAACAGCACACACCACTTGAATCTGAAAGCAAAAAAAGATAAACACAGGACGAGCCCTAAGTGCTCATAAAAACACATGTCCACCACGACATCCAGAAGCAGACACATGATGGTAGAGCTGCTCATCTGCACATCACAGGACCCTCTGTTTACCGTCTTTACCGCCTAAACAGACCAAACAACGTTATGAAGAGGAGGCCCCAGCATTCAGGGACAATTAATAACTATTGAGCATGTTTGGTTTCCTGTGGGCCAGACCCTGATAGGGAAGGCAGGCAGACAAAGAGGAGACACATTAAAGCCAGCCAGTAAGGTCAGTTTACTCCAGTCAATGACTTAAGTGGACAGCAGCGGCCTTGTAATACAGTCTGGCTGTTATCTCACAACCTCCTGCAGCCCACATGTCAGGTACAGTCAAGAAAAAAATGTTCTTTATATATATATATATATATATATATATATATATATATATATATATATATATATATATATATATATAATATACTTTTTTTTCTTCTTCAGCTTTATTTTCTTCTCTTTATCTGCAGTAACACACAAATTTCCCTGTTGTTTGATCAATAAAGTTTTATCTTATCTTATCTTATATATATATATCTCAAACATCAAGATATAAAACTGTAATTTCTTGTGAAGAATCAACAACAAGTGGGACACAATCATGAAGTGGAACACACTTTATTGGATATTTTAAACTTTTTGAACAAATAAAAAACAAAAAATTGGGCGTGCAAAATCATTCAGCCCCATTGAGTTAATACTTTGTAGTGCCACCTTTTGCTGCAATTACAGCTGCAAGTCGCTTGGGGTATGTCTATATCAGTTTTGCACATCGAGAAAGTGATATTTTTGCCCATTCCTTCTTGCAAAACAGCTCAAGCTCAGTGAGGTTGGATGGAGAGCGTTTGTGAACAGCAGTTTTCAGTTCTTTCCACAGATTCTCAATTGGATTGAGGTCTGGACTTTGACTTGGCCATTTTAACACCTTAATATGTTTTTTGGTGAACCATGCCATTGTAGCTTTTGCTTTATGTTTTGGATCATTGTCTGTTGGAAGACAAATCTCCGTCCCAGTCTCAGGTCTTTTGCCTACTCCATCAGATTTTCTTCCAGAATGGTCCTGTATTTGGCACCATCCATCTTCCCATCAATTTTAACCATCTTCCCTGTCCCTGCTGAAGAAAAGCAGGCCCAAACCATGATGCTGCCACCACCATGTTTGACAGTGGGGATGGTGTGTTGAGGGTGATGAGCTGTGCTGCTTTTACGCCAAACATAACGTCTTGCATTGTTGCCAAAAAGTTTGATTTTGGTCTCATCTAACCAGAGCACCTTCTTCATGTTTGGTGTGTCTCCCAGGTGGCTTGTGGCAAACTTTAAACGACACTTTTTATGGATATCTTTAAGAAATGGCTTCCTTCTTGCCACTCTTCCATAAAGGCCAGGTTTCTGCAGTATACGACTAATTGTTGTCCTATGGACAGATTCTCCCACCTCAGCTGTAGACCTCTGCAGTTCATCCAGAGTGATCATGGGCCTCTTGGCTGCATCTCTGATCAGTCTTCTCCTTGTATGAGCTGAAAGTTTAGGGGGACGGCCAGATCTTGGTAGATTTACAGTGGTCTGATACTCCTTCCATTTCAATATTATTGCTTGCACAGTTCTCCTTGGGATGTTTAAAGCTTGGGAAATCTTTTTGTATCCAAATTCAGCTTTAAACTTCTCCACAACAGTATCTCGGACCTGCCTGGTGTGTTCCTTGTTCTTCATGATGCACTCTGCACTTTAAACAGACCTCTGAGACTATCACAGTGCAGGTGCATTTATACAGAGACTTGATTACACACAGGTGGATTCCATTTATCATCGTTAGTCATTTAGGTCAACATTGAATCATTCAGAGATCCTCACTGAACTTATGGACAGAGTTTATTGCACTGAAAGTAAAGGGGCTGAATGATTTTGCACGCCCAATTTTTCGTTTTTTATTTGGTAAAAAAGTTTAAAATATCCAATAAAGTGTGTTCCACTTCATGATTGCGTCCCACTTGTTGTTGATTCTTCACAAGAAATTACAGTTTTATATCTTTATGTTTGAAGCCTGAAATGTGGCAAAAGGTCACAAAGTTCAAGGGAGCCAAATAGTTTCGCAAGCCACTGTATATCCACAATGTACTTCAGATGAAGAGCCTCACATCATGTTTTGATAAAAGCAAAAGGTTAAGCCATGAGTCCTGGTGGCTGCTGCTTCATGTTTGTTTTGTTTGGCTTTTGCGAGGCCAGAATCAGCTTGTTGTTTGTGTCACTGCAGCATTTCATTATTACGGGTGTCCCCTGGTAATCAGATAGAACCATGATGATCATAAGCAGTGGTAGAAGAGGTAAAAAAATGATATATGCATACCATTATATATGCATTATTAGGAATACACCCTTGAGATGTGACATCTGCTTAATATATATATATATATAAATATATATATATATATATATATATATATATATATATATATATATATATATATATATATATATATATATGTATATAGTCATATAATTGTATTATGGTTTTACTTTATTTTGTTAAGAACTTTATATGTTATTAATAAAGGAGGTATATAAATAAAGTGTATTATTATTATATTATGAAAAGAATAAATAAATAAGACTAACTTAATGAATAATCACAATAGGAGTTACATTTGTGCAGATTGTATATGGATACAGCAAAGCCAAAAATTGATCAGTAATTATTTGTCCAACAGAAAACTAGACCAGGAAAATTCAACTGCAATAGTTATTTTCCATTACTGATCATAGAAAAATAATGAGGATAACATAATGGTCAATTAGGGCAGAATGTTCCTTACTTGTAACAAAGAATTTCTTGGTGAAGGTGCAGCTGTCAAACGCTGCGATTTTCTCTTGTAGACTGACGACGAGAATACTGCAAGAGGGAGAAATGAGTTAATCAATACAATAGCAATCAAAAGGTGATTTATTGTAAATTAGCTGATCAATGTACTGTCTGTTGCAGTGTAGATCATAGATGGGCGTCTTGAACTGTATTGATTTGACCATTTCTCCTGTCCGCAGGGAGTAGAGGTCAGCGCAGCAGTAAGGGGGACTCATCCTGAAAACACAACACACACACACACATAAACAACATTAGAACATGCAGTCAGTCAAAATCTGGATCCTTCATGAATCTGTTCTGCATGAAAACAGACCACAGGGTAGAAAACACTGAAAAAGCGACAGCCACCGCTGACATTTAAAATCCATCTTTGAGTAAAACCTAGAGGAGAATTGGCTGCTAAATCTTTACCGTCACAATGTTTGTACTCATCATTTTAAGGTCAACACAGTTCTCCTACAGACAACCCCGCCATGAGAAGCCACCAGAAACTACCACTGTACCTTTAAGAATTCCATTTCCTTCAGAATATTGAGCCTGTTTGTTTACAGGCGCAATTTACTTTGACCTTCATTCTAACATTTAAGATCCAAAGCGGACGCCTCCTGTTAGTCCAGAAACCGTCTCTGCTGAGACAGATGAAGCATATAACTGAGCTCAGACTAAATAGACTGCTGAAACCACTTAGTTCAATGGCTCAAGAAACAAAACTAACACCACATTTCACCCCTGCGTCCTCAGCCAGCACGGCACCACAGGCCTCACCGAGGGCGACACAGACTGGGAGACTGGTAGGAGAAGAAAGGGAAAAGGGGCACAGGGGATGGGTGGTGGTGGTTAAAGGGGGAGACTTGCTTGATTAAGATTTATTTCTAAATGTTCCTCTGCCAGCAGCCGCTGACTGCTGTCGGAAAACCTCCCTCACAGAAACCTTTTCTTCTTCTGTGTTGCCTGACAAAGCCTTTTCCCCTTTATTATATTCCCCTTCACTGTGTGCACTGAACATGTATAAAATCTCTCCAGGGAGAGAATCATTAGGAAAGATAGTTTTGCAAACAAAAACTAGCAGTGGTAAAATATAACTAAGGCTGCAATTAAAGACAAGAAAAAATAGGCTTAACAAGATTGAAGTGAACAAAATCAACGTTTTTGAAAAGTATATGACTAAAGGCTCCTAAAGGCTCGGGTTCCAATTTCTCAAATCTGATTATTTGATGGTTTCTGGACAAAAAAAGACATTATGGAGTGAATTTTCAGCTTTGGGAAACAGTGATCAACATTTCATACCATTATATGAACCAATTAATGAATTGATAAATTATTTGAATATCAGAATAATTGTTGGTTGGAGCTGTACTTGTAGTGATGTGTGATATTATTAATCTACATATACTTATGATACAACATTTTACGACATAGAAGACTAATGCCTAGAATATATTTGTAATGAAGTATGGTTACAACTTCACCTGAGTAAAACATTTGGCACCTAATCAATCAATCAAGCGTAAATGGCAGCAGAGAGTTGCGTGTGTCTACACGTGGCGAGGCTGTAGCTCAGAGGTAGAGCAGTCGTCCACCAGTTAATTGGTGGTTTGATTCCCGGGTCCTCCAAGTTGCATATTGTTGTATCCTTGGGCAAGATACTTAACCACAATTTGCCTCTGATGGCATGCGCCGTCGGTGTATGAATGTGTAGTTTCCTGATGTGCGGGGTGCTCTGTGTATCTCCATCAGTGTGTGTGTGAATTGGTGAATGTAAAGCGCTTTGAGTGGTCGAAAAGACTAGAAAAGTGCTATATAAATGCAAGCCATTCACCATTTACACTTCAGGATCCTCGCTCATAGGGCCATTTGCAGGAACTAGGTGTTATTACTACATTCAGCTGTGAAAACTCACTGGCTCTCTGTGTTTCAGAAACAGAAACCATAACAGCAATTTTTCGGATTTTTGCAACCCGGGTGAAGTCACAGTTGAAACTGACGTTTAAGGTTAACAAGCAATGGAAGCTCCAAGGGTCTCTAGTCTGCTGTAGAGACACGGCAGAGAGGATGCTTCCCTTAGAAGCTCCTACCCCTAACTGACTCTCACTGAGCTGACACATCTTAATCTCTCTCCTCTGCAACAGTTAGTTGATTAATTGCCAAGGATTCTGTAAATCACTACTCTACATTAAGAGTTAAATAATCAATTTGTGTCATTTTAAGAAGTAAATGTCCAAATTCTCTGGTTCCAGCTTCTTTATTTGATTATTTTCATTTAGTAATCAATACACTGCAATGCTTTTAATGTGATTTTTAAATTGTATTTTTACTGTTGATTTTTTGTAAATAAAACTAAATTGCAGTTCACCATCATGATGATTAGAAATTAGCAGAAAAAACTTATTACACCACACAACATAAATATACAGAAAAAGAAAAAAAGGTGGAGGATCCTCTTGATGGTGGATTTAATGAAAAGACAGATATAAGCATTAAAAGAATTGTTCATATTGTTGCATAATGACTGAACAAAAAACTACAAACCTTGTGTGATTAAAATTTACAGTGACAATGTATTTAGAAACTTAAATAACATCAGCATAAAACATCTCTTTAATGTCTATTGTCTATTTGTATATAATTACACTCTTCTCCAGAACTAATTGTATCCCATTTCATTTAAAGAAGAAATAATTACAGTGAAAGAAAACAAACTAGAAGTCAAAAAGAGAGGCACTCTGAGATGTATATATTGATGTATACATTCGTAATCTCTGAATGCCTCCAGCTGTTTTTTTCATTTTGGATTGTGGCTTCAGCCACATCAGAAGAGCACCTGAGTATAACTATTAGAAGTCTCCTGAGCACCCTCAGCCTTGCTGTGTCTTCAAAATGAATTAATAAAATGTTGGGGAAACTAACTCTAATAACTCGAATGTTATTTCTCACCCCCCCCCCCCCCCCCCCCCCCTTCACAAATAACCAGCCTGACTGAGTACGTCCCCCCATGTTGACAATCCTTCCTCATAGTTGTAACAGTTAGTCCTTAGTCCTCATTTGCAATAATGTGGTTCCAACACAATCCTGGAGAAGCTTTCTAACACACAGTCATTTTCTATGCCCACCTATTCCTCATGAGGGTTGCAGGGACACACAGGGAGAACATGCAAGCTCCACATAGAAAGCTCCCTGCCTCAGAACCTGCAACCTTCCTGTGAGGCAACAGCACTACCCACTGCACCAGCGTGTCGCCTTCTAACTCCTAGATGGACTAGAATCTGCTGCCGGAAACAGGCCTCGGCTACCGAACAGTCACACATGGTGATTCGGTGACAACTTACCCATGTGACAACAAGCCCCGATCTCCCCTATAGCTTGTGTGTGTATGTGACCACCCATGGATGTTTTTTTTTTTTTTTCCCTTCAGTCACACAAACACACAAACACACAAACACACACACACACACACACACACACACACACACACACACACACACACACACACACACACACACACACACACACACACACACACACACACGAGATAAAAGAGGTGCCACAGATGAAAAAAACAAGTTTTGTCCAAAGCCTGATTCATTTTTCCATCATACAGAGCAGACAGAGCATGATGGTTAACATCAACATTTCAAAGCACCTCATAGTGCCACCATTACCAATAAAGAGTACAGGCATTAAGATTAATACAAAAAATTCACTCAACGATAATTTACTTTCTGGCGGCTCCGCCATCGATTTCGGCATTATCAGAGTCAGATCAATCCAATTCAAAGCTTCATCCCAGAAAAATGGGCCTTCAAGGGGACAATCATAACCCGCTATTATAGAATCAGAATGGCACAGGGTTCAATTGTTTTGCTTTTGCAGTATTTTAACAAATGACCCAGTTCTAATGGAGGCAACGCAGGGTCAGATGTAATAAGATTTCCTGATGCCGGGGACGTTGGGGCGTAGGTTGAAAGCAAGGCTAAATCACAATTATCATTATGGATCATGGCGGGATGTCAGTCCTTGCACATGTTAAGGTGACGCCGAGCACCATTCCCCAGCTCAGTAACAGGCCTATTATGATGGGCCCTATTAGATCAATGTGTCAATTACTATTACTCAAACTGGCCCTTGGGTCTGAAAGGATAGAAAATGAGGGAGATGGAGGAAAGGAGGCTCGGCTCATTTACTTCCTCTGATAGGACAAGAAGCTGCTCCAGAAATTAAGGAGGAGATGGAGAGGATCTGCCAGCAACAGGACACACAATAAAACATGATCTGAGGGAGCAAAACTAAACTTCTGGGTAATACAACCTGCTACTGAAGCATGGAAATACATTAAAGGCAATATTCCTACTTGAGGCGATTTTTTATGACCTTCCTATGATTTGTGAAATGGCTAAAGTGCAAAACCGTGAATTTTCTAGTACCTGAAAATCAATAAGGCTTGAGTTTATCAATACTGCTATCGAGTGAGTCCTAGTTTCCCTTCCTCAAATAGGTCACTATTGCCAGCCAATTTAGCTGCAATGACTAGTATTAACCCAATAGTTGCCAAATATTTTAATAGTACATAATCAATGTTTTATGGAATAAATGTTAGATTCAAAATTTATATCTATAAGCTTTATACATAGAAAATTAGAATACAAAAACCCTACACTGAAATTAATTTCCTCTCAGACTAAAAAAAGTGAAGTAAAAACATATTAAAATCATATTAATCCCATAATATTAGTACAAAAATATTAATTCTATTAGTCAAATTCTGACTGAACATTATTTTTTTGCAATGTAGCTGCAATAATTAGTGGATTCAAACTATTTAGATACAATTTTGATATAGTTTGAGTAATTTGTTTTTAAGAAGAACTGAAAATAACCAGATTTAAGAAGCTAGAAACAGAGAATTTGGACATTTTATTCTTGTATTGTATTTAATTTATTAATCAATTATCAATAGCTGGTAACTGAACAATTAATCAACTAACTGTTACAGCTCTGGTAGGAAGAGCAGCAGTCTCCAAATTCAAAATAGTCAATCAACTCCAGCTGCTGCCACCTACTCTTCCACATAAAGTCCTGCAGCAGTTAAAACTAATAAATCTAAAACTGTATCTCCAAAAATACTCTCTAAAAATGATAAAACCTTACACTACTGTAACATATAACTGAGCATTACATCTTTAAATGTATTGAATAATAAGCCAGAATGCTTGTATAAATTCTTAATGTCCTCTACCTTTCACAAAAAAAGCCTTCTAATTTAGCAGGTTAAAACGTACTAATTAGTACTAATTAGTACTAATTAGTACGTTTAGTACAGCTTATTTTGCATTTAGTTGACTATAAATAAAAGAAAACTGCTTCTGGAGCTGGATGAAAAGTCTGTGCTAAAATTTTATGGCAACTTGTCAAATAGTTGTCAGGACATGTTACTCAAAAGCAAATGTCAATTTTATTGTGCAGCCGCAAAGTTGGGAACGGAGATGTTTAGTCTAGAATCCAGCGGCGGAGCAACTGACCACCAAAGTTCTGTGAGTGTGAGATATGTATTTTCGTGGTTCAGGGACCAGGACCAGGACCTGGGTGTCACAACAAGACCCATATCCAAACGTTTCAAAAACAACGCCCGGCCACACTGCAGCCTTTCACTTTTAATGGAATAAAACAACACCCGTGGTGCTGAGTTGGCTCGCGTCACGTTCAAAATTGGATTTTAGTAATCTCTAATTGCTATGTTGTTAAGCCGAACGGGGCACACCTGCTGAATCCATCTCCCACTGGCTCAGCCCAGCAGTAAACCCTGGCTGTTTGGGTCATTTCTCCGTCACTGCTCTGCCAACGTGCCTTGAGGGGGGAAAAAAAACTCCTTAACAACACAATGCTTAACTTTTACGACCATGTGCGAGTCTTAATTTTAGATAATGTTTACAATGGTCGTTAAGGCCCATTATAGATGACACGTGTCTTATTATCACGCCATTATCATCCATCTACTCTGTGTACTTCCTTGATGAAACATGTTGACATCTGTTATTTTAATTCTCACGTCAGTGCAGAGCTTATTCCATGAGCACTTTCCCTCTGGCCGAGAGAATCCGCACACAACTTTTTTTTATGAAACCACAAGATTTCATGTGGCTATGGAAAGCATAGACTGAGACCTGAGGGGGAATTAAAAAGTAGGCAAATAAAATAATTTACAAGGAAGGGACGTCGCCATATTTCCGACTGGCGAGAAGTTTTACAAGCTCCCCAAATACGGACGACAATTACATGGTGTGGAAATGCTAAACAAATACAAGCTTGGTTCGGGAAGTCAAGGTTGGCTCCGCTGGAACAGAGATTTCTGATGCTGCAACTAGTGCCTGTGAGGAATGGATTTGAACTTCTAAGGAATGGTGCTTCCTGATACTGGCTTTTGAACACTGAAACCTGAAATTTAACATCAACGCTGCCAACATCAAAAAGTTGGTGCCAATACCCAACAAGTACTCTTAAGTTTCCCCTGCAATTTCATACTTGGCTGAGGAGAAAACACTTTGGAATAAACTTTCAGATGATGTGACACTTGCTCTACTGTAATACAAAAGCTAATTTAAACAGTCACTATTACTATGTCACCAGTTGCTCAGAATTCTATCTTGACTAGAGCTGCAACTAATAATGGATCAGTTGCAAAGTTTCACATTAACAACTATTTTGATAATCAATTAATACATTTCAGTCATTTTAAAGACGGAAATGTCCAACTTCTCTGGTTCAGGCTTCTTATTTTATTCACATCTTATATCATTCACATCTGTTCTAATGTTGAGCATTTTGTGTCACTTAATACCGTGGTTTTATAAAGGAAAACATCCAGCCTGTTAAATAAATTGTGAATAATTAACTTATATTTGTTAACACAGACGACCATTTATGAATCTACTTCTTGTTTGTGTATGCAAAGTAACAGCATCACCTACAGCATGTGAACAAAAACATCAGGATTATGGGATGAAACCACCACTGTGGTAGGAAACAATAAAAGATGCTTACTAGCACTGAGTTGCGTGATGTGTTGTTCTGCACAGCTTTGAGCTTCCATGTGTAGTTCATTAGCATGAGTGGGATCATAGAAAAGACAGAACATACACTAAACGCGATAACGGGTAATGTTGAATAGGAACACCGCCATGTTTTGAAAGGACAGAAACTGCTACTGTCCAGATTTTAAAAAGGTGGACAGTGGCCGTCTGAATACTGTATTTGAACATTCTTTTTCTTTGCTGCCGTCTGTTATTTGTTTTGTTTTTGACTCCCACCCCTCTCGTTCTCAGCTCACACCAGCCCCCAGAACACAACAAACGCCGGCCACATTAGAGCCTGCTGGGGACCTGGAGGGATCCAGGCGAGCTGCAGGCATTAGCAGGAAAGTAATTAGGGTAAAAAGTTCAACCACAGCTCCTCGTCTGCAGAGGTGCCAGAAAAACATTTCCTTCACTGTTTAATACTGCACATATAATGATGTGTGTGTGTGTGTGTCTGTGTCTGTGTGTATATGCGTGTGTGTGTGTGTGTGTGTGTGTGTGTGTGTATGTGTATGTGGCGACTCTTACTCTTTCTTGGTGTTTATGGCATTAAATCATTATTTTATAACTAAAAGTGCAGCACAACGTCAAACAAAAGTGATTTTGTAAAATAAAACACACACACACGCACACACATAAGAATCTGAATAGGAATTTATGTATATGCAGTTCATAAATCCAGCTTTACTCCTTCTTTTGACAGCAGTGAAGTGGATATTAATATTCATTACCCAAACCGTAGCTTGCATTAGATCCAATTTTAGCCATTTTGGGGTTTCTGTGCCAGTTTTCTGTCCGAGTTAAGTGGAAGCACTTGAAACAAGAAATAACTGTTCATGGGAGATTCTTTTTCTGCTTTGACATCCCAAAGTTGTATCAGGGAAATATGTCTACCTCATTTCTGCTTGGGCTTGAGAATATACGTTTTTATTTGTATGTTTTGGTGTAAGTGAATAAAAGATTATTTTATAAGATGCAAAATACTACCATTACAAAAACCTATACGATATATACGTTCAAAACTCAATTTCCAGATTTTACAAGAAACTACTCACCTACTAGCATCTTCCACAACTAACAATTAGAGGATTAGTGAACTCTCATTCTCTTGCTAAAACAGATAAGCAGAAGCATCATTTTGATGTTAAGAGGCCGCTGACTGTGTTAGAAGCCACAAAGATGAGAAGTCAGAATGGTTAAAAGCTTTCATGGAAGGAAGCTTAATAACTCTACTGGTATTGCTGCAGAGACGCAGCTTTTCTTGCCACAGGACACATTTGAGTTATATGGCTCCAGTCTGCATGAGACGGGCTGATGAAAGCAGCAATCTGCAGAATCTCTAGGGGAACACTAATTAATTTTTGTACATAAACGCACCAGAGCTGCAACGATTAGCCAACTCATTATCTATCAATTTGAATTTTTAGGAGAAGATGTCAAAATTTCCTGGTTCCGGCTTCTCAAATCTTCCGGTTTCTTAAGTCATGTAAATTGATGATCCTTCGACAAAAATTTTAGGTTTATTCTTCAGCTTTGGCAACCATGGCAAGTGTAAGGCTGGAGTTTTTGTAATATCAGTTTTAAGTGTAAACTGCAGCCAACAAGAGCTGAACCAATTAGTTTCAATTGTTTTTTCAATCAGTTTATTAATCAATTGGTTGTTTGGTTCACATATTATTTATAATAGTTAAAAAGATAAGTTATATATTTAAGTGTAGTGTGTGTAGGTTTAAGGAGGCATATAAAGGTGACTTTGCAGATTGCAACTAACTAAAAACCAAAAGCTGGGAGGGGAATATAGTGGCCACAATAAACTCTTTAATCCATCTCTAGAACCATTGTCTGGTTTGCCAACTTGTTATAAGGTAGTAAAACCACAACTGATGGTCAGACAAGCTTTTACAGTTTCAGTTTCTGCTGAAAACATTTTTAATAAGCTCATTGTCATAAAAGAAAATCTCTGTTTACACTAAACGCCTATGTCTGAAGTGAACCTCATGCAGGCCTAAATGTTTCAGTCAGTTAGGAGGGATTTCCTACTCCAGTAAGTGTCACTTAACCAAGAAAAAAGCTCTGTTACTCTCCATCCATCATCTGAAAGAAAATAGACTAGTGCTGCTATATACTTATGTTTTATGGAAAGGGAAAGTTTAAAACTCCAGTAAAATAAAATATTAATTGCTTTGATCACGGAGGCCAGGTTTAGAGAACTCGGTTGTGGTAAACGTTTGAAAAGTCATTACTAATCATGTAGCCTGTCGGCTGTGTTTATACGCACCACTTCCAGTACTACTGAGTTTAATCTGACTTCCTATTTGAAGGGGTGAAACTGGCAAGGCAGAACCCATTTTCGACAGACATAAAACAGACATGCAAGTCAAAATAAACGCTCCGGATTGAAACCCCGAACCCCAAAGCTCTGACTGTGTGTGTGTGTGTGTGTGTGTGTGTGTGTTTGCAGTGATGAAAAAGGGGAAGTCGAAGGCCAGATTATAGCCACTCTCATTTCCACGCCGGGCCATGACAAATGGGTCCGCAAACAATTTCATCAAACGTGTTTTTTTTCCTCATTCGCTGGAGAACATGACATTCCTGCCCACAAAGCTGGAGACAAACTTTTAGCAGGTCGGGAGAACAATAGTCCTACAGCTCCTGTTTCAGGATTCTACTCGAGTGTGACATCTCTTCTGAACTTTGAGAAAACGTAATCAATATAACTTCACAATCTGACCGATCAAATATCTACTGAAAAGCAGCAGTGGAAGTATATTCAGATGCTTCATGATAAGTATAAATAAAATTAGACTAGAGTTTAATAATAATACTGTACAAATATACTGTAAGGAAGTAAATGTACTAGTTTTGCAGAAAATTTGTTTGTGACTCACACTAACTATAACCGCTATTTTGAACTGGTTTTACTGGTCACAAGATAAATCTGTTGATACATTTTAGTTATCTTTTTCTTTTTTTTTTAATAATACTAAATATAATTGTTTTAAAAAAGTGTCTCTGCTTGAACTACTAACATAACAAACTACATTGCACAAGCCAAGTAGTAGGAAACTAACTATGCAGGGTAATTCCTAAGCTTATTATTATGGTGCTATATAATTTTAAACAATAAAATTTTATAGGGAGTAATAGTACAAACTTAATCCAATGTTTTTGTAAAGCCGAAAAAAATTTTTTTTTTTCTACTGTGGGTCAGTAGGCAGAATCCATTGCATAGAGTTTTATTTTAAAAATCAACCTCCCTAAGGACATTCAGTAGTAGAATCATGTGTGTTACTGTGTGGTTCAAACATAAGCCTGCACCCTCACCAGCCTTCCAGGACCAGGATTGGACACCCCTGGCTTACGTTATATGTCCTATGGAATCAAATCTTTACTGCAGATAGTGAACATAAACTTCAGTAAGCATTTCTGACCACTGCACCAAATCACACGTTCTGTAACAAAATGGTTCAATACAAACACATTAGAAACACTTAGGGTGCAGTTTTTTTTTGTCCAAATGTCAGTGAGCATAAACAACTCTTCTTCATACATCCCACATTAAGTAGTTAAGATTCAAGCTGATGTCGTAGCCTATTAGATGTAGAACTTTTACATAGAAGATTATGATGGAAAAATAAAATTTGTCCTCATGAGTCCTGTACTGAAACAGATCTCTACTATTTTATAATATGACATAAATAAAGTTGTAAAATAAATGTAGTAAAGTAAAAAGTATATTACTCTCTGAAATTTAGTGTAGTATCGAAGAGTAAAAGTATATGCAACTTAAAATTATACTTAAGTACATTACTTGAGTAAATGTGCACGGCTGCAGAAAAATATGAATGTGTGCTGATAATGTGACATTGAAGAACACCATAACCTCAAAATGGATAAAAAGCATCACTTCTCCAAATCCCCTTAATCTGGTTGCTTGTTTTATACAAATGCTTGATGATTTCCATTTAATACACTTTAGAAGACGGATGCATCCAATTGTGGGAGCAGGACCTGTCAGGAAAATGCACTGACACAGGAGCTCAGAGTGAATATAATACGTTTGTGTGGGTTAAGTGGAATCCGTTCCTTCCCACCATGTAATTAATAACCTGCGTTATTACACTACAGGAGTTTAAGCAGATCTGAATATAGACATTCAGGAGGATGAAATTATGATCTTGATGTCTTATTTTGTATAACAGTGATTGTACTACAGGAGGTGCCAATGGTAATGAACAGGTTAAAGTCTGTGCGATCTAATTTCTATGCTTGTAGCTCTGAACCATGAAAGAACAGCTGAGCAGAGGGAACTGGAGACAGCTTGGTGCCACTGTGATTAGCCACATGCTATCCCTACTAGATGAATTTTTTGGTTTCACTACCATGCAAACAGTATTGTCCAATAACAGCATACATGACAGAAACAGTTAATTTTTCTCCTTTGATTTCCTAAAACTGTCAAGGGATACATGCACATATGTGTGATTTGTTCTTCCTGTGAAGACAAAAGACTATACTGCATCTGTCTGCTGTCTTTATACTGTGTAAGCTGTGGTAATTGGTCCATAAAAATTAGCAGCTTGCTCAATAAAATTGTCACATTTAATTCCTGTAAGAAAATAAAAAAGTCTTTTTTAGCCGACTGGATTAAGGCGAAGCCTTGTTTTTTTTGTTTCTCCTTTAGACTTAAAAGGAACAGCCTTTGGGAAAATAGAAAAAACCAAAGACTTATGCTATGAAATGGTGAAATATTGCCAGGCCCAGAAATGATCCCATGCTAAGAAGCATAAGTCATATTGTGTGAATCATGGAACTGGATGTTGTTTTCAGCCAAAGTGGAAATCACTAATGCACTTGAGCGTAAGTCTTAATCAGGATGTAACACATAAACCAGTCGTTAGTTTTGGAACAGACCTTTTACATTTTTTCTTACAAACTTACATGAAAATTAGGTTTAGTTAGTCATGTTTTTGTCTGTTTTGTTTTCGTTGAGATCTAGATATTAAGCCCACAGTCAGAGACAAAATCGTTTAAAATACCTTTAAAGTTGTACACATCATAATTGTACAAAAAAATAGAACACTAAGAATAAAAGGAACTAAAGGCAAGGTGTACAAAATAAAATTAGTCAATGTTTTTATTGTGCTCTGAAAAAAAATAAGTAGAAACATCTTGTTTTACCATTTTAAGTTTTTTTTAATTTACTTTTATTATCTCATATTTGAGACGTTTTAATTTTTTTCTATGTAAATGTTACCTTTTTTGCTCACATGTTTGAATATCTTAAAGTAAACAAGATTAAATTGACTCAAGAAAAAAAGTTGAAATATGCTAAATTATCTGCCAATGGAATAAGATAATTAAAAAATCTACACATTATTGGAGAAATTGTCTAAATGCCAATTATTAATTTAGTAATTGTACCTAAAACAAAATAATTTTACCTGATAAGATTTCACTATAATGTGAGTTTCATGATACTGTAAGAGGTTTACTGAAGGACTACCTTTATGCATTTAATCTGCTCTGAGAATGTGTACACTCATAAAAATATGTACAATGTTTTCTAGGAACTGTAAAACAATCATATTTACTATAGTTTTCTTATTTAATCTTATTCATTCTTACATGAAAATTATATGTAAATATCAGATTTTAGAAGTTTTTTGGAATGCTTTACTCGTACTTACAAATTAATCAAGAAACAAAAGGAGGTACGTGATTAGTCAGAATTGTCATTAACGAAATAGCATAAAAAATTAATACTTTAGAGCATTAAAAAAAAAAAAAAAAAAAAAAAAACATTGAAACTTGAAGGTTTAAAGGCTGATATGGTAGGTCACTCAACAGAAACAACTTACCGTAAATTCTGGACTATAACCCGCTTTTTCATAGGTTTTGAACCATGCGGCTCGTACAAAGGTGGGGCTATTCTGGATATTTTTTTCCACCACTATGGGGCGCTCTAACGAGAATTAGAATCAAAACTAAGAAGAAATAAATGCAAAGAAGAATATGCTAGTTCAAGAAGAATACGCTAGTTCCTCTTTAGCAGATATAAGTTGGTAAAAGCGGATAGAAGGACGACAAATTACCAATCTTGTCAAACTCTATCTTTTCAAATCTTCACCCCTTCATCATGGAACCCACACGAAGAAGTTTGTATGATGCAAGTTTTAAGTTGAAGGCCATCGATCTCGCTATACAGGGAGGAAACCGCGCTGCTGCTCGGAAGCTTAGCGTCAATGAGTCTATGGTGAGATGCTGGAACCAAACAAACTCTATTCCAGCTGTGGAGGTAGGACCAAGTATTTGCAGCCACTTGACATCTGTGTCAATCGGGCATCTAAAGCTGCACTCCGGGTTGAGTGGGAAACTTGGATGCCTCAGTGGATCCTGACAGCGTGGAGTGCTGTGAAAGAATCCACCATCAAGCGTTCAGAAAGGCTGGACTGCTACGCGAAGAGAGCGGCGCACCTCCAGAGCCAACCTCACCGGAGGAGGACAGTGACACGGACAGCGAGATGTAGACAGATGTGATGAAGCGCTGCTGAGTTTGTTCAACTCCATCACTGAAGAAGACGACTTCGTGGGTTTCAGCGAAGATGGTTAAGGTGACGTGATTTCACACACATTAGAAATGAAGATAAATACTGTAAATACAGGTTATTTTCTCTGGGTTCTGTCCCGTTTTAATCAGCAAAGTTGCTGCCGTGTTAAAAAACAGGTTAGGAAAGGATCTATTTAGGTACATATGTGCATTTACAATTCAATTCATTTACAATTCGTTCTGTTCCTGTAATAAATATCTAATCTAAAGACATACATATCTGTGGCTTGCAAAACTTATAGAGCGGATGCGGCTTGTATGCAGGTGCGGCTTGTTTATTTATTTATTTATTTTTATTAAATAGAGCGGATGCGGTTTATATTCAGGTGCGCTTTATAGTCGAGGATTTATGGTATTTGTCAAAAAATGAGAACTTTGCTGTGTCAGGCACCATCTGGTTACTAATTTACCATGGATATAAATGGTTTCACTGAACTTTGTCTATATTGATATTTTGGCCTTTATTTAGTTCCGAGCAGTTCATAATTCAGCTTTACGTCTTCAAAGACAAGAGGAAGCATCTAACTTCATCGAGCACCCCTAACTTACAGATATCTTCCAACAAACAGCAAATGCAGGCAAAAGCAACAAATGAATGAATATAATCATACAAGAACCACTGGTATGAACTGATTTATTCTTAATGTGGCCCATCTGTGTGATTCAAGAGAATATGTGACTCTCACCAATTGTCCCCTTTTTCTGTTTTGTGTCGTTAATGTGACTTCTGATACTCCTATACACAAAAGGAAAATAAGAGGTTCCGCAAAGGCCCTGTCAAAACATGCACATTTTTTTCCTGCTCATAAAGAAAAAAAAAAAAAAGGCTGGAGGTGTCCTGGAATGACACTTTAGACACTCCAGGCTCAGTGTCCATAAACTCATCGTCCATGAACATTAAAAGACTCACTCAAAGTCCCATAATGATTCTCAGGCACAGTTCTAGTAACAACCCATTTAATAACAATCCTAACAACCCCAAGCATAATTTTTCCCCACCATAAATCATCTCCTGAAGTAACAACTTCATTGACTTTTTTCAGCACCAAGGTCAACATCATCTTCTCCCTGATGTCCGGTGGTTCCCCCTCACCACCTCCTCCTTTCATTGACCCTCTGTCTGGGAGCTCGCAGTCTCTGCTCTGTTTTACTGGCATCGGACAGAGCCACATCGAGGAAATCCTCAGGAAAGACGAAACCCTGTACTTGTGCTCTGGACACGGCTCTCACAGCACTGCTCAAATCAAATAATCCCACATTTCAACTCCCTAATGACCTTAACTGTCACACTGATAGAGTTCCATCTGCCCTCAAAATCCCAAACATACCCTGGTCCCTACTCTTGTACAACATTTAATTAACACAAGAGAGTCTGAAACTTCTGCAAAACCAAAGTTTCATATTCAGTAGCTGCTTAATATTCCACAAATGAGAATGGTTTCACTCATGCGATTGGACAAGTAAAGATTTTTCTAGAGAAAACCCACAAATTAAAGTAAAGTAAAAATGAGGGCAGCCAGGTTACAAGAAGCCCAACCTGGACCTAGAAGGACTTACAGACTACAGACATATTGTCCACCTCCCAATCTGGTCCCAAGGTGTGAAGTGTTCATCACATCAATGAAACAGCTCTGCTCAGAATTGTGAAAAGAGTTAGTTAATGATTAATCAATTAATCAATTAGCTAACTATTACATTAAACACCAAATATTTTGATAATAAAGATATTTTTTATGAAAAAAATGTCCAAATTCCCAGGTTCCAGCTTCTCAAACCTCAAAGAAATTTAAAACTATACATAGATGATTTTCGCTTCTTAAAAAAAACAAAGATATCTTGTTAATGACACCGCAACTTTAAATAAAACAAAGAAAAAGTAAACAATTTGGGGAGGGGTCTAATGCAGAGGATGACAGTGGTTTAGTCATGATGAAAGTGCCTTTATAACAACAACCAAAAACCAAATGATAGCACATCAAGTAGTAATGTGCACGGTGAAAGAGGACTATATTGGTTAAAAGAAGAAAGGACAACATCCTCTCAGCATCTGGATATGTTGTGAGAGGGTAGCTGGAGTTTGGAAATGTCACTGATGGATCCCAAACTCTGGAAAACAAAGCTTGCTTATTCATCTCTGAACTTTTGCCCAGGATGCGTGCATTCAAACACCCACAAAGAGTTAGGTTGCCTCCATGTATTTTTTGTTTTACCAAGAACAAGAAGCTTTAAAACCTTTTTTTCTTTTTTTTGTATTAAATACCTGTGGATATAATTCAAATGACAAAGTAAAAGGGGAAGGAAACACAAATCCTCTACAGAAATGTGAGCAGACATACCAGGTTCTGCAATGGCACCAGCATTTTTTACTAATTCCAAAAGCCCACTGGCACTGGTGCAGAGAGGGGCAGAGAGGCATATGCAGCTTTGCTGTCAAGAAAATCACTGGATACATACATTGTTTGGATTTAACGCATAATCCTTTCCATTGATAAAATTATGTTGAGTGTGCCTGGCTTGAAATCCACAAGTAGAGGGCTTCAGCACACATGCTTTTTTCCCCTTCTCTGGTTTTCCTTTAATTTGCAAATCTTGTAATCTAAGCCTAGAGCTGACTGAACCAACTTCTAAACCAGCACCACTGGTTCTAGTGGCCAAGGATCCAATCTGTTTTCCATTAAAGTGTCAAGACAGCATCCTTTTTGGTGGTTAACAAAAGCTGTTATTTCAAAATGATTATATGCTAAAAATTGTGTGAGGACCTTAGTAAGTTTATGAACAGGCCCAATGGAAAGTACAACGCGGCAGCCGGAAGCCTTTTTCCTTCTCGTCTCTTTTGACCAAAGTACCAAAGTTATTTACCAAGCGCCTCTTGTCGGAGGAAGAACTGGGCTGTGCCAATTAGCCAGAGGTCAGAGGTTTTTTTTTTTCAGCTTTTTAACACGTTGCATGTTTCCGGCATTAGTGTCGAGCAACGCCCTAGTGATTTGCCAAACCGAGAAAAGAGAAAAAAAAGAATGAAAACGGTGTCAGCGAGGACATAGGAAAGGCAGAAGCAGCAGTGGACAGTGTCACAGCAGCATCCCTGGAAAACATCAAGAAGATGGTGGTCTCCATCGGGGCCCTGCTGAAGACAGATTTCCTTATTTCATTTCCCGGTATGGATATATTGAGTTAAATTCTGTGTTGCTCTGGAGGAGCAGTAGGGTAAATGGAGGAGAGGGAGGGGAAGGGTATTCCTTCCCCTGCTTTTTTTAATTTTTTTTTTTTATCATAAAGCAAGACATGACATTCCCAAGTCTCAACTGAGAGAATTCCAGGGATCCACACATCTGTTTAATCTCCCCTCTCACCCGCCCGTGGGGCTTTCAGGTATCGCTCACGCCAACGATGGTGTCACAGAGAATCCATGATTCACTGCCACCAAGCCCACGTCGCTGGCTCCACTCCAGCTGGATGCATGAGAGGAGTTAGGGTTCATAACAAAAAGTTAGGTGTCCTTTGATGCCTCTTATTATTAACAGAAAATGACTTTCAGATGTCGGATTTGTACTTCATAACATCGCGGAAGACTGAAATGTTTCCACTCCTTCACTTTATAAAAGAAAACCGTATCTTCATACCGACTATGGTATCAGTGTCCTGATAGCTAATACTAATTTTACCATGTGTCAAGCTGTACATGTCTGCCACTGGAAAAAGCCAAAGTTCACGATGTATACCGCTGCCGTGTCATCAGTCAGAACTTGGCTTATTAAGTCACGTCAGACAAGATTTCTAATTTTAACAAGAACAGACTGGCGGGATAAGATCTGAAGGGGAATAATGAGGGAAATGGTAAATGTTTACGTGTCAAAGACAAGACAAGAATAGACGTAAAGAAACTGAAGGCAGGAGAACACAGATATTCAGTGAATTTAAATGTTTTGTTTACTACCAATATTTTAGTTGTTTAATTGATTATTTTATATTTAAAAAAGCAATAAAAAAACTTGCTTTTTCATTGTTATCTCTCAGTGCAGCACCTTTGTGCAAAAAATCCAAGACAAGCTATCTATATATATATACATATATATATATATATATATATATACATATACATATATATATATACATACATATACATATATATATATACATACATATATATATATATACATATACATATATATATATATATACATATACATATATATATATATACATACATATACATATATATATATATATATACATACATATACATATATACATATACATACATATACATATATATACATATACATATATATACATATACATATATATACATATACATATATGTATACATATACATATATGTATACATATACATATACATATACATATACATATATGTATACATATACATATACATATATGTATACATATACATATACATATATGTATATACATATACATATATATACATATATGTATATACATATATATATATATACAGTGATCCCTCGCCACTTCGCGGTTCACTTATCGCGGATTCGCTATTTCGCGGATTTTCATAATGCATTTTTTTTTTTTTTGGTGCATTGTGTTCTGCATTCTGATTCGCTAAAAAGTCACTCCCGCTTCTTGTATCAAAACATGCTACGAATTGTGCTATCATTTTGTCGTCTCGTTTGCAAAGAAGAAAAAAGAGCGACAACAGCTGCCTATCACTATGTTCTTCTCCCGAACAAACACACCTGCACCGCGGGCTTCAGAAGAAGAGAACACTGCAGAGCGCAGTCAGGATGCAGCGGCCCCGTCTGAAGAGCAGTGAAACGGCCTACACGCGAGTCACTGTATTTGTATACATGTAATAGTTGCTAATTGTAAAAAAAAAAAATAAAGTTTTCTATTTCGCGGATTTCACTTATCGCGGGTCATTTTCGGAACGTAACCCCCGCGATAAACGAGGGATTACTGTATATGTATATACATATATATATATATATACATATATATACATATATATATTAAAACAATATTGATGACACATTTAACCTTTAAAAAAGAACTGTCACAACCGTAAACTTCTATTCTCAACACACATTTCCTGTGGCATCCTTCAGGGTTCAATTTAGGCCCCCTTTGTGTTTTGTATCCATACGCATCAACTTAGCAAAACAAAAAAAAAAAAAAGAATCCTCTTTAGTTTTATGTATAGTTTTGTTTATTACTGTAATGTACCTATGACATGTTACATTATTTATGTTTTATTTAATTTGGTCCTACATATATTAAGATACAGTTGGTCATGGGTACAAAAAGACGTAATTGTGTGATAATCAGTGACTGCAGTTGATCAATTGTTAAGTTTTATTGCAACCATCCAAAGTGCATATATTATAGTACCAGCTGATAGGAACCCTTCATTGAAAAACACGTTTTGATATCTAAAAACTCAGGTAAGATGAAATGTGACGTCAGTTTTATTATTATTATATGTGAACTCACCCAGAGGACCCTGTGCTCTTGCAAACCCCCAGCAGGGGCCTCTTGTCTGCAAAAGTGTCCGTCTTCAGAGGACCTGAGGAGGAAGAGGAGTCAGAGAAAGAGGCAGATGAGAAACAGAGTGATCTGCACACAACAAAGAGGGACATTCTTTAAACGAACATGTGAGGCCTCGACTGCTGCCCACCCCCATTCAACAGGCAGCCTATTACCATGACAGGAAACGTGCTGATTACATTACTACTGTTGCCATGTAATTCAATTATGGTCACAAATTTCGCTTTTTTTTTTTTTTTTTTTATGAGCAGTTTTTTTCTTCTGAAATCAGGCCTTGTTTTGCAAATTAATGGAACACTGTCCCTACAAAGCCAAAATGTGGCTTTTTTTCTGATCCTCCACTGCATGAGCTTCAAGGAAGAAAATTATAATAATAATATGCTAGATATGCTAGAGAAATAAGATGCAGAAATCTGTTGCAAAAAAAAGAAAAAGATAAGTTTTATAGTTTGCTTTGTTTGTATTGGGGATTTCAGGGTGGAATTACAGCAGAGTTAGAGCCCAAAAGGCATATTTTAAAACATGTTGCATTAAGTGGACTGAGCCCATGTTTTCCCTAATTGTTCCATTCTTGGAGGCAGGCGGAGGATCAGGGGATACAAGGGACGGGGGCTCTGAGATTGGAGAAGATGTTACCCTTCCGAGGACTGTAATTTGAGGCTCGGCAGTAATCAGCCTGAGTTCCTGTGGTATGGCATGAGAGCAAACATGCCTTCGCCTACCAGCCTTTACACTCTCCCAACAGGGTCCATTTTCCTTTCATGTTTCTGTAGCAACACCCAGGCCTGAATACTGCCACACCTGTTCTCAATCAAGAAATCACTTGAAAAGGACCTGCCTGATGAAGTCAAGTAGACAAAAAGATCCTCAAATCTAGAAACCATGAAATCTGTAAAAGATTATAAATTCATTTTTACAGCTTCGGGACTCCAGTGATAAGGGGAGACATCAAATACAAATGGTGAAAACATGAAACTGTAGTGAACCTTCCCCAGAGTAGTAAGCCAATCAAAAGGGCAGTGACAACTCATCGAAGAGATCACATCCAACAAACTGCAGGCCTTACTTGCTTCAGTTAAGGTCAGTGTTCATGACTCCACCATAAGAAAGAGACTGAGCAAAAATGGCACCCTGAGTTCCAAGGTGAAAACCACTGCTAAGCATAATTTGCCATCTTGTTGATCCCAAGAAATTTAGGAAAATACCCTGCGGTCTGATGAGACAACGGATGAATGTTTTGGAGGGTGGGTGTCTCTCTACATCACGAAAAAGTAACAGGTTACTTCAGGACCTGGTTCAGGACCTGTAAGATTTCTTCTCATAATGGAACCATGAAGTCTGCTTTCTACTGTTTGTGACCTCAAGTTGAAATGACGTTGGGTATACAGCAGGGCAATGACTTTGGAGTGGCCTAAAAAGTCCTGACCTGAATCCAATTGATATGCAGTGGTATGACCTTAAAAAGGTGGCTCATGCTCTAAAAATCTTCAATGTGGCTGATTTTTTTTTTTTCCAGATAGGGAGCAAACACTTTTTCACACAACTGTATTTTGCTAACAAACAAATGGACAGACAAACTAACAAACAAATATAACTTCCTGGGCAGAGGTAAACACATATGACAAGCTAGATCCACAGAAAGCTTCTCCTTACAATTACTTTATTCAATTATTAAGTAAGCAAAATGTTTGGCGATTAATGTAAAAGTTGGTAATTAATCTTAGTCAGTACAGTTCTGAGATACTTGTCATATATATATATATATATATATATATATATATATATATATATATATATATATATATATATATATATATATATATAGTTAGTGATTAATGTTTATTTGACAGTAAATGAATCAAACATCGTTGCAGCTCTGTGAAAATCAATGTCCACTGAAAAGGATGACCAAGAACAACGATGCAAATAGTTATAAATGTATATATATGTTTATATGTTTTTATATATGTTTTGTAATCAGAGAAAATCGTTGCCATGTTTTTTAGGGACAACGGAAGACCAACTCCAGAAAGGATGTGGATAAATGCATTGACTCTCTTTGGAAAACCAGCACTTCCTTCTCTATTCTAGGAAAGGGGGACCTTTCCTTATTATAATAAAACACCTATTTTGGGTTCTTTCTAAATCCGCCCACCCACGTCCTCACATCACAGACAATTGGGCTTTTAACAGCTTACCACAGAGCAACAGTGTTTGCGCCCTGGCAGATTGCAATCAGCGTCTTTCCCTCCAGTAGTACAATTCATTTTTATTTTCTGCTGAGAGAATTGCTCCCCTCATGTGTTGGGAGTATCTGCTGCTTCTTATTACTATGGTTTTCTTTCATCCACTTCCAGACACTCTTCAAATGGTGCCATTGTCTGCTGTTGAAATATGTTGAAAGACCGGAACATAGCGGGGGAAGAAAAAGATGATTTTTTTTTCCCCTCACCAAAAAAAAGAAATGCCACAAACCAGCATGTCAGGGTTTCACAGCACTGATTGACACCTGCACAGATGAAATTTAAACATCATGTCAGGAAAGGATCTAATCAGCTGTTTGCACCATGGCTCCAAGCGTATGAACATTTTCCAACGTCTGACTGGGATTCTAGGAAGAAAAAAAATGGAACTTTTTTCCCCATCATGTGATTATTTCAGGATTGAAAGAGACATTACAAATAAATGCAATATTTCAGTGCCATTGATGCACCAGTTATTTATTCATTTATTTATTTATTTATTTGTATTGCACTGCATTCCTTTTTTAAAAAAAAAAAAAAAAAAAAATGTTTATTTTAACATGAAGATTTGGGGTGTTTATACAAAACAGAACATTTGGTTGGAAAAATAAACAACTGATGTTAAAGTAGTTTTATTGGAAAATAAGTCTCCATTATGTCTGTGTTCATGCTGTCATTACCATTTATGTATTTTTTCATTTGCAGAAAGAAATACAGCTTCCTAATTTAGTACTGCCACTTTGTGACTTAACTTGTGTTTTTTGTTTATGCTAGGGTTAATTAATAAAAGGGTAACTTAATTTTGGTCAATTATTGTTTAAAAATGACAGTTTTACTTTTTATCTCATATCTGTACATGTTTTTATAGTTCATATTCTAATTCATATTATTGGAGATGCAGCCCTATATTCTTAAATTTTGATCAGATATATAGTTATTAGGTCATTAAAGCTGCAATGATTAATCCATTAGTTTCCAACTATTACATTAATTTCCAACTATTTTGAGAATCAATAAATGATGAGTCATTTTTTTTAAAGGGAAAGTCCAAATTCCAGCTTCTCTTCTCTGACTATTTTTGGTTTCTTTAATATTCTATAATAGTAAACTGATGATCTTGGCCTGGTCAAAACAGGACATTTTAGGTTAAATCTTAAGCTTTAGGAAACAGTGATTGAGATTTTACACCATTTTATGAACCAAACAACTAATTGATTAATCGTCTCAGTGATTGATAGCCTAACCAACTGTCAAAATAGTCCTGTAAAAGACATGAGGAAGGGATTATTATTCCAGTAAGTGTAAAATTATCTTGATTTAGATCTGGGAAGTTACCATGTTTAAAAATGCATTTATTCACCAAATACACTTTAAGATAATATGTCATAAATAATATGTTTACAACTGTGTTTTAACTCATGTATAATATGATTGAGTGTGTGGGTGAGGATGTATGTATAATGTATGTATAATGTATGTGCGGGTGAGGATGAGGGCGTGAGTGAGTGTGTGTGTGTGTGCGTGTATGTAATATAAAGTGTGTATGCAGGTATGTTTGTGTATAGACACGTGTGTGTTTGAATCTGTATAGTGTATTTAGGCACTTTTTTCTTTTTTTTTTTATCACCAATTGCTCCCGGTGGAA
Organism: Eupleurogrammus muticus; assembly: GCA_036785175.1. Taxonomy (NCBI): domain Eukaryota; kingdom Metazoa; phylum Chordata; class Actinopteri; order Scombriformes; family Trichiuridae; genus Eupleurogrammus; species Eupleurogrammus muticus. The sequence continues at coordinate 24,596,262 of JAYKQN010000009.1, forward strand.
CGCTGTCTCGTCTCACTATATACTGTGTATATGGCTGTAACGACAATAAAAACCTTGAACCTTGAACCTTGATCATCACTAGATGTGACTACAAACTCGTCACTTGAGTTTTCACTGGTCACCTGCTTGCAGGAGCCTGCTTTTGCCGATCCATTAAACCAGGAGTCACCAACCCTGGGCCTGGAGGGCTACTGTGGGTGCAGGTTGTTGTTTCAACCAGGCAGTAACACACCTCATTCTACTAAAGAAGGTCCTTAAAAAGGGCTATAGTGTTTGATTAGTAGAGTTATGTTTGTTACTGCTTGGTTGGAAAATGGCCAACAAGATTTTTGCTAAGGTTGAAGCTAGTGCAGCAAAATTATACAGAACAGGGAAGGTGCAACTTCTGTCACCAAAATAATATGCAACAGAACTAATAGAAATGTAAAATAGATGTTAATGAAGTATGTTATTTAAATTGTGCAATTGTGTCACTTGCAGATGAAGTTTTTATTCAAATTCAGCTACTGCTGATGCATTTTTTATGTCACTGCCAATTCATCTGCTTGATTGTGTGTGTATGAGTGCACTCAATAGTGCTATCAGAGGTCCAAATCCACTGTCTTTAAACAGGCTGGTGGAGCTTTAGAGATCCATCAAGGGTGAGATACAGAAAACACTTGGATGTTTTCTTTCTTTCTCTCTTTTTTTTTTTTAATAAAAGCAAAATCATGACAGGGCTCAGCTTGACGTTTTTAAATGAAAATCTCTATGGAGTCAGATGTCCTGGGAGATTAAGTACAAAGATTCACATCCATTACATGTTCTTCATGATTGCTGACTTATTCAGGCCGAACTTCACAGCTGTCTTTCAGATAATGCAAAAATACACAACCCTGACACAGACTCCTTCAAAATAAAACATCACAATATAATAATAAAATGAAGCCAGTGATAGAAGAGTGAAAGAAGGGGATGATCTCAAACACTTTTCTGTTAGATATCATCAATTTGTTATGTTCATTCATGCTGCATTTCCTGTGCTATTTCATGATGAACTGTACCTTTCTTGTCAACTTCTGCATTCCAAAGTTTATTCCCCACTTTCCCAGAATGACTTTTGGCACTTACGTCTTAGAGCAACATTATTTTTTATTATTGGTAGAAAAATTGGAGTCTTTTCCTTTTCTATTATAGACATCTCCCTGCATAACTGTTTTCTCTCTGCTACAAAAATGACAATGACAGAAGAAATGATTCCTTTTTATTTAATTCTGTGATATCTGAAAAGGAATTAGATACGAATGTAGTAAAAAGGAGTTGCAGAAAGAAAAAGAAAATGCCAAAACATGGTTGTCTACATGAAGATAATCTTTAAAAGAAGATTTTGATTCTTAAGACTTGAAGAGACTGCAAAGTTAATAGCTACAGCACAATTTGAGGCTTCCAGTCACATTTTGGCAGCAAGAAGGCACTGACTTCAGAGACTTGCCACCACTGACTGAACGCAGGCCAACACTAATCGTAGATTGACTTTAACATTAGGATGAAGCGGCAAGAAGCAGCCTTTAATTTTAATGATGTAGCACCACTTAAAGCAACCCGCAAGACAAAAACTACACTAAAACACACATACAAAAAAAGGCCATTTCAAGTATTGACCTTAGATGTTGAAATCAGTGTTTTTTGTTTTTTTTTTAGTTTTCTCCAGGACGGATCTTTCAAAACCTTACACCAGAGTACTTAAGAAAAGAGAAAAAGTGTTCAACAGAACATGCAGGTACTTCTGGCGTGTAGATTTATCTCTGGACATAAAAAACAGCTCTGGGAGCAGTTGTGGGTGGCAGCTCATGTGGAGAGAAGAGGTGAAACAGTGCATTAAGTCCAGCTCAGCGTCTGTGTTGGAGCAGCAGCACTGGACGCAGAACTCCTGCTGCGATGTGGCCCCTAAAGGGGTACTAGAGCTATAGATACTCACTGATATGAGGGGCAGGGAGGATCCGGGCAGCTCGGACTGGACCGTGACGCACGGAGAACAGCTCTTGGGCTTCACCTGCCAGCTGGAGGAAAGGATTAGAAAAACACTTCATGTAGGGCAGTAATTACACACACCCGCTCCATCAGAAAAAGACGTAGTAGTTTATTTATTTTTTTAATTAGATATTTAGCTGAAACATTACATAAATAACAGCTATTTTTGTTAAGCTTATTTTCGGTGATCAAACAGCAACAAGTAAAGGTTTTCCACACAATTTGCAATAAAGCATAAAAATTATGTCAAATATTTCTTTACAGCGTATTTGACCTACAGTTTTAAAAATCAAGGCACCTTATTTATAATAACATTGTAAAAAATAAAATACCAAAATTACAGAAGAGATGCATTAATAATCTATTATTTTGAAAATAGATTAATCTATTTGTGTTATTTTTAAGAAGAAAACTAACTTCTAACCGAGTACTTTTTATCACTTTTTATATAACTGTTCCACATCAAAAGTTGATGAAATTTGATCCATTTTGAAGATTCGCATCAGAATGACTTGATGGAAAGAGCAAAATACTTTGAATTCACAAAAAAGGAGGTAAAAGTAAAGCACAAAATGTGAGACAGACACAATTTTGTCCTGAGGTGTAAAGATTAGTCAATTAAGTGATTAGTTGCCAACCAATAAAAGCCAACTATTTTGATTACCAATTTCATTTTTAAGAAGAAAATGTCTCTGGTTCCAGCTTCTCTTCTCTGATTATCTTCTAATTTTTTTTATTTGTCTATAATAGTAAAATGATGATCCTTGGGTTGTGGACTGTTAGATCTGGTTAAAAAGACATTTTAGGTTGAATCTCTAGCTCTGATCTACATTTGTGATGGTCTGCTACCAGCCTGTGTTTTCTTTGTGGTTTTCTTGTCCTGCGTGTGTCTTTCTAGTAGGCATAGATGCAGGTCACCAGTGAAATGGGTGACACCTGGACCCGGTGGACGTTCCTTTTTGACCTGAGACAACACTCCTTCAACACTACTTTTCTCACACATCTAGACACCTGTACATGTGATATTACTGATTTCCACACCCCAAACAACAACTAACTATATAAATGCATCCATGACCATAGTCACATAATTAAAATATTTCATGCTTAATATATAACAAACAGCTCCATTACATGAGTAAAATTCCAGATATGTTGTGTTAAATGTTATGAATGTGATCTACAATGTTTCTATAGATCAGAAAATAATAAACACAATGTATTATCATATATCGTACTTATACAGATTTATTGTTTGCTCTTTAAACATATTTTCGATCACTGGGCATTTGCATGGCTTTTTACTTTACATTTAATTAAAGTGTGAAACCACCATGAAGGATAAAATCCCACGGAGCACTTCTGCAGAACAAATAAAACAGGGACAAATACTTACTTGTTCACACTGCAAGGAAAATAATACACTCCAACTCTGTGGAAGCCGCTTTTTCAGAGAGTGACAGGGGAATTCTGGCAAAAAGGGAGGGAGGGGGAATAAGGGTGGTCTGGTAGTTGAAGTTAGAGTCAATCCACAAAGTAAAATCTACCAAGTACAGAATAAAAGGCCAAGTGGCATTGAAATGCAAATGAACTGCCTACATTTACTATGACGGGCCAACGCAGGGATACAAGCTAATGCCAAGCTCACAATGTTTCTGCCTCAATCTTATTGTGAGAAGAAAATGACTTCCTGTTCTTGGTTGCATGATAACAAAAGGACAAGAAGCCAGAGTTTTATTGTCATCATTGAATGTTTGGTGGCATTTTGTTTTTGCTGTATTTCCTCAAAATGCTTTTTGACCACTGTCAAGGTATCAAGTACTGAACATGTGGGTACACCCAACACTTAAAAACAGGCTGCTTTTGTGACTGCAATGCATTCTGGTCTAATAGGTTTTATTACTCTGGCTGTAACTAATTTGGAGACAACAAATTTTGAACCAATAATTGGTTGGTAGCTTTTTTTCTTTTTTCCAAAAAAAGGGTGTAAATGTTGATTACGGTTTCCCAAAGAGGAAAATTCAACCAAAATGTGTTTTGTCATGACCAACAGTCCACAACTGAAAGATCATCAGACTATTATTATAGAAGAAACCAGATTTGAGAAGCTAGAACCAGAGAATTCAATATTTTCTGCTTGAAAATGACTCAAATCCATTAATTAATTTTCAATAGAGTTGGGGATTAGTAGATTGGTTGGCAACCAATTGATTAATCAGATATATTTAACAGATCTATTTATTACTGGTGCATTTCTTCCTCCTCAATAATCAATCCTGCTTTTATGCCAACTACGGAATACATAATGAAACTTTTTTCAGCAATTCCCCGCAAAAATAAATTTGTCATGTTGGTAATGAACTTATGCTGTTGCATAAATAGAAAGACAATTTTGTTTTTTTGGGAAGGGTTATTGTAGAGCTGCAGCAATTATTTGATTAAGCACCAACTATTTTGATAACTAATTAATCGATTTGAGTCATTTTTTTAGAAGGAAATGCCCCAATTCTTTGGTTCCATCTTAACAAATCTGACTATTTTCTGTATTCATTAGTCATTTCTAATCTATGGTCTTTGGGTTGCTGGCTGTAGGTCTTTGGGAAACAGTGATCAACACTTTAAACTATTTTATGAATCAAACAACTAATGGAAACAACCAATCAATACAATAATCATCTATTAAAATAGTTGTTAGTTGTTCATTTATAATATTCTTGAATAATGTTCACACAATGTTAGGGAGGATTAGTTGAATGTTTTGCTCTGTTTGTTTCAAGACTAGATTATTATAGTTGGATTTTAAATTTTCAAATACCAGTAGATACAAAAACAAAGAACAAATCATATTTTTCTTAACACAAAACAGGAAATTTCCGATCAAGTAAGCAAACACCAAGAATCTGACCATGAAAACTTCTGGTATTTGACAGTTTATGATTCTGAAGCTCAAGACATTTTGTTTGGTTTTTTAACTCAATTATTATAATCAGTTACTCCATGTGAATTGCTTAAAAAATAGCTTTCTAATTGGTAACTAAAAGTTTTTGTCAGTAGAGCAGTACACACACACACACACACACACACACACACACACACACACACACACACACACACACACACACACACACACACACACACACACACACACACACACACACACACACACACACACACACACACACACACACACACACACACACACACACACACACACACACACACACGAATTGGCAGCGACATAAATAATACATCAGCAGTAGCAGCGTTTGAATAAAAAACGTCTGTTCGTCAACCAGATTCACTGATCAAACAAGTGCATTCCAGCACATTTTCACAGGCTTTATTACACATTCGGGCATTAACGCTGCATGCTGCCCTGTTAGTGAGGATTTTAAAATTTACTGCATTTCGGGTCTTTATTACAGAGGAGATAAAAAGCACTTTAATGGACGTCTGTGTGTCTAGTTCATGTGTTCATACGTGACGTCAGTACATTAGGTCAATGGCCCATGTGGCTCTTGGCAGCGTCTGGCGTGTGTAATGGCACATTGTTCTAAGCGCTTTGCCCCACTTTTGTCCTCTTTTTCTATGTTAAATTACAGTGAAACCTGCATTATCACTTAACTAGAGCTTTAATCTATTTGTTTTAAGTCTTTAAACCCATCGGAGGGGATGATCACTCTTTTGTGCAATTAGTAGCCTTTTCAAAAGTGGCGGATTTTGAGCTTGTGTTTTTATTCAAAATGCTTGTGGTCGATTAACACCAGAGACACGAGGACTGATAGCTGGAATAAAAAGGAGGTTGGCAGCAGGGGAACGTTCCTGTACAGGCAAATGGACCTGCGAGGGGGTAATAATGGAATTTGCAGGATTAAAAGAGAGAAGAGAGGAGGTTAATGCGTCGGGTTATTGTGCATTATCCCGCTGCTCATCCTTGCCTTACATGGCTCCGTGTGACATCCCCTGCCATCAACATCATTCCCACCATTACATTAGTGCTATGCAATATGCCAAATTGCTTTTTTTCCCCCTAAAAGTTCAGCACAGTTATCCATTACATTCATTTCATTTTCAGCTTGGATGTTTTTACGTGGAATTGCAGCATCCGCAATTCAGGTTTAATCCCTCAATGTAATTCCATAAGCTTTGAACGGATATCTGGGCCATATTCACAAGTGAGCATGTTCACCAATGCCAAGCTGGGACATATTGGAGGTTTGGGTGCAGCAGGTGCTTCAGGGATCGACAGAACAGGTGCTAGTTGGTGCCACAAAGCTGAGAAAAGATAGAATATGTTTTCTACTATGTACTGAGAGGCCCCCGATGCTACACAGCAAAACACACTTTGTGTGTGTGTTTTATTTTATACATGTTTAGGTAAAAACATCCATATATTAACTGAACATTCAGTTGTAGTTAGTAGACAAGTGTCAATGTTACAAAGGTTCAAAGAACTGGTTAAATGTTTTTATATCAAAACTCATCAGATCTGGGGCAGCCATTGGAACAGTGCAGCCACTCAGTTTAGAGGCTACAGTCCTTAACAGGCAGCCCTGGTTCCAATTTCGTATGGAACTCTCCTGTATGTTATTCCCCATCTATCAGCCTCCCCTTTTCGGTCTCTCTCTACTGTACTATCCGCCCACCAAATTTTTAATTGACATAACTTTAATTGTAAGTCCTGATTTTCACAGTTATCCTTAACATAAAACATGTCCTCGTCCTTGTTCTTTCTTTAGACTTCTATATTATAAACTGGTGATCTTTGGGTTGTGGACTGTTGGCCTGTTTACTTTATAAAATGGTGTTAGCTATCAGGCCAACAGTCCACAACCCAAAGACCATCAAAAATGATCAGATTTGTGAAGCTTTAACCAGAGGATTTGGACAATTTCTTCTTTAAAATGGCTCAAATCAATTAATCAAAATAGTTGACATTAAATGTGATAGTTGGACAATAATTGATTTATTGTTGCAGCTCTACTGTCTAGGTTTGTCAAAAGCAGCTGTCACAAGTATGGAGTTAAAAACCTGTTCCAGATTATGATTAGTCAATTAATCAATCAATTGCCAACTATTTTGATGATAAACAATAAACTGATTTTAACTATTTTGATAAGGAGCATACAATACAAATCAACATCTTCTTGAAAATGCAACTAATCTTTGCAGCTCTATTACTGTTCTGTTTTTTCTCTGCTTGTAAATATCAGAAACACTCACTTTCTACTACTTAAAGTGAATCCATGGTTGTTATTTTGACACTCTACAATTTTCTTATCTTGAATCAATGTGTATTTTGATCTCTTAAGCCTAAAACCCAGATTGCGAAGTGAGGACATTTCTGCTTCCCCTTACACCACTCACCACAGACGCCTCCGTTCACACCAGGTCATTTCATCTCAACACGTACGCAGACGGACAATTAGTCCACGACGGTCTGCCTCTTATCAGGCTGCAGCGGATGTCACCTCTCAGCAATCTACATTGCCTAAACACCTCCCTCTGCATTTGTATGACTGGTCGCAGTCCGGGCCCACCATCTCACGAGCGTGTGAAAGAGCGCTTGCACACAGGGCCATTACAGAGGGTGTCAGCTCAGCAACTGTCACAAACACTTCGCAGCCACTCAAGAGCCAGAGAGCCAAGGCACCTTTAGTGCTTACTTAAAAGCCTACGAAAAAGCACAGCTCAGAAACGTCCCGTAAACTTCCTAAAACTGAAGGAAAAACACCAGAGCAGGGGAGAGCGTGTGATAACAGAACCAGAACTGCTGTCAGCTGAAGCAGAAAAGGCACAGAGGCCTATATTTTCACTGGGTGTGTGTTGGTGTGGCTGAAACAGCTGTAAATCCCCCTGCCGCACCACAATAAGCACAACAGCAAAATCCACTCATAGCACAGGAGTTGCCACATCATGCTGTGTGTGTTCGGTGGATAAAGCAAGAGTGTGTCCTTTTACCCGTGGCCCATGGATGTTTATAAAGAGACTGATTAAGGACTTTGGTGTGTTTAGATTTCGCAGGATGTATGTGAAGTTTGCGTGTTTCGGTGACAGCTGCTGCATGAAAGGCGATACCCGGTGAGTGAGGCCTTCGCCGGCGTTGTGGGTAATTTGTTAAGTTGCCAAGCAGATGAAATCTTCTAATGATTTTTCAAGTCTCAACTTTAAAGAAGTTATTTTGTTTTCTTCATAAGATGTCTCAAGTGGCTTAGGAAGGTTTCTGTTGTTCAAATACAATCCCAGAGCGTGTTGGAGTGTTTCAACATTCTCCATGCTACAGAAAGCACTAGTACTGGTGATTAACATTTTATTTTCATATGATTCAATATTTGTAGTTCAACAAACATGACCTATAAAGAACAGAGGTCATGTTAACATGAAGCACCACCTTCACTTTGGCCCAGAACATCAGAAAGTCGGCACCCTGTGGCCACATTTCCTATCAGATCATGGCAGACAAGCTATATTTACTTATAGATAAGCAAGCATCTTTGTATGTTAAACTAGATTTTATGTTAACTCATAAAACTGGGAAATGAAGGATAACAAAGTTTATTTTATAAACTGTTTGCAAATTTTACATATAAATTAATGATCAGAAAAGTACTGTAGTAACTGTACAGTAACTGTCAAATAGACTAGAAAGTTTTCCTCTGAAATATTAAGTGAATTATAATATAATTGATATTTCTCTCTGATTTTTTTCTCTCTGTCTGGTGTAATCCTGACTTTTTAAATATATATATATATATATATATATATATATATATATATATATATATATATATATATATATATATATATATATATATATATATATATAAACAAAAGAACATTTACAATGTAACAAAAAAATCACCACTGTCAGTTTGAGCCAAACCACTGCAATCTCCAGCTCTAAATGTTTATTTTCTCTCCTCTTTTGTTTTGTTGCTCCAGGAAACAAGAGAAGTTCAATTGGATTTGTATGTGTTTCAAACCGTCCAAAATGTGGTCAATGTTGGCACCTAGTGGTCAACAGGGTGAACTGCAGCAGAGGTTTTGAATTTCTGCAGTGAAAATCCAAAGTAATCAGTACAAATAAGTAATCAATGTTAAATATAACATGATTAAAAATATCAACAGCAGCTGTAGATGTCAGTATGATGTCAACAAAAAGCTGAATTTTCATTATAGAAGACTAAAGAAACCAGAAAATAATCACATTTGTGAAGCTGGAACCAGAGAATTGTGATATCTTCCTCCAAAAAATGACTCAAATCAATTGAATCAAAATGAATTGATTTGCAAATTAGTTGGAGAATAATAGTTGATGACTAATTGAGTAATTGACTAATCATTGCAACTCTACAAGCTCTGGACAGGTGTATATAAATTGTGAATAATTTTATCAAATTATTTAGTTAATCTTTTATTTAACGATTTTACTATGTTTTTTTATAGCTTTTAGATTTATCTTTTTACTGTTACAGACGCTGCTCATATTTTGTTGATTATTTGAGCAGCACTCACACTACAGTACATTCTTTTTTTAAGTGTCTTCTTGGTGACGCAGTGGACACGTCCTGACATGTCCAGGGTGGAGCTAAAGTATCCATCATAGTTCTTGTTTCCTTAAAAAAACATGCACCTGACCCTATCAAACCTTTGTCTAATCATTATTTCATGTGTAGACACCAACATTTTGATAGTGTTCCTTGTGTTCATTTAAAATGCTGTAGCTTCCTTCTAAAGTAGACTTTTGAACCCAAACCAGAATGTCATGTTTAACAGACATGATAACACACAAACAGACACACACAGTCAATCAAGTCCAAAAGGTTTCAGGCACTAAACTGATCTCACACTGATGTGTGTGAAAGGGTGAATGAACACTAGTAGTGTAAAGCGCTTTGAGTAGTCGAAATGACTAGAAAAGCGCTATACAAGAGCAGTCCATTTACCACACATATGTCAAAGTCAAGGCCCACGGGCCACATTCGGCCCGTGAGAGGTTTTTTTTTCTGGCCCCCGGGATTATATACATTTATTATTAGAACTGGCCCGCAGGCAACTGCACGCCAGCAGCATCCAGGTATTTTACGCGCACTAACACACTACATTTCCCACAATTCAACTGTGGCGCTCCGAGCGGGAGGCCACTTCCTTTCATTATTCATCAGCAGGCATTAGCATCACTTCAAAACTTTCATATAGCCTTCCCCTAAAAAATGACAAAACGGAAGGTGGACACTGAGAATCGGACTTTTAAAACAGGGTGGGAGTCGGAGTACATGTTCACGGAGGTAGCAGGAAAACCTGTGTGTCTTTTGTGTGGAGAAAGTGTGGCGGTGATGAAAGAGTTTAATCTGAGACGGCATCAGGGGACAAAACATGCGATCAAGACAAGAATATGGACATGGAACAGAGGCTACAGAAGGTGGAGGAATTAAAACAAGGCCTCAAATCTCGGCAGGCTCTGTTCAGAAAAGCCGAAGCACAAAGCGAGGCTGCTGTCAAGGATCAAAAGAGATCGCTAAATCAGCCCAGACATTGATGAACTTGAGACACCACCAAGTATCAGCCACAGCTTCAAAAAAGTGAACATTACTGTGCAACGTATTTCGAGTTTTTACTCAGTTAAAGTTTAAAAGTGAACTATTTGTTTTCACACCCCATGTGACTTTTCCTTTTCCTCATGTTAATAGCTTTTTGCCCTTTATTATTGTATTTCAATCCAATTTGTTTTAAAAATATTTCAGTTGAGTGAATTATAGAAAATTTCTGATATTATTTATTTCTTTGAAGTAAATTTAGGCCATTTTTGCTATATCCCTGAGAAGTAATACTGATGGTGCCTTGAATAATACCGCTTCATTCATTTAATGCTCATGTTTTGGGGTTTTATACATAAAGCTTTTCACTTTTCAAAATTAAAATTAACTAACAGAGCCATAACAAATTATTTATTTATTTTATCATATAGTAATTATTAGTATGTTATAAGTATTATTTTTAGGGTTACAGTCTGTTTAATGGGGATCACTAGACTATATGCGGCCATTTTATTTTTTTCAATGAACATTCAATCAGTCTGGCCCTCGGCTTGTTCCTAAATTTTTCATTTGGCCCCGACGTCCATTTGACTTTGACACCCCTGATTTACCATTTACTATATATTTACACTTTGTTAATCCTGCTTGAAGGTGCAAACATGAATAGACCTAGAACAGGTTTATTAAACTGAATTAATAAATGGGATCTACGGGATCTGTAACTAGTCAACACAAACACCTGGGGAATTTCTGCACATGTGTAAATAGGCACATACATAGACTGCTGAAGTCATTGATCCTCTCAGGGTTTTGTATTGGCAATTTGCCTGTCAGTCATTTTCAAAAAAAAAAAATCACACTGTTAGGATCTCGCCCGGGGGGAACAGCTGTTGATTTAATATTTCAGATTATCTATGCTTTGGTTTCTGAAAATTATTCCCACATAACTATCACAATTCACTCAATTAAATGGTAAATTTAAAAGCCCATTTCTTTTTTGAGCCACTCGCTTTCATACAAAACAAAAAAACCTGCAAAACACTACTTATCTTATCTGCATCTGAGGTCAGATCACACATTGCAAATCAGAGAAACAGCCATATAAAGGATTAATTTATCAATTTTGTTGACTAAATCCTAACTGACATGATGGGAATGAAGTTCAGAAACATACCAAAGAAAGAAAAACAGAAAATATGAGACCATTAACGGTGATTCCCTCGGATGTCACAAGGATTTCAAGTCCTTAACTTGTGTATGAGTTCCTCTTTCCAATTTAAGACGGCACAACATTAAAAGTACTTTTCTCCATAAACATGTGGACTTACAGAAACACTCCAGAGCTGCATCCCATCAGTGTAGCCGATCATGAGGCAGAGCGGAGGATCACTGGTGCCGCTGTGCATCTCTATAAACTCTGGATTCCTGGATGTGTCTGTGCGAACAAACAGTGAGACATTTCATTTATTATAACTTTAAAATATATTTATTTGGAGAACACATGTTGCACTTCCTTGAGAGACTTTTTTTGAACCCGTTGGCATACCATTGATGTCAGCTTTCTCAAATCGAACCCAAATGATTTTCTCTTTTTCATCCGTTGGTGGAGCCCCAGTATACGCCTGCAATTATTACAGCGAAAATACCAAGCATACTAAAATATTAGTCTAGTAGAATACATCTTCAACCTTGACAGATTAGCCGTAGAAGAACTGGTAGGACTAACTGTAGATAATCAAAGAGTTAAACGTTTTTTTTTTTTTTTTCTACAAACTTCAAATTTAAAATTAGGGTTAACTTTTTGTCAATATCACTGTTCAAATGTTTTCTTTTATCAGACATGTAAAAAAACTCTTACCTGACATGTTTCGGCAGTAAACTTCTGTCTTCTTCAGTGTCACAAAAGATTATAGGTCACACAAGTTATTCTTTTTCACAGGTGGGCCACACGTTTGACAGGTAGGCCACACACCCCTTTGTCAGTCTGCCTCCTCAGGATGACTCCAGGTGTGTATCGCCCTTATTTCGCTTCCTTTATCGAGTGACACTGTCAGTTTTTTTTTTTTTTTTTTTTTTATGATGTTGAAAGTTTTCTTGTTGGGCTTTTTCCTTTATTGCTCTTGATTGCTTTTATCTTTGTCCTGTCTCCTTTCTACATTTCCTTTTGTGGTTCTTTTTTTATGTGATAGAACTCCTTTCTGCCTACCTGATAGAAGTTTTATCACATAACTGTCATAGTGTTTTGTATATTACATTGCATTTTTTGTGTTGATCAATCTTGTCTTTTAGGTAAACTAGTAGCTGTTTTGTGTGTAGTTTTATGGGTGTTTGTATTGGATGTTTTTTATGACTGTTTGTATCCATTCACTGGCTCCTCATGTATATGGTAACCTCACCACAGCTCTGCATTCCTGATTTTTCTACTTGTTCTTATATTTGTTCTTTGGTTTTAACCTCTTGTGCCCCTTCTTGTATGGCCCATTGTAGATAGTGACAGTTTCTTAACACTTTTTCTATATATTGTTTTTCTTTTATCTATTCATGTGGGTCTGTTACCATTGCAGCTCATTTGTACAGTGTTCTGACAACTGATAATTAGTGTGTGACGGGATGATCTGATACTGATCAGTGTCTGTGTCATTTTTTTTTAATGTTTCCATCATCTGTGTGTCCAGAAAGCTGTGGTCAATGCCCATATCAGCCAGGGCAAGGATTATTATTCAAGAAGACAACTGACACCACCACTGGATTAAAAAAGAGAATGAAATAAGAAAACACAGCCCGTAGACAGGGATGAGGGGGATGAGTGCATTGCAAAAGTATTATAAAAGTAAGTTGACCTTTTGCCATATTTCAGGCTAATTACAAAGACATAAAATTGGAATTTTGTAATACACAATTGCGAAGTAATGTTTAAAACTTTTTTTTAGAAATAAAAAACTGAAAAGTGGGGCGTGTTTATTTGGCCTCTTTTTGTCAGTGCAGCCAACTCACTCTTAAAGTTGCCTGAGAATTTCTAAATGACCCAAATGACTGATGATGATGATGATAAATAGAGTCCATCAAGTAATCAAGTAATTCAAGTAAATAATTAATTAATTAATTGTAATCAAGTCTCAGTATGAATTAACCTGCTCTCTGATAGTCTCAGAGGTTTAAAGCACAAAAAGCACCATGGAGACTGTGAGGCGACCGATGTGGCCTCCCAACAAAAGGGATCAGGGCAACCAGGTGAAGTGGAGACAAGAGGCAGCAGAGTTTGATTATGCCAACACAAGGCAATTTATTCACCGCTATACACTGTAGCAACACAGTCAATGCTCAGACATCAACAGTATACTCTCTACTAGAGGCCCCCCTCCGGAACGTCTGGTGTCCACGCCGTGCCGCCATGAAATTCTCCACCAGCTCTGCCGCCCGCTGACCATCCTGGGGATCGGGCTCTCTCACCCAGACTTGGATGTCCGGGGCCAAGGTCCGCAGGAACTGCTCCAAGACAAGGATCTCAGCCACCTCCTCAACAGTTTTGCCTGCTGGCCGAACCCATTTGGTGAAGAAGTCCTTGAGGCGGGGGTGTCTCCCGGGGTGTCTCTCCGGGCCGAATATCTGGCTCCCGGGACCTCCGGCATCCCCAGGTCTGGCAGCTGCGGCACCCATACCAGCAGCCGACGGACCAGCACCGGTGATACCAGGACCCCTAACCGGGTCGAGAGCTGCAATCCCCCGGTTAGAGGAAGGTGAGGACATTGAACAATACCTCACCACATTTGAGCGGTTGGCCAAGACAGGATTGGGCGGTGTTGCTAGTGCCCTACCTGTCTGGAAAAGCGCGGAGTGCCTATGTGGCCATGGATATGGACAATGCCATGAACTATGCACGGGTAAAAGAGGACATACTGCGAAAGTATGAAATCAACAAGGAGGTGTATCGCCGGAGGTTCCGGGCCCAGATATTCGGCCCGGAAAGACACCCCGGGAGCTGTACACCCGCCTCAAGGACCTCTTCACCAAATGAAGAGCTGGTGGAGAATTTTATGGCGGCACGGCGTGGACACCAGACGTTCCGGAGGGGGGCCTGTAGTAGAGAGTATACTGTTGATGTCTGAGCATTGACTGTGTTGCTACAGTGTATAGCGGTGAATAAATTGCCTTGTGTTGGCATAATCAAACTCTGCTGCCTCTGGTCTCCACTTCACCTGGTTGCCCTGATCCCTTTTGTTGGGAGGCCACATCGGTCGCCACCCAGTTGGCGAGACTCAATCAATAAACCGCCGTGTTCTAAGCGTTCTGTCTCCACTTCTTCTGGTTGCCCTGATCCCTTTTGTTGGGAGACCACGTCGGTCGCTCACAGAGACCAAGGAACACACCAGAGATACTGTTGTGGAGAAGTTTGAAGCAGGATTATGATATAAAAGGATTTCACAAGCTTTAAACATCTCATGAAGCACCGTTCAAGCAAATTAAAATGCAAACACCCAAACACCCAGCTGTCCCTTGTCAGGAGAGACTGATCAGAGATGTAGCCAAGAGGCCCTGAGCGCTCTGGATGAACTGCAGAGATCCACAGCTGAGATGGAGGAATCTATCCATAGGACAACTATTAGTTGTCTGCACGAATCTGGTCTTTACGGAGGAGAGGCAAAAAGAAAGCCATTTCTCTAAGAAATCAATTAAAAGTCTTGTTTGAAGTTTGCCGTACAAGTAACACTGTACATGACCCTGGACAAACCATCCCCACTGTCAAACATGGTGGTGGCAGCATTATGGTTTGGAGCTGCTTTTCTTCAGCAAGGACAGAGAAGATGGTTAAAATCAATGTAATATTGCTGGAGCCAAATACAGGACCGTTTTGAAAGAAAACCTGTTGGAGTCTGTAAAAGATCTGAGACTCGGACAGAGGTTTACCTTGCAACAAGACAATGATCCTAAAGATAAGGCAAAATTTACAATGGAATGGTTCAAAACTAAACATAGCCAGGTGTTAGGAAGATAAGTCAAAGCCCAGAATCCAATTGGGAATCGGTATAAAGATCTGAAACCAGATATTCAAACACTCTACATATAACTTTACTGAGCTTAAGCTGTTTTACAACAATGAATTGACAAAAATTTCACTCTCTAGATCTGTAAAACTGATACAAAGCATTAACTCAGAGAGGCCAAATAATTTTGCACTCACCACTTTTAAGTTATTTCTAAAAAAAAAAAGGTTCAAAATATAAAGTTTGTTTCACTTCACGTTTTTGTCCATTTTAGTGTTGACTCTTGAAAATTAATTCCAATTTTATATTTTTAGGAGTAAATCCTGGAATGTGGCAAAAGGTTAAAAATGTGTAAGTGTTCCGCAAGGCACCATACATTCTTTCACGGACCTGGAGTCGTTCTGAGGCGTAATATCAGATGATAAAAGCAGTTTACTGCTAAAACACCTCGGGTAAAAAAACAACATCCTTAATACTACTGTGATAAAAGAAAATAGTAAATGGTCATATGTGATTAGCGATATTGTGGAGTGATACAGTACAGCTCCATGTGTTATTGGGACACAAGCTTTAACATTTGTGAGATTGAGAGAATAAATGAGGAAGAGATGACGCAACAAGGAAAGTTACCTGAGGGACCACATCTTGCAGGAATGTCACCACACTCTCCATGTACGACTGCTCCCTGTGACAAATAATCATGTCACTAATAATGACAAAGTCTTTATGAATAATTATAGCCAGTCACATAAAAATTATGCTAACATTAACAGTTGCTGAGCAGGCCGTTGCATATTCTTGGTGTTGGAAGTCAAGGACAGACTGTTTAAATGAATATAATAAATAACACCAAACGTGTTTAGACAGATTGAGATTGTTAAGATTACTGATGAAAACAGATTTTCGTCCTTACGTAGCAGCTTGAGCTCGTACAAGCACGCCTCCGGCACAGCGACTCGGCCTGCGCGGAGAGTCCGAGGCCATGTTGTCTTCCGTTTTTATCCTTTAAAGACAAAAAGAAACATTTTAACATAAAAGCAGGACAGTAACAAGACTACAACCAATTCATTTATTTCTTATTATCTACAGAAAATCTTCTTTGAGCAGCCACCATGCAGAGAAGACAGCAGTAGTTACCCTATGAATAATATATATATATATATATATATTAAACAGAGAGGCAAACACAAATCACAAATAACTTTATTTGTATTGATATTGAATCAATTATCAAAGCTTTGGTTTGATTCACTTTGTCATTTAGCAGAGTACAAGTACTGAACCAATGAAATGTAACTGCAACATCTAACCAGAAAGTGCAAAAGAAACAAAAATACATTTTCTTTTGTTAAATGCATATTTTTAATCAACTACATTTATACACTATAGTGTATAAAATACATTTATTTGCTTATGAGTAATGTGATTTACGGTTAAATTTAAGAATTTACGAATGAATTAATCTTATTTTCTCAAATCAATGAAACTATTATCAGAATAGATGGGGATTGACTTAAAAGTTGGCAACTTATCAATTAATCGACTAATTGTTGCAGCTGTAGTTCATTTATAAAATCTCAGAAAATCATTGAAAAAAGTCTTTGCTACCTAAAGCCCAAGGTGTAATTTGCAAATGTCTTAGTTGGTCCTGCCCAACAGTTCACAACCAGAAGATGATCAACCTATTGTTTATCTATCACCAAAATAGATTGCAATCAATTGATTAAACAACTTAATCAGAGACTGAAACAGCTTCTCAAAACACTTCATAATGACATGTGCAAGTGCTGCTTTTGACAAAGCTGGATACTAGAGCTGCAAAAACTAATTGGTTAGTTTCTATCAACAACTATTTTGATAATAGATTATTCGATTTGAGTCATTTTTTAAACAAGAAAATGTCCAAATTCTTTGGTTCCAGCTTCACAAACGTAATTTTCTTTAGTTGTTTTTTTTAGTCTACTATGATATTAACTGGATGATCCTTGGGTTGTGGACTGTTGGTCTGGACCAGGGGTGGGCAACCCTGGTCCTAGAGAGCCGCAGTGGGTGCAGGTTTTTGTTCCAACCGAGCCAATATACACCCAATTCTAGTAATGAAGGTCCCCAGCAAGAGCTCTAATGGTTAATTAATAGAATCAGGTGTGTGACTGCATGTTTGGAACAAAATCCTGCAACCACTGTGGCTCTGTAGGACAAGGGTTGCCTACCCCTGGTCTGAACAAAAAAAAAAAAAAAAAACTTTTAGGTTGAATCTTCAGTTTTGGGAAATAGTGACACTTTACATCATTTTATGAACCAAACAATCAACTAATAGAGTATAATATCAGTAGTGTAAAACATTGATCACAGTTTCCTAAAGCTCAAGATTCAACTTAAGTTATCTTTTTTCCCCAATAACAAGAGTCCAAAACCCAAAGATCATCATTTTATCATTATAGAAGACTAAATACACCAAAAAGTAACCCGATTTAGGAACAAGAGATTTTGGACATTTTTCCAGAACATTTTTTATATTTTCACAAAATTAGTTTGCAGCTCTGAGAAAAGTCAGAATTCAGATTTTTTTTTTCCTTAAGTGGGTCAACCTCAAACATGACTGATCAATGACTTCACTTGATATATAAAATAAGATTTGCTTTATTGTCCACAATTAGGAAATTCACATACCAGTAATTGCAGCAGCAAAATTGATAGCATATAAAAGACAATATTTTTTCTTTACTTAAGATTAAAGCAGTAGATTATAGGTATATTTACATGGAAAATGCATATAGAACATCTATATGCAACATATAGATGCATCCTCATTGATGGAATTATTCACATAATGTGGTCTATTAAAGAATCCTGTTTGCAATGTGTGGTGCCCTCCTTTTCAAAACATCTCACACATGATGGTAAGTTTCCACTGCAGCATTAAAAAAGAGCAGCTTCCCCTGAATCATATTCTTTATAACACTGCATCAAAGCTAACTATTACCATCTTATGCAACACTGTCAACAGCAGGAGATTTTCAGCTGCATGCAGAGTTCTAAACACACAAAGCTTGAGTAGCTCAACCACAACATGTACGCAGTTAGCTCCATTAGCCACCAGCAGTCCTTTAATTCCAGTGACAACTGTCAACTCAACACAGTGGAGCTATTAGCTAAAAATGCATAAGTTACTGGTGGATGAGGAGCCAGCTGCTAACTCAGCTAGCTAGCGTTAGCCAATAAAAGTCCCATTGTAGCGGTAAAACACTGAAATAAAAACCGTTAACGATCGATTTCTGCCGTCATGCTTCAGTTGAACGTTATTTTTTTACTGACTGCGACTACAAACCGATCTGCTGTGAGTCTTCACCGGCGGGTCTGGACTTCTGTGATAGTCTGATGTGGTTCCACAAAACAAAACGTCAAAACATTAACAAGACTATCTTGCGGAACTGTGTTGTGTAATTGCGAACCAATCAGAGCGCCCAAAGCTGTTTAGTTAACCAATCAGCATTTAGAAAAGGCGGGATTAAAGACGCAAATCACCTATAAGGAATCGAGACGTTTAGATAAGAGCAAACATAACAGTTGACCGTTATTTACGTCTTTAGAGAGACACTAACTTGTTTGTATGAATAATACACACTTAAAATACACAAATATAAATGTGTACACATTTTTACAGCTTTACTGTCTGTGTTAGTGAAAATGTATTGCTCAAATGTATTGAATTTTATTTTTAAATCTATTTTTCTCATTATCTTTACCAACCATTTAATATTCATAATTGAATTAAATTCAATTCGTTTGTCTTCATTTATTTTTACATCATTACCCATGTAGGAAAAGTGGATAAATTTACAAAAACATAAACATTAATAGTGGTTATTTACACAATTCTCTACATATTAAAGGTTTGCCAACATTACAGTTTACAAAACATCAGATAAATCAAGCGTTGCTTTCACCATTGACAGCAGGTTTCTTTAAGTTTCTGATAAGATATATCCCCAATTACAGTGAGTGAGTACAGTGCAAGTTCTCTAAGTACATTGAGTTTCTCCTGGGTCTCTTTGCTTTCTACAAAATAAAATCTGAAGGAATTTGAAGCTAATAGACTGACAATTTGAGCTGATGTTAATGTTTAGTATCCAACAATTAAATTAAAAAGTTTTAGTTTCTCCTTACAGATTGATTATTGTGCAGGTAACATTTTATTTAAAAATGAATTATGTCATCACAAACAGTTTGGAACCAAATTATTGTTTAATATTCAGCTTACAATTTTGGATGTAGAAAACTGAGAACTTCAGTGTTTGCAGATACTTTTATTTTTTTTTTTTTCATACTGTACAGTTCTTTGCTTTTAACTTAGCTTTTTGTGTTGAACCATACATGTGATGTTAATTTGATTTTTCTAAATATTTCTAGGTCCCTTCTTAATGTTTTTAGAACTGTGGCTTATTGCACTATTGATTGTTTTTTTTTTCCATTTCAATTAAATGTTTTTAATTGTATCTTAATGTCCTCTGTAAAGCATTGAAATTATCTTGTTAAAATGTGCTGCTAACTCTTAATGTGGATAGTGTGAATGGTGAAGAAAGAAAGAAAGAAAGAAAGAAACTGAAAGAAGATGGACAGCAGAAATCAATTGGAGATGGGTGAGCTATCCACAGGGAAAAGGACCCTCCGACCAACATGGCTGCACCAACAGTGTCTCTGCTGCAAATCATGCTGCTGCTGTGCTTTTCTCCACAGGTGCATCTTATCACCTCCTTAATTAACTCCTGTGGATGCACACAGCACAGGGAAACCACAGCTCCTCATTGTAAAAAGATAAAAAGAAAAACAAAAATGAGAGAGGAGGGAAGAAAGACACAAATATGATATTAAAAAAACCTATCTATGAGATAAAAACAGAAATATAAGATAACATATATACAAAAATTCACTAAAAGACACTAATATAAGCTAAAAATATGAGTGTGAGAAAAAAAGAAATATGAGAAAAACACTAATAATTAATAAAAAGTGAGAATATGAGATAAACATAGAAAATAAAGTAAAGGGGAAAAAGGAAAATGAATAAATAAATAATCTTCAATCTTGAATTCACCAAAATCAAAAAAAAATTGTAATAAATTAAATTATGGAATGGAATAAGATAAATCAGGATATTTACAATTTTGGACAATTGGACAAAAACGCAACACATAATCCACTGATGATAGAATCACCTTTCGCTCATCTTGTTTGACATCACAGACTATATCTGTAAAGACCCCCACACATACACACACATACACACACACACAAGAAAGACAGAGAGGAAACCATTCAATAAAAGTTGTTGTGATGTAATTACTTTTCATTTGATGTGAAAAATGATTCAAAGTCAATGAGACGGAAATGTTTTGCAGTCTATCACAGGAACTGGCATCATTTACTTCCCCCCAGCACATCATTTACTCCATCTCACCGTCACAATAATTCTCTCTGTCTTACTGTCACAAACATTCCACCATAGTGTATCACACACCTCATTTAACAGGACATTGCCATGTGCATGTGTGTGTGTGTATGTGCCACACCTCATTGTTCTCGTGCTGCATTGTGTTTTTGTGTTTTTGCTTTCATTTGGATGTCATTGGGTGTTTGGTTTCATCTCTTAAAAGATAATTCTGCCTCACGTTGAGCTGTAGAAACATATCACTGTACTGATAATCTATAGCTGGTATTAACATGTGATCTGGACTTTGTTCAGAGTATTCTCTGTGTTGTTTATTCTAATTATGTGTGTTGAGTTGGATATTTTTCCCCTGGAGCTGCTACCTTACTGTGGTGGATGGGGTTGCTCACCGTCAAGCACCTGGTGGCTGGGCCTGCCCCCCATGGGGCTCAGCTGGACACAGCCCAAAAGGTTGACATGGCCCCCTTACCCATCGGCCCACTACACATGGGTAAAGCCATAGGGAGCATGTGACTGAGATTTTGGCAGTAGTTGGAGGTGAAGACCTGGGCGGTCCGAACACTGACTACAGAATCAGGCACTGGGGATTGTCACCTTTTTGGCGGGTAAAGTGCCTTAGGTTGTGCACAAG
The DNA here is from genome assembly GCA_036785175.1 of Eupleurogrammus muticus. Lineage (NCBI taxonomy): Eukaryota > Metazoa > Chordata > Actinopteri > Scombriformes > Trichiuridae > Eupleurogrammus > Eupleurogrammus muticus. Next base: position 24,617,871 of record JAYKQN010000009.1, read on the forward strand.
GTCAAAAGGTACAAGCTATATATAGTCAGGTTCGCCCTGATGCACAGTTTGTGCTTCAGAACCATTTTCCTCAAGAGGGATTGGGCTCTCTACCACTCTAGAGCTGACCATAGAGAGAAGCGCTGAGCACGGGTGTGACAGTGTTTTGTTGTTCGACTTCTGTGCTTATCATGGGCTGTCTATAACGAACACCATGTTTAGCATAAGGTTGCCCACATGTGCACCAGGATGCCCTTGGCTGCCGTTCAACAAATCATAGGACTTGTGGTCACAGGTCTGGGACACTAGGGTGATGAGAAGGGTTGAGCTGTCTACTGATCAGCACCTGGTGTTGAGCTGGTTATGATTTTGGGGGACGATATTGGTCAGAGCAGAAAGACCCAAACATTCTGTTAGGGTTTGCTGGGAACATCTGGCTGAATCTTCTGTCTTAAAGAGTTTCAGCTTGCACCCTTGGGAGAGACTTACTCACTTACCGGGGTAGATGGGGGACATTGAGTCAGAGATTTGGAAATCAAGTCATGGGAATTTTTTTGTATAGCCCAAATTCACAGATTTGCCCCAACAGGCTTTACACTTTACAGTTTGTAAGTAACACATCATCCCCTGTCCTTAGACCCTCACCTCGTACAAGGAAAAAGTCCCTACAAAAACCCTTAAGCAGGAAAAAAGAGGAAAAATCCTCAGAAGGAGCAACAGAGGAGGATACCTCTTCCATGTCGGACAGGCTGAAATAGATGTGTGCACAGAATGGAATACTATACATTTACAACAGGAAACAGTATGACATTAATTAAAATAACAGAAATATATTGATTAATAGTGTATGTGGAGGATGAGGTGAAAGCATCCATTGCAGCTTCCAAGTGGGCAGGGACAGAATATAAATATGAAAACACAGGGCAGGACTCTGGTGACTCTGGCATTCTCACAGTGTTCTTGATAGATGATCATTAAGGTAGGATGGAGCCTAACCATTATGAGCTTTGTAGGTGAGGAGGATGATTTTGAATTATATTCCCGATTTAACAGGAAGCCAGTGCAGAGAGGCTAACAAGGTGAAATACAATCCCTTCTTCTAGTGCCTACTGATGTAAGTGCAGCTGCATTCTGAATCAGTAGGAGAGCTTTTTGCTGCAGCCTAAAAAATAAAGAATTCCAGTAGTCCAGCCTGGAAGTAAAAAATACATGGATGAGCTTTTCTGTATCTTTTAGAGACAGGAAGTGTCTGACCTTTGCTATGTTGCATGTTTAATGTACATAAAACATAACATAACATAAAATTTGTTTATATGTGCCTCTTAAATGCAACTCATTCTCAAATAATCCAGTTGATTCCATCATTTTCGTTTTATGACCTCTCATATAATTATCTTTTATCAAATTGTTACAAGTCGTTTACATGCCGTTGTGGCTCTTTCTCTTTTCATCTGCTGCATACAATTCGGTAAAAGGTCAATCACTGGTTCCCAAAGCTGAATATTCTAAGCTGTCTTTTTTGTCCACAACAATATCAGACTACTATTTTAGAAGACTAACTAAACCAGAAAAAAACATATTTAATAAGCTGGAAATTTTGACATTTTTAACTAAATGAGTCATATCTATTTTTAAAATAGTTAGCAATTAAGGTGATAGAAACTAATGGATTAATCACTCTAGTATCCTGCTTTGTCGAAACTAGCACCCACAAGTGTCATTATGAAGTGTTTTAAGAAGCTGTTCTGGACTACAATTAGGTTAATTAGTCAATCAGTTGCTATTTTTTATGATAGATAAGCCTATCACCTTTGGGTTGTGAACTGCTGATCAGGACACACTAAATCATAGACAATTACGCCTTGTGCTTAAGGAAGAAAAGACTAATCAGAAAACCAGAAAAAAATCAAATCTGAAAAGCTGGAACCAGAGAATTTGAAAAATGAATACGGTACAAAAAGTGTGTGAAAACAGTGTTTGTAGAAACACATAAATGGAAGGAGTGATCACTGCAGTTTCATTATTGCCTGTTAATGTCCAGTAGAAAAGAAAGATAGTGTTTACAGTGATTTCCAAAGCTTCTGAAGTGATACAGGCATCAAAGTTGAGGGTGTACTTCATGTTAACTGCATCATGCAGCATCATCCTCCTGATGGCAGTATGACTCCAGCTCTGAATCTCCCCCTGTATCCCTTCTCTCCTTTGTTCTCCTGCCAATTCTGCCTCTTCTGTTGCCTTTTTTTTTCCCTCACAAAATCTAAGAGAGGGGGAGGAAAAAAAGAGAAAAATGTATCCCTGGGTTAAAATAAATAGCCTTTCACAGTTAATTTAATTGACTATTTTGTACAAAATCGTGGTAATTCTGCCTTGGCTGCAATAGCAAACAAGAATAGCACTGCCTTGGCAATCAGTTACCATGCAAACACACAGAAAGGCTTTAATCTGCTTCTATCACTGAGGAGCCATGGATGAAGTTTAGACACTGTGAGACACCTGTATTCTTAATTTTTGTAACATCTCTGCAGCAAAAAAAGGCTCTGAGGAAGGGAAGGATGCATTAGGAAACAGCAAATTTTATAAACAATAAAAGAAAGAGAATCTTGTTTCATAGGGCTGTAACTTGCAACTATTCTGAGATAAAATATAAAAAATATAAATAAAAAGACACACATATGAGAAAAAAGGGTCACAGGTATGAATTAAAAGATATGAGATAAGAACACAACATGAGATAAAAAACAACCAATATGAAATGAAGAACATACACAAATATGAGATAGAAAGACACATATAAAGACACATATAATATATGTATATATGTTAATATATCTTAAACTGTGGAAATCAATAAGGAAAAACTTGAAATAAGTTAACTGATGTGCCATTGAATTATAAAATGGAAGATATGGACTACATATAGATAACTAAATTATTTGCTTATTATTATTTATGTCCTGAAATAAGGAAAACAAAAAGACATTTTCCAATTTAATTTTCTGTCTCTATGTTGTTAAGTGTCTGGTCTGAGGTGTGAAATAGTCTGTTTGTGTAATTTCAGAGGTTCAGAGTTGAGGTCAGTTACCAGAAGTGGTCTTTATCCTCCACTATCTAACTTCTTAATCATCTTTCTGTCCTGCTGTCGATCAGCGTGTGTGCGTGTGTGTGTGTGTTTGTGCACGCCTGCGAAACAGAGAGCATGTCCGTCGGAGGTGTTGCTGTTCTCGCCTGTCCTGTTGCCTCCAGCTGTGTGTCTACCGCCCCCCGCAGGCCGGCCGAGGTTACCCCACGCTGACCTGTTTAATTGTCTGCCTGTCCCAGGGCCCACTGACGAGGGTGTTTGTGTGTGTGTGTGTGTTCCCGCTGCACTGAGGAGGACGAGGGCGCACACAAACACACAATTACACACGTGTACACACAGAGGGGTAAGAGCATTAAAATGTGAACAAAACTGCATACTGTTAGATACACGTTATAAGTGTTCCAAAACAAGCTTCTCTTAGTCTGCCTGTTGTTTTGTGCAGTGCTGTTGTGATGCTCCCACCTGAGTGGAGCATCACAACAGCAACTATAAAAGTTGAAGCTGCATCTATTAATGTAATAATATAAATATAATTATAATTATAATCACAGTTGGGAAGTTGTTTAAAAGATTTAACGAGAAAAAAATGGAAAATAATATTATTCAGTGATTGGAAGTTTTTTTTTATTTCCTTAGGGATCCAAATGTGAGAATTAAAAAATATGATGATAAAATCCACAGTATTGTTAATCATTGACCAGACTCAGTGGGAACAAGCTCTGAAAAAAATGTAATTTTAACAAGTGTACATTTCTTGTTTTGGGCACAATTAGTCCAATATTCAATAGAATTATCTTATTCTGTTGGCAGGAAATTTAACTTTCTCAATTTAATAATAATAATTACATAGACTTTTTAACCTATGTTAATGTACTTTTATCAAATGATTTCACTGATTCTCAATATAGCATCTTAATATGAAAGTAATAAAATGTATAGTTTGGTTAGTTTGGTTATTTCATAAGTTTGTTCCTTTTTTGTATTATTTAATGATTGCCTGCAAAATCAGTTGTCCTCAGAGAGAAGATAACAATTTAATTGAAAAAGCAATTAATAGTAATTCAACTAAATATGACCTTTACTCTATAAATTAGCACATTGTAATATGTATTAAATATTAAAAAAGTGACTTTTGAACAATGTAATCGTTTTATTATTTCTTTTATGTGGTTGCTCAAAATATGTTCCACATGTTCATCAACATAAGATATTTCTGAAAAGCAATCAAATCAGGCAACTACAAGGTCAACTTTATTCCCGAGGATCCCATTTTCAAACCTTTAGCTTCACTTTATGCCTCAAGGTCACTTAAGATCCATTACATTTCCTATTTTTTAAGGGTGGGAATCTTCGGATGACAATTCGATTCATATTAGAGGTATGGTTTGATTTAAAATAAATTCTTGATTCAAAATTATTATATTTTTTATGTGATTTTTTTAATAACACAAGGGCTCACAGTAAGTTTGACCCATATGTCCAGTTCTACACTTTAACACAGGAGCAATGGTTGTTATGTTCCAATTTATGTTTATACCCTTAAATTACTATACATTAATCAGATACAAACTTTTACTTTACTGAAGCAATCAGAGGTCTCTCTCTTTAAAAACTTTTGCTGCAGGTTTACAGGTGCATCTCAATAAATTAGAAATCAGAAGATGTCAGCAATTCAATTCAAATGGCAAAACTAAGAAACCCATAATATACATAGAATGTATTACTTTACTCTTCTTTATTTGTAATCATAGTATATACATATGTGCCTTCATAAATATATATATATATCTCTGAATCAGCTCTACTGCTAGATTTCTTTCATCTTTACAATACAACAGTAATGGTTGTAGTATTTTATTAAGCTGCACCTGCAAGAGTGGCAGAAAACAGTCATTTAACATGTTGAGTTGAAACACTGTCTCAAGCTGATGATGGGAGAGGACATTATAAAGTAAAAAGGACACACCAGCCATGGTAAAGGTAACAGCTTATTGTTACTGTCTGTTGGCCTCAACTCGAAGCAGCGACAGTACTAATGAAGCAGCAATAGTAATAATGAAGCAGCAATAGTAATAATGAAGCTGCAACAGTAAGAATAAAGCAGCAACAGTAATAATAATAATAAAGAGATTGTAATAATGAAGCAACTACAGTTACAGATAGTAATAACAAAGAAGCTATGGTAATAATGAAGCAGTGACTGTAATAATGAAGCAGAAACAGTAATAATGAAGAAGAAACAGAAATTATGAAGCAACTACAGTAAAAAATGAAGCAGTGATGGTGATAATGAAATGGAGACAGTAATAATGAAGCAGCAACATAAATAATGAAGAAGAGACAGAAATAATGAAGCAACTAGAGTAATAATGAAGCAGCAACAGAAATAATGAAGAAGAGACAGAAATAATGAAGCAAATAGAGTAATAATAAACCAATTACCAACAGTAAATGTAGCAGCTATAGGTAATAATGAAGCAGCAGCAGTAATAATGAATAGAGATGGTAATAATAAAGCAACTACAATAAAAAAAATGTAGCAGCAAAGGTGTAGTGACAGTAATAATGAAGCAGCAACAGTAATAATGAAACAGTGAAGAAAATAATAAAAAACAACAATAATAATGAAGCAGCAACAGTAATAATGAAGAAGAAATGATAATAATGAAGCAAATACAGTAAAAATTAAGCAACAATGGTAATAATGAAGAGAGTTGGTAATAATAAAACAGTGACATTATTAATAAAGCAGCGGCAGTAAAAATATACCAGCGAGAATAATAATAAAGCAGCAAAAATAATAATGAAGCAGCAATAGTGATAATGAAACAACAACAGTGATAATAAAGCAGCAAAAGTAATAATGAACCAGCAAGAGTAATAATGAAGCAGCTAGAGTGATAATAAAGCAGCAACAGTAATACTGAACCAGCAACAGTGATTTATGCTAACATCTAGCTAGCGAGGTCATCATGTCTCAGTCTAAACTGTACAATAAAAATACAGAAAAGAGTGACTTTTATCTGGAAAGTACCTTATTAATTAATTATTAATCGCCTGCCCTAAACTGCCATCTGGTTTCACATAAATGCCTGATCTGTTAAGTGATGGAAAATAATACATGTCCTGGCTGTTATTTTGTATTTTAAGGTATGTTATTATCTTATGTTATGTCGTTACCTTCTGTTATGGTGCAGCAGCAGCAAATATGCATAAAAAGGAGATAGATTCCTGCACCTGCAGGTTCATAGCTTGACTGAAGGTGGACACAATCTCGGTATAGGTGATAGAATAGTATTGAAAAACCACGGAGTGATGGTGTGATAATGGAGTACGTTAGTTACATATGTCACATTGATCAATGATGAGAGTTATCTTTTTTATTTCATTATCATTATGTGTAATCTTTTTGTTTTGTTGTTATGTCATTATCTTTATTTTATGTTGTTATGTTATGTCATTATCTCATGTTATGTCGTTATCTTTGGTATGTCTTAATGGTATGTTATGTTGTTATCTTTATGTTATGTTGTTATCTTGTGTCGTTATTTTATGTTATGTTGTTTGTTTTATATCATTTCATTATCCTACATTATGTAATTATGTTATTATGTTATGTTGCAGCAGCAGCAGCAGCAAATTCAACTAAATTAACACTGATGTAATAGTTTTTTCTCTGTCTTTGGGCTGAAAACATAAGAAAACAGTTACTGTATTTGACTGGATGAGTTTTCTCAAGTTGTCACCACCTGGCAAAACCATGACCTGTGGGACCAGTAGAGTCTATTAAACTCCTGGGTGGGCTGACTCTCAGGTGCTCCTGGTTCATATCCTGTTGCCTGTGTTCACTCATATCAAACCTACTCTAATAAACCTGCAGCCTAGCGGCGAGCCACTACCATAGGTTCCACTGATTGGAGGGAAAACCTTTTGTCTCTACTTCAGCTTTTTCTCGAAAATGAAGGTGTAATCTCCATGGAAATAAATATGAATATTCTGTTGAATTAGATTAGATTAGATTAGATAGCTCCTTTATTGTCCCACAGTGGGGAAATTCCCATGTTGTTAAGTTAGTAAATTAATTATAGTAAATAAAGTAAATAATAGTAAATTAATTATTGAAAAATTAAATGAGTAGTTGTTTGGTTTATAAAATGGTGTTGATCACTGCTTCCCAAACCTGGAGATTAACCTAAAGTGTCTTTTTTTGTCCAGACCAACAGTCTACAACCAAATGATCATCAGTTTAACAGAAGACTCATTCAATTAAATGATTAATCTCCAAGTATTTTGATAATTGATTAATCAATTCAAATACTTAAAAAAAAATCTCTGATTCCAGCTTCTCAAACTAGATTGTTTTCTGGTTTTCTGTGTTTTTTAGTATTCTATTATATAAACTACATTGTTTTTGTTGTTTTTTAAACACAATGGACCTGGCAGCAAATCAAGAGGAGAAATTCCTCGTAGATTAAAATGAAATCTACACTTGGTGGTGGAGGAGGAGTGGACACTTTTCCTGGCGTGTTGGTGAAGCGAGAGCTGAGAGGGATTTCATAGTGTGCTCTCAGTTGCGGATCATAGCTGCTCAGCCACCCCGGGGCAACACAGGGCATCGGGATGAACTACAGGCCAGAGGAGGGAGGCTGACATGTTCCTTTACTGTGTACATGCGTGTGTGTAGAGATCATGGGTGTGTGGGAGCTATTAGTGGGAGGTGTGTGACTCGGGGGGTGGCAGTGCTTGCGGTAGGGTGGATACTGAGGGATATGTGTGTGTGTGTGTGTGTGTGTGTGTGTGTGTGTTTGCACTTCCATGCCAGCCCCCAGGCTGGCCCCATAGTAATTACACACTCCAGTGACTGGACTGGGAGGGAAATTGAAGGCCTGGGCAGGAGGCCCCAGCTGCCTTACTCTCCCTCCCCATCAGCCTGCTGCTGATTGAGCTTCCCTAACACACACACATACACACACACACACACACACACATACACACACACACATGCCATGCTCTGTGATAGCCATGCCCACACATGCACACTTTCGTTCTATTTTACTTTTGATACACAAGCAGTGTCTCTCTCTCTTTCACATACACACACACACACACACACACACACACACACACACACACACACACACACACACACACATCAATTCTCAGAGGAAATTCTTCTTTGTGTTGGGGTAATGAGATTCTCACACACTGCCTTATTTACCAGCTCAGGCCACTAAAAGGTGGGACTGTGCATGCATGCGCACATGTGTGTGTGGGTGTGCATGCTTCTTTTGAGGTGGTGGTATGAGCTCATCCAGACCCGCTTCTCCCTCTTGATGATGACATCCTTGAATCAAAAAAATGCTTCTTCCATCATCCAGACTGAGGAGGTTCAGGTGGTGTGGCATAAAGAAGAGGAAGGGATCCTGATATGGTGTTCTAGAATAAATCTTAAAAAAGGGGGAGCATTGTTTTCATTAATTACCCTGTGCAGCTTTTCTGTAGAAAGGTTTAACTAACAAGTATTCTGGAGCCAAAGAGTCTACCAATCACTGAATAATTAGTCATTAGTTTAATAAATAGCGTCAAATGTCGATTACTGTTTCCCAGAGTTATTTTTTAAGGAGAAAATCTACAAATTCTCTTGTTCTGGTATAGTCTTCTATCGTACTTTAACTAACGACTGACCAACTATTTGATAGTTGATTAATCTATACATTATTGACAAGGATTGTCATTAATCCAGTTGTTTTTGTCATAAAAGTGTAAAATGTAAACTGTTTCCCAAAGCCAAAGATTCACCCTAAAAACACCTTTATTGTACAGACCTACAGCCCACAACCAAAATATTGTTTACTATTATAGGAGACTAGAGCTGCAATGAATATTGTCTGGTTTTGGCTGTCAAAAAAGAAATTATAGCTTGAATCTTCAGCTTTGGAAAACAGCGATCAACAGTTTACAATTTTATGACCTAAACAACCAATCGATTCTTTGTGTCAAATATAGATAGATTAATCAACCTATAGAAGACTATACCAGAACCAGAGTATTTGAAGATTGTCTTCTTAAAAATAACTCTGATCGATTATCCTTCAGGCATTTATGTGATTAGCCAAAAATAAGACATTGAAAAAAAAAAAAAATAAGAGCTTGTCACTTTCAATAAGTAGAGGATATAAAGTCTCTCCCTCTCTTTCTCTCTCACTTCTCCTGACTCTCTCTGTGCATCGGGGGTGGGGTTTTGGGGGGGGGGGGGGGGGGCGGCATGGACATGGACATGGCAGATTGTGCTGGGGTGTCAGAGGCCACAGTGTTAGTAGAGGAGGAGAGCTGGTCTGTCTCTTTGAGGATTCAGGCCGCTTGCTTCGCCTCGTCTCGCCTGCCTGGCTCTTTGAAGCTGCTCGATGACCGTACAGGGCAGCATCACTGCAGGTGGCGGCGGGCGGTGGGCGGGTGCAAGCCTGTCATTTGTATACAGCTGTTTCTTTCATCTTGACCCCCCCTCCATCTCTTCCTCTTCCCTCTCTCTTCTCTCCCTCTGCTGCTGCTGCTTCGGGTCGTCTTTCCAGACTGCTTCAACCTCTTTAAAAGCAGCTGCGCGTCATGGCCGCGTTCGTATTAACTTGGATCTTTTTTTCTTTCAGCTCTATCCGTTTCATTCAGTTTCTCAACCTCAGCTTGTTGACGAGCTGCAACAATAACAGAATTAGATGCATTTTTTTGCGACAGGCCTCTGGTATAGAGGCAACAATAATACTGTATAAATAAGTAAAATATTGATTGTTACACAGCAAAAATATGAAATATAATCAGGTAAAAACAAACAAATCAAATTCAAGAATAAGAGAAGAATGAATATATGATAAAAAACACAAATATGAGATGACAATTCTAATATGAGAATTTTATATCATGTGTGTCAATTTATTCAAACATTTAACTTTTAATCTCATATTTGTGTGTTTTCATATCCTATTTTTTGTAATCTCATACTTGTACCTGTTTACCTCATATCCATCTTTTTACTCATATCTGATGTTTTCTTGAATTTTGATCTCATATTTTTTCTTTCATGTTTTGACTTGTTTGCTTATATTTTTGAATGTATTGAAACAAACAAGAATACATTTTCTAAATTCAAGAAAAAAAAAGGTTATTCTGATCAGTATTGGACAAATCCTAGTAAGTTAGGTTCTCAACTTTCAACTGATAACAGTCCTTTCTTTTGTCAACCATAAAGCTGCAGAATAAACGTAACAATCTCTTCTATTCTCCTTTCAACAGACACGCTACATTCGCCTTCATGTGTCGCTACACCAATTAGCAGCAATTAACACTCGCCCGCTGAGCACCTGCGTTCGCTGCTCCGGCATCTGTGCTGCATTATCAGGAAAGTATGTTGTCGTGTTATCAGAATAAGTGCTGGAACACTACAGCCGTCCCCCCGGACCACTGCCTGACCCAGGAGGCTCCCGGTTAGTCTCTTTGTCTCCCTCCCCGCGGTAACATGTGCTTCTCTCTTTGTATCATTAAGAATGTGATGCTGAACTTATTGCTCCACATCATTTAACATACCTGTCATGTTATTCTAAAGCCACCGGTACATCAGTGGGTGAATGAGGCCAGCCGCTCCCTCCTCTCCCGAGCCGCATTGTTGTAAATGATTGTTGGGCATCGAGTTTCTCTGAGAATCCTGGACGGGTTGAGAGACTGGTCTAAACAAACAAGGCGAGTGTTTGTTATTTCAGCAGTGGCGCCTGGCTCGCCAAACACAGAGGGCAGGATATTGATCGGCTGTCGCTGAGCATGCAAAGCAACAGCCTGAAGGAGACACTAGAAAGACGGCGTGGAGAGGAGGGAGACGAGTGTGGTGGAGAATACTGACTCAGAAAAGATGGACTCTACACTCTACTGATGGAAAAAAAAAGGCCTGAACCATGAATCCCCACTGGAGAAGATAAGAGCTGCAACTATTCTGATAGTTCAGTAATCCATCGATTATTGAGGTGATTAAGAGATTAGTTGTTTGGTTTGTGTCAATGTCGATCATGGTTCCCCTTAATTGAAGATTCAACCTAGAATTCCTTTTTTGTCCAGGCCAACACCATAAAACCCAAAGATCATCAGTTTATTAATACAGAAGACAAAAAAAAAGAGAAAATAATGAGAACAGAAAAACTGGAACCAGAGAATTTGGTCATGTTCTTGTTAAAGTTGATTCAAATTGATTATTTGATTTTTTGGTGATTGTTGTAATCAAAACTGATGGATGACATTCACAGTATATAAGTGAATATGAAAACAAATGGAAAAAAACTGAGGGTATTTGCAAGACCAGTAAGTATAGTACATTTTCTATGCCTTTTCCTCATGATGGTCTCAGGGGTCTTGAAAGGCAGCTGGAGAACCTGGAGAGAACCCACACAGACACAGAGAGAACATGAAACTCCACACAGAAAGATCCCAGCCCAAGGACCTGAGACCTTCTTGCTGTGACGGAAGAGTGCTACACACTGTATTTCTTTCAACCCTTTTGTTTCTTGTACACTAAAAGCTGTTAAAATAAAACTGGACTGATTTCTGTTTGCTTTTCAGTGGAGTTTTTGCAAGATTTCAGGCAGAAGTGTGTCCATTGCAGCACTATTTTCTCGTCCTTACCTAGTCAAATCTGCTGTAGCAGAAGTAGGTTTTTTTTGCAAAAAAACAACAACAAAGAACTATGAACTGCATCCACCTCAGTGATAGGAAACTATACATATAAGTATTTTATATGTTGCAAGAGTTTAAGTCCTGTTAGTACTCATTTATACTACTAGTTCATTGAACTGTTACATATAGGATGTTAAATTGAGCCTTCCCTCTTTATATCTTTTATTATACATTTATAATAATATGCTGTAGATGTCTCTATATTATATCTTATATGTATTCCCCCCTCTTTTCCAGAGTTATCTCACTGATCCAGACTGGAACAGCACTTCTTGTACACTGATCAGCTGTTATTATGACTCATATGACCACAAGGTTGAAGATGAGACTTCTGGGATTATGAGATTACTGCTAAATAAAACTATAAAAAAAAATTAATTAAATTAAAAAACTTTTTTGACATCTTTGTTTTATCATGACAGTTGCCTTTTTTTATATTTAGACATTTCTGGATTTACTCACAAATCTAAGTCTAATATATTATATTCCTTCTTAGCTCCACATTCCACGATTTTCACCAGCTGGTATTGAGTCAGTCGTCAGGTCATGTGAATTTTTAACATTAAACATTTGACCTACTGGGGATCTCGAACTATTCATGCGACTTCCGTAATTGGATTAAAATGGGACACACAATAAAATGGCTGCTTCTCAATTTTGCTATATCACAAATTCCTCCTTTAAAAAGCATATTTATGTTAGTATAAAAAGCATTAGAAGTAGTTGATAACAGTGTCTCACAGAAAAACATTAGCAGACCACAGTGTTGTACTCTGGGTCAGTGTTTGTAATTGTGTGGCTATGATTGGCATCAATGGAGCCAGATCCTGCGCATTTGTATAGTTCAGTGGTGGTTGTTGTGTGCGAAGGAACAAGGTGTGAAGGACGGTCCCGGTTGGTTTGTTGTTGTAATTTAACACCTTTGCAGTGTTCTCACTGCGGTGATGACTCTGAGCCTGGATTTGAAGGATGTGAGGTTGAGGATTAGACCAGTAATTTACTATAAACTAGTGCAGTGCCTGTAGGAAGTTTGTACTCCTGTAGAAAAGTAGAGAGATTGGATGAAGGTCCCACACACTGCTTTAATAACTACAGTATGTCCAGTCAATAGTGAAATGTTAATAAATCTTTTTGTGATTTTACATTGTTTTAATATTCACAACAACTTATATATCCATCCATTTATCCATTAATTCATCCATCCATCCATCCATCCATCCAACAATAGTGTTGGAATTTCCTGACGGTCTGTGAACACATCTTGGAGTTTCAGCGTAGTTTAGAGAAATGACAGAAATGACAGCAAAGACAAAAGATTTTTGTCTTTGCTGTTGGCTAAGGTAGCCTGTGTTAGCATGAGGAAAGAAAGAAATGCAGGACTCAAACACAGGCAGAGTCACTACCCCCTATGATACCACAGCACACCAACAGGCCTTCAAGTTTTACTGATAATAATTTAATAATGATGTTTGGACTATCCATTTGAAATTTTCACCAAAAAAATACAAATATCCATCCAAAAAATTTTACAAAAAAGGAAACCTCCATCTTGCCATCTCCAAACTATATATAAAAGTTGGATTGTCCAACAAACAGTCAGAGAGATATGAGAGGAACAGACTGACTGATGCTCATCGTTTTATAGATCTGGGCTTATGCAGCTGTTTTATTGAAAAAAAAAAAACCTGCATTGTAAGTTTCAATAAGAGTTAAAGTCTCCCTCGCCAGTCTAAGTGCTGTGACACTCAATAAAAAAGAGGACCTTACAGTAGTACTGCAATTAATGACTCTGATTCTGATAGTTGATTATTTGATTTTTGAAATGATTAATCAATGATTTATTTGGTTCATAAAATGGTGTAGAAGTGGATCACTGTGAGCTGAAGATTCAACCTAAAATGTTTTTTTGCCCAAAGAGCATGAGTTTACTATTATAGAGAAATAAAGAAACCAGAAAAAAAATCAGATTTGAAAAGCTAAAAAAACAGAAGGTGGTTTAACACCAGGAATTGTCCAGCAATCTAATGAACATAATCATTAGTTGCAGGGGCTAAATGAAAAAAAGCATTGAATATTATGTCTAAGTAATCGACTAAATAATGCAGCTCTGGTAGTAAACCTGTACTGTGAATATAACTATGTTGAATATGAAAACTTTACAATAAAAGACTCCTAGAACTTATAAATAAAATAAAATACTATACACTTTAATAGATTATTTTGTATGATGTAGCTATGATCACTGGTGAACCAAACTGACTATTCAATTGAAAACAAATGACATAATCATCACATTTGTCAAAGTTATATTTTCATTTTTCAAAGTTTTTATTTTTTTATTTTTAATATTCTTACATATGACTATAATACTAATATTAAGAATATAGTACAAATTCAAATACTAATATTTTGCCAGAAAGTTCTCCACAAACTCTGAGTAAAACAAACAAGTTTTAACTCCCTACATTTCACTATTCATTGCCATATTTTACTGTTGTATTCATTTAAAAAGTTTGTTGACTTCACAGGTTGTGTAATAAAAATAATGTTAAATAAAAATGTGGTGGAACAATAACTGATCTCTTGTTGTGGACCAGGTCAAGGCATCAGCTTGCTGCAGACTTCTGCTGTCACAACATAAAGATTAAAAGAGCAATGAATATTTTTTTTTCTCTTGCCCTATAGCAGGCAATGACCTTAATATATCTGCAGGGCCTTGACAGGGTTGTTGATCAATACCGATGACTTAATGATTATTTGGCCAGGTGCTGAGAACTCACTGCTTTCACTTTCAAGGCTGAGCCAAAGAACTTTCCCACTGCTGACAGGTCAATGAAGGTCACGCGTATTATTTAATGCTCCTTAAATATGTGTCGTCAATTAATAAACTGTGCGTCCTCCAGTTTTTTAGTTTCTGACTGATAATATGCTTATTGTTATGTATTAACATAAAATTGTCAAAATATTGACAATTGTATTGGCATCAGTTAATTTTATCTGGATTCAGCAATAGTGCAGAGTTTAGTAATAAATTGCTTTACATTTTTTAAATATATCTTAAAACTTTACTGATCAGAAGCAGCTGCCTGTGATGTTACGTCCATCTTGTTTTTATGTTTTATTTATTTATATGTATTGTGTAGTTGTTGATAAATACAGCATAGAGTAAATGAAAGGGACCTCATGTGTCTTTTTGTCCAGCCCAACAGCCCAAATCACAAAGATGCTATATGCGGATCTTTGGTTTGTGGACTGTTGGTCTGGACAAAAACAAAAAGACATTTTAGGTTCAAAACTGTAGCTTTGGGAAACAGTGGTCACTTTTCACCATGTATATATGACTCTTAATAGTCATTATTATCATATTTGACAAAACCAGGAAATGTGGACATTTCTTAAAAAATGACCAAAATAGTTGGCAATTAATGTAATAGTGGCAGCTAATAATTACCTAATTGTTACAGTTCTACTCTACTACAAGGCTTAAACTTACCTTTTAAACAATGGCAGCACTTTAGATATATGGATTCTTTATGAAGGGTGAAGTGTTCTCATTGCCAAAGTAAATCAGGCTTAAGTTAAGACACCTGGAGATACATTACTCACCCTGCAGGTGAGTAATGTATGGATTTGGTAAAGAGTGCTGGCTTTGCCCAGTTTTGCTGTCGATAGTAAATATAAAATCCACCCGGGGGACTAAGTTGTGTGCAAGTGGCCCCCACTGAGGTATAGTCTGATCAGTGTTGTGAAAACAATTCTGATAATGCGGTGAAATTATCCCGATGAGGCCCCCCGCCAACTCCTACATTACAAACCAACAGCACCAAGGCTCGGGCTAATGACTCGGCTTTACTACTCACACTGGCTGGGAAAACGGGCTTGAATAGTACTTAAGGGAGCCTTTAATATTGAATGCACAATGAGATAATTAGCCACAGTAAAATACTGTACAGTACAGTCGCTTTGTGGGACAAAGAGTCAGTTTGACTGGATGGATGAAGGCTGTAAAATCTCCCCCACAGGCTGCAACCAGAGACCCACAAACATTTCTGTATCATGAACCGAACAAATATACACATTAAGAACATGGAACGGCAAATTACTTTTATTGATTTGGTGGAATGATCTACAATGAGAGTAGAAATCTTACTTTTTTTTGTTAAATTAATTTCAGTATAACTGAAATAAACATTTATACTTGAACTGAATCAACAACAACCCCTGGGTGAGCCAAGATCTTTGTCAGGAAGTGTGGATGTTGGTGTCAATGTTCTTTAGATGAATAAATATCTGTAATTTCACAACAGCCCCTGGAGCCTGTTGAATTAAATGAAGAACAGAACAAAGTTTTGCTCTTCTAAATGCTTTAAAATAAGTTTTTTTTTTTTTTTTTTTTATGAAAAAGTAAAGTTAAGGGTGTTTTTGGAAATGTAATCATTAGCTTCATATTCACAACTGATCAAATGAAATGTGGGATTTAAAAGAAACTGATAAAGTGACTCTACACAACAGTGTTTAGCAGGAAAACAACAAACAAATGCAACTTCAACATATATATAGTGCAGATCAAGATGTTAATGCATTTTTATATGGATAATAACACAAACATAGATCAGTAAACTAATCTTATAAATCATTTGTGTAACTTTATTACACAAAACTCATGGTTCAGTATGTTTGTGGCAGAGTAGAGAAAAAATACATTTACAGTAGTTCTTTAGTTTTGCCAAATTCCAACATCAACAGCAACTGGTTGGCCAAGGAGAAATGAACTTTCTGACCTGCTGATTCCATAGGATAAACACATGGAAATTTTGCAAAAATCGCAAGTTTCTGCAATAATCTCTCCTGTCGGTCAATAAGGCAAGGTGAGGCAAGTTAATTTGTATAGTACATTTCAACACCAAGGTAATTCAAATTGCTTTACAAAAACATTGAAAGGACCAAGATCCAATTTAAAAACAGATGATGCCCATACAGACCATGTTACAGTAGTCAAGTCTATGGAAAATAAAAGCATGGACAAGCTTTTCCCAGTCTGCCTGAGAAATAAGGCCTTTAATCCTTGATATATTCTTCAGGTGGTAGTATGCTAACTTTCTGATGGTTTTGAAGTGACTGTAGAGATTCAAGACTGAGTACATAACTACACCCAGATTTTTAGCTTGGTTTGTGTGTTTTAACATTACCAAATAAAGCTGATCACTCATTTTAATTGTTCCTCTTTTCCTCCAAAACCTAAGCTTTATGTTTGTGTAATTTGAGAAAGTTCTGGCACATCTAGCCATTGGTTTGCTTAATGCATTCACTCAGTGTTTGTATAGGATTATAATCTCCTGGTGATATGCTGATGTAAATTTATGTGTCATCTGCATAGGTCGTCAGAATTTTCTTGTTTTCTTCCATAATCTTAGCTAGTGGGAGCATGTAAATGTTGCATTGTAGTGGGCCTAGAATTAAACCTTGGGCGATCCCACAGATTATGTCTGTATGTCCAGATGTGTAGTTACTGATGGATACTAGTCGTCTCTGTCCCTTAAGTAGGATTCAAACCTCTTTAGTGCTATGCCAGTAAGTGCCACCCAATTCTCCAATTCATATAATAATCTGTTGTGGTCAACTGTGTCAAATGCAGCACTGAGATCCAGTAATACTAAGACTGAAATTTTGCTACTGCCTGTGATTAAATGGATGTCATCGAAGAGCTGTTTCAGTGGAAAAGTCCCAGCTTTTCCCAGCATGATGTCACAGCTGTGTGACGCAGTGTCGCCTTAGAAAGTAAGTCTATGGGTATGCCCCAGGGGAGACACTTCTATTTAAAAAATGTTTTGTCCGGTATCCAGTTCTTATATTACATTCATGGCTTGACAGCGATAAGCCCCAACTGTCACATCGCTGATTAAATTTACATTACTTTTGTTAAGCACCTTATGGACTTTTACTGCAGGCAGATAGTAAACAAAAAAACAAACTGTGTTTTGAAAATTCTACTTATTAATTTTGAGTTTTTGCTCCTTTTGTACCATGGTGTTTTTATCAGCAGCAGCTCTGCATTATTGAGGATCATCGCTGTATTGTCATCAATTCTTCACTATCAGTTAATTTCATAGTGTAATGTTTACTGTAATTCCTTTATATCTCTCTATTAATTCATCATTAAATATGATACAGCTCTCGGTTTAAACCAAGACAACAGTGGCTGACTCTCATTGTGACTACATCTGCAATCACATTCTGTGGACACTCCACAAAACGCGAGTCACACCAGATTGTCTGTGTTTAAGAGATAATAGCGACAAATCACAGCATTCACTTGCCAATCACTCTCTAAATCTGAATGAATAAAACATCTTATTCTTGTGAGAAAGTAAGTGATGAGAGGTTACGATCTGATGTTAAAGGTCAGGCCCTGTGTTCTCTGCGATTGGTCAGATATGCTCTTACGAGCAATCATATGTGTGTGATCAATACCGGTTTCACACAGCGCTGGTATCATGGCCACAATTACAGGTTTTGGAGATTGCGTCTCGCAGCCAACGTGCTGTCCAGGTGCATGTGGCGGGGCAGCCAGAGCTGTGATTTGGTGGGGACACGAATATGGATAACTACACTGTAATTTTCATTACTGAAGTGACTCTGAGTTACGACACTGCAGCCAATCGTGTGCACGCATGAGAGAGAGAGAGAGACACTTGCTATTGTGTCATATATATGATGTCAGCAGGGCACTTTGATGACTCTTTATGACTTTATTCATGAAAACATTGACTATAAATATACTCTGTATATTCTCAGATATTCTACAACAAATCAAAAAAAAATCTTGTTTTTGTTAAAAACAAGTTTTTAGTTTATTTCAAGATATTTTTTTCTAGGTTTTAGTCATTGTAATTTTGTTTTCTTATAAATATTCTAAAATGTGAGCAAACAAGTAAGCAAATGAAAAGACAAAGTAGAAAATATGAGATTAAAATCCAAGAATAAGCTATCCAAAAATATTAAAAAAGACAAAAAAAATGAAATAAATGTCAGAACCAAAATAAAGGTTACCAATATTATTCAAAACACACAAATGTGAGATATAAAATGTTAGAAACATGATATAAAAAGTATGGTGTGTACAAAACAACTAATTGATTAATCATTTCAGTAAATGATAGATTTATTCCTTTAACAGAGCAACACTTGTTTACCTGACAAATAACTGAAAAAGGTTTGAGAGCTTCTAATTATGCAGCCTGGCTTCATGCCCTGTATTCTGATTGATTTTGAGATCTACTTCCAGTAGAGTCGTGGCCTCTAACAGAGCATTAAGGAACACACTCTGACATCTCCCAGCCACACACATTTTGCTGTAATTGGAACAAACACAAAGAAGGAAGAAAAGTGACTCAACATTTAATCCACTTTACTGTAGCTGCATCTCTGACTGTATGATAATAACCAAATAAACCAAACTGTGGGAGAGAAGGACATTTAAGAGGATTTGACAAACTACCAAATGAAGTTGTTCTGGTTAATGTGTTGGCAGCTCTTTATCCTGCAAATATGTTTTATGTAGTGTTCTTTTGAAGTCATGTTGCTGGTCATCTGAATAATAAAATGAATGTAAATCTATTCTTCACTCTCATTTAGTCTCAAGATGTACTACACCTATTTTTCTGATCAAAACTAGAACTGACAAAAACATTTAACTGTAATAAAAATAAAAGTTGAAATACCTTTATGTGTTTATGAAACTTGCTAAATCAAATTCAATTTAAAGCCAAAAGTTAATTTTCTAATACTCTTACAATCTAAATTATTTGAAATTTGTATTTGAAATTTAACAAAGAATTTTAGAATTTTCATGAAAAAAATAAATATTAAACTTACTTATAATAACAATTTAAACCTAAACTGGAATTGAAATGATAATGTAAAAAAAAAAAATATATATATATATATATATATATATATATATATATATATATATATATATATATATATATATATATATATATATATATATATATATATATATATATATATTTTTTTTTTTAAACTTGTAAAAGAATAACAAATTAAAAGAATTATATTCGTCACCTCCATCCTATCATACTATTGTCATGTTTTTTGTCTACAAACATAGGCATATGTATCTCAATAAGTCTATAAAGTATATAGATATAATATACTATAAAGTCTATGTCTTTATAGTATATTATATTGAATCCCAGCAAGCCTAAGTTAAGAGATCTAATTTTCAATGTGTTATTCATTTATTTATTTATTTTACTGTATGTCATTTTTAACAATTTGTCAAAAAATATACAGTACTTGGTTGAAACGTAATATTTTAACAACAAAAATACAACTGCTTGTTGATTTCAATTTTAATTTATATTTAATATTAAAATTAAATTAAACAAAATAATAATAAAAGCCTGAAAAAAAGCCCCAGGTGCATTTTAGAATCACCCTGCTCTATTTTAGAATTGCCCTGCTCTATAAATCAAATACAAATAGACTAACTGCAGCCTGTATTTACTCAGAAAGTCAGATTAGATGGAGTTTACTTCCAGTAAAACGTGGTGTAGCGTCCACATTGGTACGGATGATTGTCCTGACAATACAACCCGCCTTCTCCTCCCAGGTTGTGCTCGACGGCTGAATAGTGACAATCCTGGTGAAAGTGTTGCACAGATACGGGTTCTTATGTCTCATAAACTCTTGACATGGCCCCCGGCCTCCTCCTTGGTAAAGGGAGGAGGGACTCAGGGCCCCAGCGGCTCCCAGAGATCACAGCATTTGAATAATACGAGTTGAAGGCACCTTTCTTAGTGAGCAGAAGAGATTAAAAAAAAAAGAAAAAAATGTGTAAACGTCTTTAAGAAGCTGAAGCTCAGTGATAAAACATGATGTGTACCTCTGAGGTTGAGAAGAAGGCAGGCGAGGCATGGAAGGAAATACACGGACTTTGGCAAACGTGGTCTCAACGGGATGTTCTGGGCTGGGTTATACCTTCACTTTGACTGCTCGCCTTTTTACGGCTGCTGGTAAGCCTTCAATTAAATGACGGCCACCTTTTTCAAGTCTTTAATCCTCTTACAGTTTGGAACCCTACCCGTTGCCATGTGGAAAATACACACTTGCACACACACACACACATGCACGCAGACCTGCGAGCAAATAGTGAGTCTTCTTCAGCTTCACCCTCATGCTGCCTGTCTGCAGTCCTCTGCCTTCTGGTAGCTTCTTAACCCCACAAAAGAAGCTGTTCTTGTCACAAACTGAGCCTGGAGGTAAAGTCTGCATGGAAAAAAGAAGCGTGTGTGTGTAATACCTTAACGTATGTTATACATAAACATGGCAATGTCTGTAACACTTATAGATTGCATAGAAGCTTAAAAAATACATTTTAAAATATGAGTAGAATTTTCTTAAGCCTGATCAGGGAGTGTAAAAGTAATATTTTATCAGCAAAGTGTTTATACAGAAATGTTTTGTCATCTCATTGATTTATTATTTATGTGAAAAGTGCAGATTCATACATGGAATTTTCCTTTTTCAATTTGTATTTTTCAATTCTCTTCTCCTTTGAGTCTTCTTAAATATTTTAATTCTTCTTCAATTACTCTTCTCCTTTTCAATTTCATAACTACAGCTGCATCAAATGAATATTTTGACAGTTGATTAATCTAATGATTATTGAAAAGATTACTTGTTAGGTTCATAAAAGCTGAAGATTCTACCTAAAATATATTTTTTTTCATTCAGACAAACTCCACAACACAAAGATCATCAGTTTACAATTATAAAAGACTAAATAATAAAAGAAAATTTTCTCCATAAAAATGACTCACGATTAATCAGTTTTCACAATAGATGGAGATTAATGTAATGCAAGTACATATAATAGACTAATAGTTGCAGCTCTACATATTTTTTGGCTAGATCGAATATCGTCCGATCCAGATGTGATCTTTTGTTTCCTTTTTTTTTTTCATCATTCCAGCTGTGCAAATTGTGTAGACCCAAAGAACATTACTTTCTTAATACAGTATTTCTGTAAATAATAATTGGTCCGATGTGAGACACATTTGGAGTCCAAAAGTACACCTTATAATTTGAGAATGGAAGGAAATTGGACTGCTGAAAAAATAAAGGAAATTTGCTTTCTTTTTGTGGCCAAAGTTAAATTGCTGATGCCTGGAAGTCAGGAATCATGGGTAATTTGTGGGGTCCAGAGGAAAAAAAAAACTCCTCCTGTATCACCACATAATGGTTACTGATAGATCACACCACCCCTCATAAAACATTACAGATATTGAAATGAATTAAGTGTCCTGTGAACATTTATTAAAAAAATATCAGAATCTAGTCTATCGATGTATAAAAAGCACCATGTATTATTCTTGTAATCATGATCATAAGACCCCCTTATAATCCCTTTAAGTGCCCTTATACAGCCGGCTGCCTGCTCCAAACTTATTGATTAGGAAGAGGCACAGACCTTGGTAAAAAGAGGGGTGTTCCCGCTATAATCAGCCAATACTGCCTATTGATTGGCCTGTGTCAGGCATGGCGAGTAAAGGGAGGACACAGTTGGAGTTATGGGCGATTAATGGTCTCCAAGTCTCCCCCTTATTCCGACTCCAACAGGCAATCAACATCTGCTATAATGGGTTTACTGAGAGGGTAAATATGCATTCTGCATTCGTGGTGCACAACTATCAGCCGACACGTAATGCACAGGATTGTTTGGATGTAGAAAATGTAAACAGCTCTAAACAAGCAGGGGGGACAGTGACGTTCCTGCAGCAGCCGCTATGGAGGCAGCGGCACAGAGCGTTAAGTGAGCCACCACATAACCATATTTATTATTTTAAAAAATCATCACACTTTTTTGAAGTAATAGTCAGACAGTCAACATTCAACTTTTGGAATCAGTAATCAACTATTAATCAACTATCAAAAGTCATCATTTGCAGCCCTACTCTTCAGGGAAGCTCTTAACTTCATCTTTGGGAAAGAGTGTTTTACACCATTTTATGAACCAAACAAGTAATCTAGTAATTAGTTCAAATTCTTGATAGATTTATTGACTGCCAGGATAGTTGTTAGTTACAGCTCAATGAAAGACAGATGTCACAACTCAGAGTGGGAATCAGATGCAAATCAATGTTAGTTTTTCCACACAGTTCAGTAGAAAAAACAGAGTCCAGGTACAGGCAGGATTTGTTGACAGGCAAGATAATCCAAAACACAACTTAATCTAGAGTTCAGAACCAGAAAAACTGATTTAGAATTCTTCTTAAAGTGCTTCACACTAGTCTGATTGCAGTCAGGCAACAAAGAGAACAAACCATGACAATCTCATAAAATGAATGGAAAGGGCAGGGTTTAAATACTCAAATCTCAAAGGCAGGTGAACATAGAAAAATGGATGGAAAAGAACAAATTTTTTTCCAAATAGGACATGAGCATGACTCTGGGCATGTGACAAACACATGGCTAACTAAACAAACAAACTCTCAATATTCAGATGTAAGATGGAACTAGGGAATTTGGACATTACCTTCTTACAAATGACTCAAATAAATAAATAAATCAATTAATAAAATAACTGGTGATTTGTTGGAAACTACTAATCTATTAATCAACTAATTGTCAATGAGCCACATACCACAGATACTTTCGAGAAAGACGAGAGAAGAATTTATATTTTCTGTTAAGAAAGTGAAAAAAAAGTCAGCTCTAACCTGCTCTGACAGAGTAAACTAAGGGGCATGCTGAATTATTTTCTTATACAATAAAATGTCCTTAACCCCTAAATAAGTGCAGTTGTTGGTGCTTTGACCAGAAATGTATGTAAGTATCATTTTTTTTACAGAAAAATCAAAAACCAACGCTGCTACCGAACAGAAACTGAACTTTACAGACAAATCTGCTGCTGAAGCCATATTTCACACACTATTGTTAAGTCTCTGCTGGATAAACACCTTCAAATTAACATCATCAAGGTTTTATAGACTTAATTGGGATAAATGGAGCAAGAGTGTTTCTTTAGTCCACAAATTTAATAATCTAATCATTGTAATTACTCTAAAACATATAATTACCTAAATTTTATGAGTGGTGGAGACTCTTAGCAAGATAGATATAAGATTAGTGGACTGGGAAAACTCGTAAAATCTTCTTTTACAGAGAGAAGAGAAAAAATTTAAACTGGTGACTGGTGATTCCCAGAAATCAGTGGGTAGATTAAGATGAGAATAAATCATGGATAAGAATAAAAATGGAATTAAAGTTAAAGTAGTTTCGAACATCTGAAATGGGAAGTTTGCACACTTTCAAGAACTTGATAATGTGAAGAAAATGAACTTAAATATAGAGAAGTTGTGACACCATAGGTTTTACATTTGTATTCACTATTTTCTTTGTTGTTTTAGAAAAACTTTCTGCTGGTAAACTTCCGAAATTCCAAACTTTTATTAGTTGAGGAGAAATGCTCAGGCGCTTCATTACTCCTCAAACTCATTACATTTAATGAACTCATTTCAGCTTTTAACTAAACTACATTTACTTGCTGGACTAATGAATAAAACAGTTCTTATCTTGATAGATTAAATCTTAATTGAGAAAATGGAATAATAGAGAATCTTTAATCCTCTGGCAAACACTTGTACAGGATTGTTGTGCTTTGAGACAATTAACAGAGACATTTAGTCAGTCAGCTGTGTGACCATCGATTATCCACTGGAGACACATTTCACACACATTTAGTGTTCAGTGGCTCTACATTTTAAACCATGTTAACACAAACACATAGAAAATACTCATGATGTTTCTGCCCATAACTGTCAGTCCAGTTCAAGTTAGTTTGTGTTGTTCTTTCTTTTATCTTATTTTGTGGAATTGTGTGGGTTGACTTTTAAAATTCAATCGTCATATGATTATGCGCTTTTTATATAAATCTGTTTACTATGACCACACTAACCAAGCAACATTCTTTTGCTGTGCAGAGAGTTGAAATATGATTTGAGATATTTGTATGATCATTGTCCAAAAAAATATATGGAATATATGGAACCATGCAAATATGAATATGAGAATGTTCAATTCACTTTTATTTTGGAAAGGAATTGTCTATTTTTGAGTGTTATATGTGTCAAATCTAAACATTTTTTAGTTTCTAAGGTTTTTGCAAGGTAAGTTTTTGAGGACTATTTTAATAGATGATTAAACTATTGATTCATTGATTAGTTCATAAAATATCATTCACTGTTTCCCAAAGCTGAATATTCAACCAATTTTTTTTTTTGTCCAGACCAACAGACCCCAACCCAAAGATCATCAGTAATATAGAAGAATGAAGAAACCAGAAAATAATAAGAGAAGAGAAGCTGGATATTCTCTACTTAAAAATGATTCAAATTGATCAATTGAATTGAATTCATGTGCACATGAACAATATGTTAATCATATTGTTTATATGATTAACAAGTGACAACAGATTTTAGCAAAGATTTTTAAAAAAGAACAATTCTCTCTTTCTCTGTCTCTCTCTCTCTCTGTGCACAAAATATCATAAAGCTGAAATAATATAAGATAAGAAGAGATAAGATTTACTTTATTGATCCCACAAAGGGTAAATTTGCCTGTTACTGCCGCTAAGCACAAGTGTGAGAGAGTACAGAGTAAAGAAAAAGAAAATAAAAGCTAAAGAAAATAAAGGTTAAAAATAAAAATACACAACACTATATAAAAAATTTGTAGAAATAATGGTTCATTCTAACTGTAACTCAGTATAAAATGTGCTTTATTTCCACTGTGAATTATAGCGGCTTCTGGCAGCTGATTTATTGAATAGGAGGGCTGCATTTGTAATAAAGCAGAAGAAATTATTGCTCGGTGTTAATATTGGAGATTGAAACGGATACAGGCGCCGTTGAAAATTGGACAGTAAATCACTATGTTCCAGCCAAGCCTGCCATTCGAAAGGCCTGCACAGATATTGACAGATAATTTTTTTTTTCTGTCTTTTGCTTTGATTGGTCATTACAGAAACCTTATTTTCATTAGCATTCCTATAACTGTGATGGTGTGGAGCTAGGCGAAGTGTGTGTGTTTTGGGTATGGTTTGATAGGCATATATTACATGGTCACAGAGCGAAGGCCTGTAGACAAAGTGTGTTATTGGCTAAGCAGTTCTATTAGGAATTTAAGGTTTCAGACTTTAAAGTATTGCAGTATTTCTAAACAAAACTGTGGAGCCACAAGCTCCCTTCAGTTCAGAAGCTCCCTTCTGTGCCGGTGTTAACTGATCTTTCTGATTGCTTAGGTCAAAGATTCAACCTAAAATGTCTTTTTTTGTCCAGACCAACAGTCCACAACCCAAATATCATCAGTTTACAATTTAGAGGACTAAAAACAGAAAATAATCAGAGATCTATTATTAAAACAGTTGGCAACTAATGAATTGTTTGGTGCCCAATAGTTATATACAGTATATAAAGCACAGTTTCAGTTCAACAGTTGTATCACATTTGATTTCAAAAATTAAAATGAGACAATTTGGACATTTTCCTAATTCAAATCAATTAATCAATTATCAAAATAGTTGGTGATTAATGTAATAGTTGGCAGCTATTTACTAAATCAACTAATCATTGCAGCTCTATTGCTAAGAATACAAAAACTAAATAAAGGAATTGCTATATAATTTCTATATTTGACAATATATCAGTTATGTGGGTTAGATTGTGTGGAGATGTCTAAAGATGATGAGTGTTACAGACAGAATCATTTATACAGAGCCAAATGCAAAGATGGCTCATCGGGTTGGATCTTCCTCCATTGTGACGGTATGAGGAGAATTTTCAGGACAAATGACATCATCAGAACTTGTCCTAACCTCATTAATGTTCTGTTCCAGTGACTTGATCAACAGTTGTATCGCCATGTCTGGGACCGGTTACTGATGGCCTCTCTCAAATGCTGCCCATCTCATTACAGTAATGAACTTTATAATTACCTCCACCCCCTTCTAGAAGAATGAAGGCCATTAACACACTGGGATTGGCTTTTATATCATTTACTTAGTCCAGGACACTAACCAGAACACATATTCCATCACGAAAAACTACCACATCCTTCAAGCCGCTGACCACACTTCCTTTCTTTTCCACAGGACAGGGTTTACAAGGTTTTCATGCATTTATGACATGGATGATTTCTGGAGCCTGGAACTGCCACATTAGGTCAAAACTGTTGATCACGGTTTCCCATAGCTGGAGATTCAACCTAAAATGTCTTTTTTGCCCAGACCAACAATCCACAACCCCAAGATCATCAGTTTATTAATATAGAAGACTAAAGAAAGAAAATAATCATTAAAGTGAAGCTGGAACCTGAAATTTTTGACATTTCCTTTTTAAAGATGATTCAAATTGATTAATAGGTATAAGCTTTGTGCTTCTGTCTTTTCATTCCCAGTTTTTATATTGTTTTTATCATTAACAAGTGACATTTTTGAGCAAAGATTTTAGATTTTTTAGATAAAAAAAGTGTTTATCTCTCTCTCTCTCACTGCCCAAAAGATCATAAAGCACATAAGGCCCTACAGGGCACAGGTTTTATATACAGAAATACATATATACACAAATAGATAGTAGGCATTTTGTGTTTATTATCTATGTCATGCTTGGAACATTTCATTATATATTCTAACTGTTATTCCTATTATGCATACAAAAGGGAATGTTTGTACTTTTTCATCCCATTCTCTGAAGACCAATAAAGTTTGGAATAACAAGTTTGGAAAATAATATTAATAATACTATTATTATACTATTAATAATAAAAAAGTAGGAACTTATTTTATTAGATTCAGTAGCTCCAAAAATCCTGTTTAATATTTATGTATTCATTTGTAACTCCTAATAATGTAAAGTTTTTGTAAACTATAAACAACTGTAAAAATGATTTGCAACTGATTTTTTTTCATTTTTTGTTGACTTCTATAATAGTAAACTGATGATCTTTGAGTTCTAGAATGTTGGTCTGGACAATTTTATTTAGGCAGTTTTTGGTGGGAGGAGCCAGATGTTGATCCAGTTTTTAATATTTCCTCAAATCTAATTTTAATTAACAAAATAAAATTATATTATGACATATCATTTATTAACTGGTCTTAAATGTATCTTATGTAGTTTTCCTTTAGTTTGAGTTTATTTGTATATTGTAAACAGCACTGAACATGAGACAATATATAAAAGTTGATATGTATATAAAAGTAGTCAATGACAGATCTCTGTATGTTCTGGTTTATACAGTGAGTGTGACCTCTGCTGATGAACTCTTTGTTAAATTAACAAGTCAGTTGTATTAAAACAAACAGCCTCTCATTACCTTATCATAGTGGGACAAACTGCAGATTACGAACAAGTAGCACAAGCAGCACTTTGAAATCATCCATGTATGACCAGTGTATCAATCAGCAATTAGCATCCGGGCTGTTAAAATTACAACCGGGGGTGTGTGTGTGTGTGTGTGTGTGTGTGTTTCCCTTTAATATTTACTTTAATTATACAATTGATCATATGATTTATCTATCCTCACATCAAATGAAGGCTGAAAGAAACATTACCAGGCTTGTTTGCATTTTATTATTCAGTATTAGAGCTGTTGCACAACAGTGGTCTTAAATGAGCACAACATGGTGTGAAAATAGATTTGAATTTCAAATTAATGAGTTTGCTAATTCATAACTTGGGCATGTGCATCCTTTCCAGAGCACAGACAGGTAATAAGCAAGAATATACTGATGATGATGATGATGGTGATGAAGATGATGATGAAGAGGAGGAGGATTGTAATAGCTCCTATATCTTTCAAACAAAGACAACCTTTACTTCCAAAAAAATGTGTCAAATATTGTAAACACAGGAGGGGGCATTGTTGCCGATGTATTTCTCTCCCACTAGCCATGGAAATGAACACCAGAAAGGAGAATTTCATCCTGCATCGACTTGTACTTGGCAGCAAGTGTTACACATAGAAGCCATTTATGAACGCATTGTGTTTGCCTGGGATTAATAAACACTTATAATGTAGTGGGAAATCAGGCAAGTCGGGCTCATGCTATAATAGGGTGCGTTTTGGCTCACGATGCTGGACAAAGAGTTTACCTCCGAGGTGTGTGTGTGCGTGTCTCTGTGTGTGCACTACATTGTATGCTATCATCCTGAAACATATGGTCAGACAGGCTCTTTGGCACTACTGTAAAGGCACATTTGACATGGGTTTGATAGAGTGGGGCAAACAAACACAAAAGCACTATCCTACTCACTCAATGCCAAAACTGTCACTCTCTGTCAGAGCAGCATCTGTGTGTGTGTGTGTGTGTGTGTGTGTGTGTGTGTCCAGTCAAAAAAGCTGGACTAGACTGTAATATGTAAATTATTCTGTTATAGTGGTAATCTGTTATAATATTTGAGGTGCAATGATTAATTGATTAGACTCTTTCCTTAATCGCCTTAAATACACTGAACAAAAATATAAACTCAACACTTTAGTTTTTGCTCCTATTTTCATAAGATTACCTCAGAGATCTTAAACATTTCTACATACAAAAAAAAAACATTTCAATCAAAAAGTGTTCACAAAAGAGTGGACCAAAATTTTACAGGCCCCATCCCACAACCTGATCAACTCAATGAAGGAGATACTGTATCTTGCTTTGCAAGAGGCAAATGGTGGTCACACCAGATCCTGACTAGTGGTCTGAGTCCTGGACCCCCCAAGAAAACTAAAATGCAGGTTTCAGAGTGGGAGCCATTACTGGGGCAGTCTAAGGACACCTGTAATAATCATGCTGTCTAATCAGACACATTTGACACATTTGTAAACAATATTTAAGAGAAATGGTTATTTTGTGTATATAGAAAATGTTGAAAAATAGGAACAAAAACAAGAATGTTGCATTTATATGTGTCTATTTACTATAGTTGATTAATACATTTGAGACAAGAAGACATGTCCAAATTCTCTGGTTCCAGCTTTTCAAATCTGATTAATTTCTTATTTCTTTATTCTTCTATAATAGCAAACTGATGATCTTTGGGTTTCAGACTGTTGGTCTGGACAAAAAAAAATGCATTTATATGTGTCTATATATTATAGTTGATTAATAAATTTGAGACAAGAAGAAAATGTCCAAATTCTCTGGTTTCAGCTTCTCAAATCTGATTAGTTTCTTATTTCTTTATTCTTCTATAATAGTAAACTGATGATCTTTGGGTTGTGGACTGTTGGTCTGGACAAAAAAAGACGTTTTAGGTTGAATCTTGTGCTCAGCATTTTACATTATTTTATGAACCAAATTAAGTAATTGAATGTTTAGTATACAACTTTTTTAGTTGTAAACTTATACCACCTTTATACAACCATAATGGTAGTAAAAGGTACCATTTATACTACCTAATAATGTTGATTACTCCCAAAGATGAAGATTCAACCTGAAATGTCTTTTTTTGTCCACAACCCAAAGATTATCAGTTTACTATTATAGAAACCAGAAAAAAATCAGAGAAGAGAAGCTGGAACCAGAGAACTTGGACATTTCCTTCTTAAAAATGATTCAAATTGATTAATAGGTATAAGCTTTATGGCTTCTGCCTTTTCATTCCCATTTTTATATTGTTTTTGTCATTAACAAGTTACAGATTTGATCAAAGTTTCATTTAGAAGTGATAAAAAGTCTCTCTCTCTCTCTCTCTCTCTCTCTGCACAAAAGATTGCAAAGCTAAAATAATGTTTCATTATTAAAAAAAAAAAGAAAATTCAGATTTTTTTTTTGTTAGGTGGATGAATAATTGGACCCCCCAGTTAATTGGTGTCACCATTTAATATGGTGTCAAACATTTTGATGGCATCATGAGAGAATTAAATTCGTATCACAGTACTATATTGGTCATTGTGGGCCCCCCCCCCTTTTGCGGCATCCAATGGTTTAGTCCACCCACAGACGGCGGTGGGCCACAAATGTAACGTCAATGACCTTAGCTTGAACAGAGGCTAAATGCATTAATTCAGGTGGTGAATGAAACAACCAGTCATCAATATGATCTAATCGGACTTTAGCTTAAATCCTTATTTTAGTGGTGAATTATTAAATGTGTATTTTACTCACATGCTTTGATAGGGATCCCCTGACGTTTAAAGTGTACAGGGTCCAGAATTTGGAGCTACACCTCCTGTGTGAGAACCCTGTTACTCCCACATTAATGGATTCATTGAGAATGCACGATTATAGGAATCATACAAACAGCTTAAACATGCGCAAAAACATACTGAGTGCTTGTTCTTTGTCTTATTTTTTCTGATTTAGTCATGTTCAAACTGATGGAGAGGGTGCGTACTATTTGCAGTACCTCAGCAGCACCTATGGGTGTCCCTCTTTTTCTTCAGAAATCCTGTGCCAGCGTGCTGCAGCTTCTAGGTTCTGCACTGGTGTTTGCAGGAGGTGTGTGTGTGCATTTGAGTGTGTGTGTGTGTGTGTGTGTGTTTAAGACAGGGGAGGCACCTGTGCAGGACAAAAGGGACATAAATATTATATTACTATAGAAAAGTGCAAGAAATATCTTTTTTTCTGTAAATTGATTAAACATTCATGAGATTATTCATTCCATAATCATACGAAAATGGTAGAATTGCTTCACATGAAATCAATACATATACTATGAGAGTCGAAATATGTCACAGTGAATAGATGACTCAAATTTAAACCTTGAAAATGGATTTTTAATTGTCATATTTGCAAGAAAAGCAAGACAAACCACCATTTTAGTCCTGATGGCGGGTTGGAGAACAGCTGATGAGCTTTCTGAGGAGAATCTGTGATTTCTCATTCTGGGTTTTACAAACAAAATCGACTTGAATAATCCAAAATCATGTCTGTATTTCTTTTGCTGCATCATAAGTACTTATCTCTTCCACTATGTTTAATGAAGGTACGCTTGTAGTAGATGAGTGGACTAATAAATGTGATAGTTGTGTTTTTTCTCCAGTCTACCATATGTGTGTGTGTTTGTAGAAATGTATTAAGGTGAATAACAGAAGAGACATAAGTAAGACAAACAAACAAAAAAATTCAAGGAGTGACCAACTTTAAAAAGATTAAGGGACGTTAGTATGAGTGAAGACAGAAACATGAAATATGTGATTTGGATGGGAGGTTATCAAGTATTTTGATAGTTAATATAATCTATTGATTATCTAAATGATAATAATCAATTAGTAGTATGCTTCATAAAATGGTGTATAATGTTTATCAGTGTTTCCTAAAGATGTAGATTCAAATGAAAATATTTTACTTTTTTTGTCTAGACCAACAGTCCACAGCCCAAAGATCATCAGTTTACTATTATAGAAGAATAAAGAAACCAAAATGTAATCAGAGACATTTTCTGCTTAAAAACGACTCAAATGATTATTCGTTTTTTAATATAGTTGGTGATTAATGTAAGAGTTGAAAACTAATTGCTTAATTGACTTATTGTTGCAGCTCCAAAAGAAAGAGCAATCAAAGGTAAAGAAAAAAAAAAAACAATGAGCAGTTTTATGTAAAGAATTTGTTTCTCTGATGCCGTTAGATGCTGTTATCCTAGATAATGCTAACGGTAGCTCAGCCTATTGCTGTGATAACTAATGACTAAAATTCTTGCAGCTTTAGCATTAAATGATTAAACAAACAACAAAATGTTGTACAATTTGAATTTAAAGCCAACATTTATATCAGAAAAAAATCATGTTTATCAGGACATTAAGTTTTAAAAAAGTAAACATTGGAGATTTTACTGTATGTAATGTGAATTAAATTTTACATAAATTATTAGAAAAAAGAATGAAATCATTTCTCATAATTAAAATATTACATACACTATGAGAAAAAAAGAATAAAACCATTTCTCTTAATTTATTTCCTACTCTATTGGTAGAACTGTCTGCACTGAAACAGGATAAAAAAGGAAAACGATGACCTGCAGGTTCAGTAGCCGAATATATTTAAACCTACAAATAAAAAAAAAAGCTTTAAACTGTGATTCCTGATTGTCTCCAGACTGCAGACAGGAAGGTCTGAACTGCACATCAACAACATTATTAAGCAGCTTGTTGGTGTACGCTGCCAATCTTCACCACCTTTTGTTCTGACCACTGTAGCAAAGGGCCCTCTCATTTCCTTCAAATTGCCACCAGCCGCTGCGTCCGGCATCATGATATTTGTGGAAGGAGACCTGAGGTGGGTGTTGATTGGAGGTAAAACGCCTCAGAATCACTCTAGGACTTAGAGAAAATGCCACAGCGGCGACGTCACACTCGGCCCCGGTGTTGTATTTACTGTAATGAATTCTGTATGGATGATTGTGACCCGGAGTCGAGTAATGTACGGCGGAGTGTGCCAGTGTTTTATGGACGTCATTAACATCCAGCCCGGGAAGATGGAGCTGAAGCCTTGTGGGGTTCATCCTGGCTCTTTTTTTTAATGGAACAAGACATTCAGAGCAAATAACAGCTGCAAAGTGGTGGAAGATACACTCATTTAAACTCAGTGGAGATAGTTCACATCACAGGTGGCAGAAAGGAGAGTTAAAGAGAGTTAAAGGCCCAATATGTCTTTCTTCTTGATTAAAATGTCTTAATCTGTCTAAACAGGTTAAATATTGTTTTGAGTATATGTTTTTATAATTCTTATATATACACCATTTAGTTGTCTTGTTTTTTAATTTTTTTTGTGTATGTATGTCAGTATTCATGTATATCTTGTCTATTCCTTCTTTTTATTTTATTCATCATTCTATTCATCATCACATATCATTGATTGGTCATCCGGGTTTAAGTCACAGTTAATATATATATATATATATATATATATATATATATATATATATATATATATATATATAAATTATCAGAGCTAAGCTAAGTTAACAAGAAGCTGCTTCATTCGTTGATTAGACCGTTATAAACAGGTCGATTGGTTTTGGAGCTGAAATTACTAATCAATTAATCGATTAGTTGGCAACCATTACATTAACCACCAACTATTTAGATTAATCGATTAAATAATTTGCGTAATTTTTAAGAAGAAGAAGAAATTCCCCTCGTTCCAGCTTCTCAAATCTAATTCTTTGCTGGTTTCTTGAGTCTTTTATATATTGACATATATATATATATATATATATATATATATATATATATATATATATATATATATATATGTATATATATATATATATATATGTATATATATATCTTTAGCTTCATTGACATTTTATACAATTTTATGAATCAACAACTAAGTGATTCATCATCAATAGATTAATCCACATCAGAATAACTGTTATTTGCATCCTTATATTGTAGAGGCGTAGACATCTGCAGATAATCCGTCTGAATGTCTGGTTCTTAAGCTGTTAGAGATGCAAGCTAGGCTAATTTTAAAAGCAGCTTGATTCCACATGTTTAACAGCATCATACAAACACAGATTATTAATGTGAAATAATAACAGAAAATACAAAAACATAGTTTTTACTGGTTTTAATCAGTGTGACTGAGGATAAGTTATTACGTTATTGTAGGTAATGTAGGCACCAGGTTTTGACAAAGAAACAAAGGCATAGAATAAAAATAAAAGTTGTTTTTGCTGCATTGACTTTTTGATCCTTTTCTTGTGTGTGTTGTTCATTGTGTGTCTGACATTGTTATAGGTGTACAATGCTAAATCAATGGCAACACTTTTAAGCTTAAGAGGGGTCATAAAATGAATTTTACAATCATCAGGATGGTTTAGGTGTTTTGTTTGGTGAGTCCAGCTGAACACAAGTTTACTTTTTATATGTAATTCTTTAAATCATCGATGTAGGAAAAGAACGTTCATTGACAGCACCGTTTAGGGACTGATAATCCACCTCGCACTGCTTTCATCAAGCTTAGTTAGGAAAGTTCTACTGAGTAAATCTTAACTAAAAACAGGACAGAATACCTAAAATGTTTAAAAAGCCAGAGAAACTCAAATGAAACCATGTCTATTTTCTCATTTTCTTGATCATCTCAATAACCTCAACAGTAGTCCATTAACCTAGGTGATAAGAAATGGTTATGGAACACTTATCTTTTTTTGATATGCATATTCACAGCTGAAATAGGAAAGGGTGTTAAGGTGTATTCTACTTATGAAACTTAAAATCCAGTGTAAATCACAAAGTGAACTTATACTAGAGCTGCAGTGGTTAGTCTAATAACTGACGAGCTGCCAACTGTTACCAGCCTGGGTAGGGTTAGGCTTAGGGGTTAGGGGTTCATGGTTAAGGGTTAGGGGTTAGGGGTTGAGGTTAACCTACAGCAAGGTGCAGCAAGATGACAAAGACGTTTTTGATAACTCTTAGGCCTCAAGTTTATATTGATGAATGAGCAATTTTTATTGCTAAACTATTGTACGGTTGGCTATAAGTTACAAACAGTTGCATTTGACATAAACCATGCATCCAATATAAATAGATAAATGGATGGTTCTCAAAACAAGTATCACGGTATGTTGATATGAGATCTGGTATCAGCTAGGCTCATTCACATGATTATTTTCTGCTTTCTTTAGTCTTCTCTAATAGTAAACTGATGATAGTTGTGACTGCTAGTCTAGAAATCAAAATCAAAGGACATTTTAGGTTGAATCCTGAGCTTTAGGAAACAGTGATTGAAATTTCACACCATTTTATGAACCATGCAATTAATTATTAATCGTTTCAATAATAATCAACGGACAGAATAGTTCAGAATCTGTTTGAGGGGCAATTCCTTTTAATTGTATGTAGATTCAACCGAAATCCTGCAAAATTTTACTGTTTCACAAAGCTCAAGATTCAATAGGTTCTTTTTTTGTTCAGACCAACAGTCCACAACCTAAACATCATCAGTTTACTATTACAAAAGAATAAAGAAACCAGAAAATAATCAGAGAAGAGAAGCTGGAATTTGGACAATTCCCTCTTAAAAATGATAAAATCCATTAATAAATTATAAAATAGTTGAGATTTATGTAATAGTTGGCAATGTGATTATTTTACAGCTCTTATTGGAAGTCAGATTTTTTTTCATATACAAATCATCCTATTTATCATTAATCACCAAACATTGAATGAATGGTTTATATAACAGTATGATGAAGGTATAAGGAGGTTCATGAGACTATGCGGTGCTAAGTAGCCTTATGATTCTTTCAGGGCTCAAATAAGGAAACTGCCTAAATATCTCTGTTTCCTTGCTTGAAATGTCTTTGGCAGCACTGACTCCTCCTTGATTTATGAGAGACGGAGAGAGAGGGAGACGGAAAATGGAGGGAGTTTAAAATAGAAGAAACGATAGAGAGGGAAGGAGTGAGACATGTGTGGGTAGGAAGGGGGTGAAATAGAGAGAGAGAGAGATAGCGGTAGAGGAGCCCAGCACAAAGCGTGTAGCTGCAGGAGAGGCTTATGCTTTAGACAGCCATGTCAAAACGCAATGCTCTCTCCGCTGCCTTTATCTTAGTCTACCTCTATCTCTGTCCTCTCCCTCTTCTTCCTGTTTTCCTTCCATCTGCATTCTGGTCTTCTCTATCTCTTTCTTTCTTTCTCTCTCTCTCTCTCTCTCTCTCTCTCTCTCTCTCTCTCTCTCTCTCTCTCTCTCTCTCTCTCTCTCTCTCTCTCTCTCTCTCTCTCCATCCCTCCAGCCTCCCTCGTCTCTTTGTTTTCTACCTTCTTTTTCCCCCACGACGCCTTATTTTCATACAAGTACGGGGACATCAGCGGCGAGCATATTGGTACTCGTCTCTGTCTTCCTATCTGTGTCTCTCTTGCACACACACACATACACACACACACACACACACACACACACACACACACACACACACACACACACACACACACACACAAACTCCCACACAAAACACCTTAGCATGGAAATTGAAATAATGATAATGTATCCCTCAGTCTGCATCAAAGTATTGCCACTTCAAAAAAATGCCGGCAGGCATGAAATGCAAACGTGAAACAGATGGATTGAGAAGGAGGAAGCATGTGTGTGTGTGTGTGTGTGTGTGTGTGTGTGTGTGTGTGTGGTTGTGTGTGGTTGTGTGTGTGTGTGTCTTTTTCCCTTTTTACCATCCTGCCTTTACTCTTTGTACATTAGCTGTAGCTTTAAAGGGGCCCTATTATGTAAAAAAAAAACACACTTTTTCCAAGCTTGTATGTAAAACTTCAGGTCGTAGTCACACAAATATTCTGTGGATGAATACAAGACTTTTGGAATTGCTTTTTTATTTAGTTTTATTTATATTGTTTTTATGTAGATGATGTTACTGGTCAATTTTTTGGCTTTGTGAGTAAATTCATGTAATATTCTTAATAACGTAAAATATGAGATAAAGAGTCAAAAATATGAATAAAAGTACACAAAGAAAGTGTTTTTTTTATTTTTCATACATATTTGTTTTATTGTATATCATATTTGGGTCATACATTTTTTAATCTAATATACATCTCTTACAATGATATATTTGTGACTTTTTCTTTCATATTTTAATTTGTTTGCTCATATTTTATGTAAGACATGATGATGATGATAATAATATTAAGAATAACAATACTAATACTAATACTAATACTATTACTACTAATAATAATTGTATTCACTATTGAACTAATTCTACCAAAAACAAGGTATTTTGATATATATATATGTTTTTGCATTTCATAGATAATTACTTAGAATAATTGCTTTCCATTACTTGTTGTTTTTGATTATCAAATTAAAATCAGTTATATTATATGTATGTAACAGCAGGTTCAGACCCCTTTTTTACTTTATTTTTTCAACTTCAAAATAAAAACAAAATCTTTTCTGGCTTTTCTAGGAACACTGAAGGAACAATTTGCTTTGTCTGTAGAGATTAATTTCCACGGGGCGTCAGCTTAGTGAAGCCTAAAGTATCTTTGGCTTCGGGGTCATCGTTAAGAAACAACAATTTATTAAGATTCACTTGCTTTCTGCACTGATGAGTGTGTGTTTGTGGTGTTTGCTTCTGCTAATATTAGTGTTTGCAGAACGTGTTGAGGTAGCACACACACACACACACACACACACACACACTTGGATGTTTTTGGGTGTCTCCAGGTCAGTTAGCACCATATGGCAGCAGATGTAATTAGCCTCGAATCGCGAGATGTTTTGACTGCAGTTGTTTCACAGTTCAGTAGCTGTGTGGGTTAGAAGAGCTGCTAGCTGGTTACCACCCACAGGGCAGCAGGTGAGTCACACACACCCTTACGAAAATTAACCATGGCTTTACCATGGGAAATACCGTGGTTTTACCATGGTTTTTTGGGTAACCATGGTTAACCATGGTTTTTTTGTGGTAACCATGGTTATACTATGGTTTTTATGTAGTAACCATGGTTCTACCATGGTTTTTGGATACCATAGTATTACTATGGTTGGTTCATGGTACTTCCAAAAACCATGGTAGAACCATGGTTACTACATAAAAACCATAGTATAACCATGGTTACCACAAAAAAAACATGGTAAACCATGACCCAAAAAACCATGGTAAAACCACGGTATTTCCCATGGTAAAACCATGGTTAATTTTCGTAAGGGCACACACACACACACACACACACACACACACACACACACACACACACAGGATGGAGGAGTTTTGAGGACATTGACTGGACACCATAACAAACACTTTCTTGACACGTATCTCTGTCTGAACCAAGCATAACTGAATGTGTTAAACAGATGAAAACCAGAAACAGATATCTGTTGCTCATTCAGTCAAATACACACACACACACACACACACACACACACACACACACACACCCATGCATTTACACTCATGCAAGCTTGAAATAATTAAAGAGTTGATTTGCATCAAACGTTTTCAGGTGCAACATTTTGATGTAAAGAAACATGCAGCCTCAATGGCTAAACATAATTAAACCAACAGCTACTTGTGGAGTAAGTATATATTAATGTGATTTACAGTCAAAAGTAGTTTAGTTTTCCCGGTAACCTCGGAGGACCTGAGTAATACTTGGAACAATCATCATACTGTCATTAGGTTCTCATGTAATGTTAACTTTCCCCACTATTCCAGTGAATAGGATGAACCTAACATTCTAAAGTTAAATTTAGTAAATGAAGTACTTTAAATAAGCGGATAAAAAAACAACTGCACATTTATTGTTTCTTTCATGTCTTTATCATTTATTTTTCCTCATTCTTTAAGATTCCTTTATTGAAATCACCATAGCTTGTCACAATGATAACTCTAGCTGTGCTTATTTATAAGAAAGCTGTACATAAGCTGAATCTAGAAGAGATGATTGAACTTGATACAAATACTGGATTCACCCAGACTCTGACATCAATATTTATAAAGCAAATACTTATAATCAAATTATTTGGAGCATGGACTTAACTACTATTTGCAAATCAACATTTGGTTACATTTTCTTTCTGATAAACAAGCATAAAAGCACGAGCAGATTCTGCCTTTAACATGTATAGGAACAGATACTAAACCTGCATGTAATTACATATTTATCAGCTTTTCAATGATTACATCTACTTTGCTTGATTAAAATTTTTCAATTCTGCTGCTGAATTACATTATTATAGATGCCGGGATGTTGTGGTTGCTGCCCTTGTAAAATACATATATAAATAAATAAATTCACATCATATCTATATATAATTAGATTTACAGATTGTTTTACTTCATCTATAATAGGAGACTGGCGGCTGCCTCTGATATGTTAGTATTTATTT
This sequence comes from Eupleurogrammus muticus, assembly GCA_036785175.1. Lineage (NCBI taxonomy): Eukaryota > Metazoa > Chordata > Actinopteri > Scombriformes > Trichiuridae > Eupleurogrammus > Eupleurogrammus muticus. The sequence goes on from JAYKQN010000009.1 coordinate 24,657,503, forward strand.
ATTTGGTGATATTTTAGTAACTTACAGTTGTCATGCTACACACTCAATTCAGGACAGTTTGTTTAATAATTTGGATGCACACAAAATAATTAATGGTGTGTACCTGATTCTTTAATGTGAAGACAGGAATAAAAAAATGTCAAAAGATTAATACATTTAAATGTTTATTCAAAGAATATGACTGAAAATTCATTGAAAAATGGTTATTTTGTAAAAAAAAAATGCTTTTGAAATCACATCTGGGATATTTGTTTGTTTCTGATGTACTCTTTTAATTTTTATTCCTTTCTTGTTTATAAATTATTGAGATTTCACTCTGAAAAGGTTTGTTTGAGTTTGTTAAACTTGGTGTAAATAAATTTAGAGCTTCAGCCTTTTATTTATGAATTACTTAATTTATGATTGATTGATTGATTTCTTATATTATTATAATACTTATATTATTTGTGCATATGTTGAAATAAGGAGAAAAAAATAAGCTACAATTCATAAGGAGAAGGAAAATAAGCTACAATTCATTTCTGCACTCATTCAACAACACACAGTGAGTGGAAGTAGCCTTTTTGTGTGGATTGGTTAACATTCGCTGCTAATTCTGCCTTTGTAGATAATTTCTGTTGATTATGTTCATGAATCTTATCTGATGTTTAATGTTGTCATTGGTCAACTCTCCTCTTGTGTACGTGTGTGTGTAAACTAAAAGTCAAAGTCAAAGTCAATTTTATTGTCAATTTCTTCACATGTACTTGACATACAAAGGAATCGAAATTGCGTTTCTCACTATCCTATGCGTTTTACATGTACAACAACATTAAAGTGCAGGTGCGCAAGACGAGACAATCCTAAACTACAATGGTAAAGTGCATTATTTGAATATAAATGCAATTTACTCTTGTCTATTCACATGTGTAGCAACATGTTTACACATGATTTATGCCCTTCTTATAATGTTCATTCCATCATTGGTGGTTAGAAAAATACTGAAAGAAAGTTAGATTAAATTACTTTTTTCATCTACAGTAGTGAACATCATTATTGATCATCTATAGACTCACTCATTTATTCATTGTTTTATTGTTTTAATTTAATTGTTGTAATTTATTTATTGTGAAGGTTCCCAGAATTTCTAGAATTAAAACGTAAAAATTATTCCTTTATTTAAGAATAGGTTAAAAACGTTCCTGTTCGAAGAAGCATATAGTTAGGGCCTCTGGCTGTTAGTATCCGGGACCGTGACTCTGGCCGCCCTGCTGGTCAACAGCGGCAAATACATTACTCTGTATGGCCTACCCCTCCCTTCCTGTGTCTTCCCTGATTGTGATCCTGTCCAGCTGTGTCTTGTTACCTCTGTGTGTCAGCCTGTATTTAAGCCTTGTTAGTCCTTCCCTCTGTGTCCGACCGTCTGCATGTTTTCCCCCGCGTATGAGGTTTCCGACTCCTGCCCCTGGTATTTACTATTGACCTGCCTGACTCTGTTTTCTGCCGTTTGTGCCCGTTGCGGTCTCCTTCTGTTGAATTATCTAAAGATACCAGCTCCGGACACTATGAGTATCTTGTAGTTCCATTTGGCTTAACTAATGCCCCCGCAGTCTTTCAAGCTCTGATTAACGACGTCTTACGAGAATTCCTGAACGTTTTTGTCTTTGCCTATCTTGATGATATTTTAATTTTTTCCAAGACTTTGTCTGACCATATCATCCATGTCCGCAAGGTCCTGCAGCGCCTCCTGGAGAACCAGCTTTTCGTGAAGGCCGAGAAGTGTGAGTTCCACCAGGGGACTGTCACTTTTCTCGGCCATGTGATTACCCCCGGCGCTGTAAGGATGGACCAGGGTAAAACCAAGGCGGTTTTGGATTGGCCCACACCTGCTAATCGTCGGGACCTACAGAGTTTCCTGGGGTTTGCAAATTTCTACAGACGATTCATCAGAAACTTTAGCACTGTGGCCGCCCCCCTCACCGCCCTAACCTCTACCGCTGTAAGGTTTGTCTGGTCCCCAGTAGCAGACAAAGCCTTCCAAGACTTGAAACATCGGTTCACCTCTGCCCCAATTCTGACCCTGCCCGACCCCAATCGCCAGTTCATCGTGGAGGTCGATGCTTCTGAGGTTGGGGCCGGTGCCGTACTGTCACAGCGTTCTGTGAAAGATAACCGAATTCACCCCTGTGCTTTTTTTTCCCATCGCCTGTCTCCAGCTGAACAAAACTACAGTGTGGGTGACCGGGAACTGCTAGCCGTCAAGTTGGCCCTAGAGGAGTGGAGGCATTGGCTGGAGGGTGCCCTGCACCCATTTTTAGTCTGGACCGACCATAAGAACCTGGAATACATCAGTAAGGCCAAGAGACTTAATCCCAGACAAGCACGCTGGTCCCTATTTTTTGCCAGGTTCAATTTTACCCTGTCTTACCGTCCGGGCCACAAGAACGTTAAGCCTGACTCCCTATCCCGACAGTTTTCGGCATCTAAGACGGCCCCTGAATCCGACACCATTCTCCCTCCCCGCTGCCTTGTAGGGGCAGCCCAGTTTGACATTGAAACAGCCGTTTTATCAGCCCAAGCAGGAGAGGCAGGGCCCAGTCAATGCCCCGCCAACCGGTTGTATGTCCCGAGCTCTGTTCGTTCTCAGGTCCTGCAGTGGGGTCATTCCACCCAGTTATCGTGCCACCCTGGTCCGCGACGAACTCTAGCCTTCATTGAAAGGAGATTCTGGTGGCCGTCCATAAGAGAGGACAGCCTCAACTTTGTTCGGGCCTGCCAGGTCTGTGCCCGAAATAAAACTTCCACCCAACCCCCTGCCGGTCTGCTACAGCCCCTGCCCGTGCCCCAGAGACCATGGTCTCACATTTCCCTGGACTTTGTTACAGGGTTACCCCCATCAGCCGGTAATACCACCATACTCACCGTAGTGGATCGCTTCTCCAAATCGGTCCACTTCATTCCCCTGCCCAGTCTCCCTTCTGCCAAAGACACTGCTAGCCTCATGATCAATCATGTGTTCTGCTTACACGGGTTACCGGTAGAGATAGTTTCTGATAGAGGGCCCCAATTCACATCCGCCTTCTGGAAAGCCTTCTGTAAATTGCTAGGTGCCTCTGTCTGTCTGTCTTCAGGGTTTCATCCACAGAGCAATGGCCAGACGGAGAGGGCGAACCAGATGATGGAGACGGTGCTGCGCTGTATGGTGTCCCAAAATCCCTCCTCGTGGAGTCAACAACTTCCCTGGGCCGAGTACGCGATCAACTCCCACGTCTCCTCCGCAACTGGACGTTCGCCTTTCGAGTGCTGCCTGGGCTACCAACCGCCCCTGTTCCCGGACCAAGAGAAGGAGGTTGGGGTCCCCTCTGCCGAGGCCTTCATCCGCCGGTGCCGCCGCACGTGGAGGCAAACCCGCCTGACCCTTCGCCGCTCGGCTGCGAGAATGAAGGCCCAAGCCGACAAGCATCGTTCCCGGGCCCCACGGTACCGCCTGGGTCAACGTGTGTGGCTCTCTACACGGGATTTGCCCCTTAAGACTGAGTCTCGCAAACTCTCCCCACGCTTCATCGGTCCCTTCCCCATCACCAGAGTCATCAGCCCCACTGCCGTCCGCCTCAAGCTCCCAACGCCCCTGCGTCGCATCCACCCCACCTTTCACGTGTCCAGAATTAAGCCTGTCATCTGCAGCCCTATGCATCCCGCCCCCAAACCCCCTCCTCCCCCCCGTCTCATTGATGGCTCGGAGGCGTACACCGTCCGACGCCTACTGGATGTCCGACGCCGAGGCCGGGGACTCCAGTATCTCGTGGACTGGGAGGGCTACGGCCCTGAAGAGAGATGCTGGGTCCCGGCTCGGCACATCCTGGACCCTGGTTTGGTGAGGGACTTTCATCGTCAGCATCCCTCACCACCCAAAGGGACGCCAGGAGGCGTCCGTTAGGGGGGGGGTACTGTTAGTATCCGGGACCGTGACTCTGGCCGCCCTGCTGGTCAACAGCGGCAAATACATTACTCTGTATGGCCTACCCCTCCCTTCCTGTGTCTTCCCTGATTGTGATCCTGTCCAGCTGTGTCTTGTTACCTCTGTGTGTCAGCCTGTATTTAAGCCTTGTTAGTCCTTCCCTCTGTGTCCGACCGTCTGCATGTTTTCCCCCGCGTATGAGGTTTCCGACTCCTGCCCCTGGTATTTACTATTGACCTGCCTGACTCTGTTTTCTGCCGTTTGTGCCCGTTGCGGTCTCCTTCTGTTGAATTATCTAAAGATTTTGTTTTGCTACTTTGTAATATCCCTTTGTACCTTGACGAGTGTTTATTTTCCCTTATCCCTTAGTGGACACCTTTCGTTAGTATTTTGAAAAGTATTCTTGCTACTGCCCTTGTGGATTATTTTTGTTGATACTTTGAAAGATATTTTTGTGACCTTTAATAAACACTCCTAAGACTGATCTGCATTTGGGTCCCTGTGTTTCCGTACAAGTCCTAACAGTACGGTCGGACCAGGATGGACCCAGCGGATCAGAATCTGATTAGGACCTGCCTGGAACAGCAGGGGGCGCTCCTTGGCCGCCACCAGACTCGGCTCGACGCAGTGGTCGCCAGCGTCAAGGACCTGACCGCCCAGATTCAGGGGCTCCAGTTCCATCAGCCCCCTCCAGTCTCGTCTTCTCGGCCCGCCCACGAGCCACGGCTGCCCCCACCGGAGAAGTACTCCGGCGAGCCTGGCATCTGCCGTTCCTTCTTGTCCCAATGCGCCCTCATTTTTGAGCTCCAACCAACCACCTTTCCCACTGATAGATCTAAGGTGGCCTACGTGATCACTCAACTGTCGGGGCGTGCCAGAGAGTGGGGAACTGCTATGTGGGATGCTGAATCAGCCGTCTGTGAGACCTTCCAGGGGTTTGCCTCAGAGATGAAGAGGGTGTTTGATCGCTCCAAACATGGACGAGAAGCTGCTCGGGAGCTACTGCAGATGCGTCAGGGGCGGAGGTCAGTGTCAGACTTTGCGATCGATTTTAGAACCCTTGCTGCCACCACCAAATGGGGCTCTGAGGCACTTTATGACACCTTTCTAAGTGGTTTATCCGAGGACATCAAGGATGAACTAGCATCCCATGACCTGCCCCCATCCTGTGAGGACCTCGTTGACCTGGCCATCCGCATCGACGCGAGACTACAGCAACGCCGCCGTCCAAGAGGGTCCAGGTTTCCTACGGAGTCTCCAGCTACCCCAGGCCTGCAACCACCTCCTGCGCTCATCACCACAGCGGGACCAGAGCCGATGCAAGTCGACCGCACCCGCCTGACTCCGGAGGAGAGGCAAAGGAGGATCTATTCCCGCGCCTGCTTATACTGTGGCCAACCAGGCCACTACATTGCCTCCTGTCCGGTAAAGACCCAACGCTCACCAGTTAGGGGAGTACTGGCGAGCGTGACCCCCACACACTCCCCATCGGCTCAGCGCACCCTTCTTTTAGCCACTCTGGGTTGGAAAGCCCAACAAATGGAGGTGGCAGCACTCATAGACTCTGGGGCCGAGGAGAATTTCATTGACGCCGGCTTGGTAAGTCAGTGGCAGCTACCTGTCACCAGTATAGAGAAACCTCTGGTGGCCAATGCACTGACTGGAGTGGAATTGGCCAAGATCACTCACACCACGGTTCCGGTGAGTCTGACTCTGTCTGGTGATCATCACGAAATGATAAGTTTTCATGTTATCAATGCTCCTCAGGTTCCGTTGGTTCTTGGCCACCCCTGGCTTGTTAAACACAACCCACACATAGACTGGCTAGGAAGGTGTATTAGGACTTGGAGTTCTTTCTGCCATTCAAATTGCCTTCCCCAGATCCAGACTCCAGTGAGCCCGGGCCCCGACTCCCAGGAAGAGTTCCCAGACTTATCGGGGGTTCCTCAGGACTACATGGACCTAAAGGCCGTCTTTAGTAAGTCCAAAGCCTCCTCTCTCCCTCCTCATCGGCCATATGACTGTGCAATTAATCTTCTCCCAGGCACTTCCCCCCCTAGGGGTCGTTTGTATTCCCTGTCCCGACCGGAGATGGAGGCTATGGACAAATACATCCAGGAGTCCCTCGCCGCAGGTATTATTCGACCGTCCTCGTCTCCCGCCGGAGCGGGGTTTTTCTTCGTTGGGAAAAAGGACGGTTCGTTGCGGCCATGCATTGACTATCGGGGTCTCAATAATATTACTGTCAAGAACCGGTACCCTCTTCCTCTTATGTCCTCTGCCTTTGAGTTTCTCCAGGGGGCCACCATCTTTACGAAGCTTGACCTTAGGAATGCCTACCATCTGGTCCGCATACGTGAAGGGGACGAGTGGAAGACCGCCTTCAATACCAGCTCCGGACACTATGAGTATCTTGTAGTTCCATTTGGCTTAACTAATGCCCCCGCAGTCTTTCAAGCTCTGATTAACGACGTCTTACGAGAATTCCTGAACGTTTTTGTCTTTGCCTATCTTGATGATATTTTAATTTTTTCCAAGACTTTGTCTGACCATATCATCCATGTCCGCAAGGTCCTGCAGCGCCTCCTGGAGAACCAGCTTTTCGTGAAGGCCGAGAAGTGTGAGTTCCACCAGGGGACTGTCACTTTTCTCGGCCATGTGATTACCCCCGGCGCTGTAAGGATGGACCAGGGTAAAACCAAGGCGGTTTTGGATTGGCCCACACCTGCTAATCGTCGGGACCTACAGAGTTTCCTGGGGTTTGCAAATTTCTACAGACGATTCATCAGAAACTTTAGCACTGTGGCCGCCCCCCTCACCGCCCTAACCTCTACCGCTGTAAGGTTTGTCTGGTCCCCAGTAGCAGACAAAGCCTTCCAAGACTTGAAACATCGGTTCACCTCTGCCCCAATTCTGACCCTGCCCGACCCCAATCGCCAGTTCATCGTGGAGGTCGATGCTTCTGAGGTTGGGGCCGGTGCCGTACTGTCACAGCGTTCTGTGAAAGATAACCGAATTCACCCCTGTGCTTTTTTTTCCCATCGCCTGTCTCCAGCTGAACAAAACTACAGTGTGGGTGACCGGGAACTGCTAGCCGTCAAGTTGGCCCTAGAGGAGTGGAGGCATTGGCTGGAGGGTGCCCTGCACCCATTTTTAGTCTGGACCGACCATAAGAACCTGGAATACATCAGTAAGGCCAAGAGACTTAATCCCAGACAAGCACGCTGGTCCCTATTTTTTGCCAGGTTCAATTTTACCCTGTCTTACCGTCCGGGCCACAAGAACGTTAAGCCTGACTCCCTATCCCGACAGTTTTCGGCATCTAAGACGGCCCCTGAATCCGACACCATTCTCCCTCCCCGCTGCCTTGTAGGGGCAGCCCAGTTTGACATTGAAACAGCCGTTTTATCAGCCCAAGCAGGAGAGGCAGGGCCCAGTCAATGCCCCGCCAACCGGTTGTATGTCCCGAGCTCTGTTCGTTCTCAGGTCCTGCAGTGGGGTCATTCCACCCAGTTATCGTGCCACCCTGGTCCGCGACGAACTCTAGCCTTCATTGAAAGGAGATTCTGGTGGCCGTCCATAAGAGAGGACAGCCTCAACTTTGTTCGGGCCTGCCAGGTCTGTGCCCGAAATAAAACTTCCACCCAACCCCCTGCCGGTCTGCTACAGCCCCTGCCCGTGCCCCAGAGACCATGGTCTCACATTTCCCTGGACTTTGTTACAGGGTTACCCCCATCAGCCGGTAATACCACCATACTCACCGTAGTGGATCGCTTCTCCAAATCGGTCCACTTCATTCCCCTGCCCAGTCTCCCTTCTGCCAAAGACACTGCTAGCCTCATGATCAATCATGTGTTCTGCTTACACGGGTTACCGGTAGAGATAGTTTCTGATAGAGGGCCCCAATTCACATCCGCCTTCTGGAAAGCCTTCTGTAAATTGCTAGGTGCCTCTGTCTGTCTGTCTTCAGGGTTTCATCCACAGAGCAATGGCCAGACGGAGAGGGCGAACCAGATGATGGAGACGGTGCTGCGCTGTATGGTGTCCCAAAATCCCTCCTCGTGGAGTCAACAACTTCCCTGGGCCGAGTACGCGATCAACTCCCACGTCTCCTCCGCAACTGGACGTTCGCCTTTCGAGTGCTGCCTGGGCTACCAACCGCCCCTGTTCCCGGACCAAGAGAAGGAGGTTGGGGTCCCCTCTGCCGAGGCCTTCATCCGCCGGTGCCGCCGCACGTGGAGGCAAACCCGCCTGACCCTTCGCCGCTCGGCTGCGAGAATGAAGGCCCAAGCCGACAAGCATCGTTCCCGGGCCCCACGGTACCGCCTGGGTCAACGTGTGTGGCTCTCTACACGGGATTTGCCCCTTAAGACTGAGTCTCGCAAACTCTCCCCACGCTTCATCGGTCCCTTCCCCATCACCAGAGTCATCAGCCCCACTGCCGTCCGCCTCAAGCTCCCAACGCCCCTGCGTCGCATCCACCCCACCTTTCACGTGTCCAGAATTAAGCCTGTCATCTGCAGCCCTATGCATCCCGCCCCCAAACCCCCTCCTCCCCCCCGTCTCATTGATGGCTCGGAGGCGTACACCGTCCGACGCCTACTGGATGTCCGACGCCGAGGCCGGGGACTCCAGTATCTCGTGGACTGGGAGGGCTACGGCCCTGAAGAGAGATGCTGGGTCCCGGCTCGGCACATCCTGGACCCTGGTTTGGTGAGGGACTTTCATCGTCAGCATCCCTCACCACCCAAAGGGACGCCAGGAGGCGTCCGTTAGGGGGGGGGTACTGTTAGTATCCGGGACCGTGACTCTGGCCGCCCTGCTGGTCAACAGCGGCAAATACATTACTCTGTATGGCCTACCCCTCCCTTCCTGTGTCTTCCCTGATTGTGATCCTGTCCAGCTGTGTCTTGTTACCTCTGTGTGTCAGCCTGTATTTAAGCCTTGTTAGTCCTTCCCTCTGTGTCCGACCGTCTGCATGTTTTCCCCCGCGTATGAGGTTTCCGACTCCTGCCCCTGGTATTTACTATTGACCTGCCTGACTCTGTTTTCTGCCGTTTGTGCCCGTTGCGGTCTCCTTCTGTTGAATTATCTAAAGATTTTGTTTTGCTACTTTGTAATATCCCTTTGTACCTTGACGAGTGTTTATTTTCCCTTATCCCTTAGTGGACACCTTTCGTTAGTATTTTGAAAAGTATTCTTGCTACTGCCCTTGTGGATTATTTTTGTTGATACTTTGAAAGATATTTTTGTGACCTTTAATAAACACTCCTAAGACTGATCTGCATTTGGGTCCCTGTGTTTCCGTACAAGTCCTAACACTGGCCCTGGCTGGCCTAGTCATAGTTATGCTGCGATAGGTTAGTCTGGTCCTCATGAGATGCTCTGAGCTTCTTTTTCTTCTTCCATCTGTGATACTGATGAACCACTATTGTATTTTTAAATCTGCTGTGGTTCCGGAGTCCTGCCCTGTGTTTTCTCATTCACAGAGCATGCTGCAGTGCAGCCACTGAGGGATCTACAGATGTTGGAGGGTCTGTTACTGTCCTGGGTCACCTGGAAGCTGAGATGGATCCTCCACTTACACCCAAATTCATTACATTTCTGTTTTTCTGTTTGTAATGTCCAATTTTCCCTGTATTGTTTCCATGTGCACACATCATCTACTGCACGCCTGTCCGTCCTGGAAGAGGGATCCCTCCTCTGTTAAAGGGTTTTTTTAGGGAGTTTTACCTTGTACGATGTGAGGTCTACGGACAGGGGATGTTGTGTTGCTTTTGTATAAACCTTAAAGCCTGTTGATGTAAATCTGTGATTTGTGATTCTGGGCTATACAAATAAATTGAATTGAAATTGAATGAAATATGTGGACTTGTGTTTGACTGGTTTCTTGAGGGACAAATAAATGTTTTTGAACTGAATTGAACAGAATAAACTGAAAGATTCACTAATTTATATTTGTATTAGAACACAAAACAAGATGACCCAATAGATTAAAATGTGGTATGGGATAAAAATAAGAATTGAGAAATAGAGCTTCATTGGTCCCTTTTTAGCTCTTTTTAGAGGCTTTTATTACACATTTTTTTCAGATTGGGTAATATTAATAAGATTCAGAATAAACGTATTTATTATTATGTCATTACAAGAAATTTTAACTGAATGTAATTATGATGAAACCTTCATGGTCATATGTTGATGCTCCATTCAGTCTTGGCCAAAAAGGGCCATGTTGTGAAGTGCAAAAGAAAGGCAACTAAATGCAGTAACGTCATCTGTAAGATGAACATCATGTGCAGCAAAGGAACAGAATCACAATCAGAAACATCATAAAACACTTTAAATCGATCAGAAGCAGGTTATACCTGCTTTAACAAAGAGGCCAACGTTTTCAAAGCTACATGGTGTTGAACAATATGAAACAAACTCAATCTTTTAGACAGTTCCGATGAATGATAATACGATGTTGAAATTACGTTGAAATAACTAGTTTTTTAGTTCACAAAATGGAATAAATGTTCATCACTCTTTCTCAAAGCTGAAGATTCAACCTAACATGCCTTTTCTTGTCCAGACCAACAGTCCACAACCCAAAGGAACATGATAATACAGACATTTTCCTTTGAAGGATCAAATTGATTCATTTTATCAAAATAGTTGGCGATTAGCGCGATAGTTTGCTACTGAGCTTTGGGCTGTGGACTGTTTTTTATATATATATATATATATATATATATATATATATATATATATATATATATATATATATATATATATATATATATATATATATATAAAAGGAAACAAACTAGAATAAATAGACACAAATATGAGGTTGAATCTTCAGCTTTGGGAAACAGTAATCAACATTTTACACCATTTTATCAACCAAACAACTAATGGATAAAAACCAAGTGTACGACACGATCCCTATCAAAAAGTCATATTTGAGGCGCAACATTCTCAGACTACATTTTCAGCAACAGCTGGGCAGCATTGTCAATTCATATATCTGCTGTTTCAGATTTCACATGTTGTGTTACATTTCTAGGAGGCTGCAGCAGTAAGGTACGTAAATCCAGACGTGTGTGTGTGGTGTGTGTGTATGTGTGTGAGGGAGATAGACTTGTCCTGATAGTGTTGTAAGTGCTATACAGTTAAACAATAGTGCGCGGTGAGGAAGCACCGTGCTGAGGGTGTCATATATTACAAGAGAGGCAGCCTCCAAACAAATTATGGCTGTGTCTTTGTGCTCTCCATCTCTCCCTCTCTTTCCTAGTGTTATATATTTTTACACCTCAGTGAGTCCATCTCACATACATCACACACACACACACACACACCTTTTCTGTCTCCTCCTGGCTGTCGTTCCCTTTTTCCCCTCTCTACCTCCTCTACTGCATTTTCCTTCTTATTTCTCTTTCTCACTTCATATCAGCCCTCCCCCCTCCCCACCACCCCCTCTCTCTTGGGTCATGTTACAGCAGCTCCAGCAGAAATAATAGGAGCAAAGGCGTGAGGCTGTTATTTGCATAGAAATAGCATGACGCCCCAGGCAGCTTCAGGAGAAGGACACAGAGATCATTTGTCTCAAAATTTTAATGAAAACTTTTGCTGAGACAGAGATTTCTTTCTCTCCGCACACCCTTTCTCTTTTCTCCACTTCTCCAATTTCCATCCTTCCTCTATACCTTCCATACCATTCCGATCTGATCCCGCTCCCTCTTCCCTTTTCCTGTTCCATGGCAGCACAGTGTGATTTGAAATTAGATGACACATCAGTATTGTGCCGCTCATTCTGACTGGAAACACTGAAGACTGGAGGTGTCTCTGCTGAGCACGTCAGCCTTTCCAACACAGAGACTCTGCTGAGAACTGGCTAAAATATGCACAAAAAGAAATAAACTGAACAATCATAAACAGGGAGAACGGACCCGCACTGGAGGATTAAGAGAGAGAGAGATAAAGATAAATCCACCTGAGACACCGGTATTTATTTAGTCCACTATAGACCATTGAAGGATGGAAGGATAATGAATAATAATAAGGGAGGAAGGGTAGGAGTAAAAAAGTATAGGGGATGGATATAGAATGATGAAAATGAAAGTGAAGTATTATGTTATAAGGTGTAATTTTAAACACCTGCTACCAAATAGTTTAACTCTCAAAAAGGTTTTTAAAAAATAAAACACATGCATATCAAGTATATCTATCTTCTAGAAGGAATTAATATGTAAAATGTATCATTCTTTATTGGTAACACCAATTGACATTTTGTTTTTTAAAAATGCACAACATCATGATTTTTGTTTTAAAAAATGTACAAATGGACCTTTAAATGACAAGAACAACATAAAAACAAAATGTTGGAGAGACCTGATGAACGCTTAAAACAATATTTTAAAATCTTATTAACTTTCACATCTTGCCAATGATGATTTTTCATTGACCCAACTACACTAAAATACACTTAAATACTGTTCGTACTTTCATTATCCCAAATGTTTTTATTGATTTACTTTTTACAATTGGTTGTTTTTTCAGTCGAGTTCAGTTCGAACAAGTTTATTTTTCGCTTTTCTGATATGATATTTAATGAGTAGTTTCCACTAATGATTACAGAAGTGCTTCTTGTTCCACGGGCAGATCATGATCAGAGGGAGATATAATATGTAATTATAAAGAGCAATACACATTGACGAGTTCAGTGGTGCAAAAACGAATAGCAGAGATGGAAGTGAAAATGTGAAGTAAGAAGATCTGCGTTATCTGTTATTCTATTGTATTGTTTAAGTCACTGCAGACCAATGCAAAAGTGTTTTGAGTGATCAACTTTATCCTCTATCCTGGTTGGAATCCAAAGGTCACGAGGGGTCACTGAACAGTTTGATGATGTGAATCATAAACTATGACCTTCTCTTTTTTCCTACCAAATCTCTTTTAGGAGATTTCTCACCGGCACCATCAAAGCACCAAATGATGGACTTGAAGAATCAATGATTTTGTCGATTAATTTGCCAGATGCCTGATCATGTTTTACCATCATATTACAAACAGGTAGAATGGTAATAACCTCAGAGGGTTATAATTGACACTAAAAACTTGAAACTGATGCTCTGAGAGTTGCCAAATATTACATGAATCACCAGTTATTTTGATAATCAATTTAATTAATTTAGTCATTTTGATATTAAAAATGATCAAATTCTGTGGTTACAACTTCTCTAATCTGATTATTTCCTGGATTTCTTTAGTTTTCTCTATTTGCCCTATTTTGTAGAAGAGGAGAAGACATTTGCAGATAATCCTCCTCAATGTCTGGTTCTAAGCTTTTAAAGATGCCAACTAGGTTCATTTTATCGTAGAAACAGACTTTACTCAGTGTTTTTATGGGATTTAATCAGTGAGCATGTTTATTTTGGGGAGAGAGAACAACTCCCAGAAAATCCTCCTGAATGTCTGGATAATGTTAGTGGCATCTCCCATGAACCCACACCACTCTATGACCTAATCAGCTCCATCTTGGTTTTACCTCAGAGAGATGCAGGCCTGATTGATTCCAGGACCTTCTTGGGACCCCCACTTTGAGAGCCACTGATGAAGCTTTTTAAAAGCATTCATCAACAAGTAGATGAATGCAATGAAGGTCTATTAAACAGACACATGCTGACTGCTGCAGAATAAAAAAAAAAAAAAAAAGTCTTTTTCATTAATAACACACGCACACACGCTCGGATGCACGCACACTCGCAGGCACGCACACACCTGCGCACACACTTTTAGCTATCATTATCTCTCAATTTCTAGGGGGTGAACATCTATCTATAAAGCAGGGAGTGTCTGTCGAACTGTTCCTCTCATATCTCTGACTGTTGGTCAGATTGACCTCAACTTTCAGATGTAGTTTGCTCATGGTACGATGGGGGGTATCCTTTTTTTGAAATCTTTGGGATGGATATAGAATGGCTTTTGAGGTGAAATATTTCAGCTGGAGAGTCAAAACATCATTACTGTATTATCATTAAAACTTTAAGTCCCATAAGAGCAGTGTGGCGGTGTAGGGGGTAATGTTCTTGCCCTATTAGCAGCTGTGTCTATTCCACGCAACGTGTTTTACAAATAAAAAAAAATTAAAAAAGACAGAAGGCAAAAAAAACACACCTCTATCCTGCAGTAGCTCCCTCACTAACACAGGCTCATGTGGCCAATGACAAAGATAAAACACATATGAAAAGTCCATGTGCTTCCTTATTTTATTATTTCTATAGGCTATGCTCAAACTCCAAGATGCATTCATAGATCCTTAGAATCACTTTTGTTTAATAGATTGATGGATAAGTTGTTTACTCAAAATTAAATGTGAAATCACATTGTCACATTATCATTTCACCATTTACTCCACATACTTCACTGAGCTCACTGAACACTGAGATACTAGTCTTGTCCAGACTGAGAACTGTACCGCTGACCAACCCCTCTCCTCCTGCCCCTGTGAAGGCTGGTGTGTGGCGTCTGTGCTGCTGAGTTGGTGGCTGGGCACGGCGGGAGGTTCGGTGCTGTGCGTTTGACTGGCCGCTCTGCTGATGTGCTCAGACAAGTCGTATGGCTCAGAGCTGGGCTGGAAGCCAACTACAGCTACGGTGATATCCGAGGCCAGTGATTACTCTACATAAAATATCTCTTAACAACTTCAGGATTCTTTGCAGTTTTATTTATTCCTTTGCTGAACTGCATGAGTATTGAATGTAGATAGGGTAGTACAACTAAGGGAATAATCTCAGTGCTGTGTTGATAAGATCAATTGTTAGTAATTAGGGTCTACAAGCATCATGGATTGTTGAAAAGACAGATTATTGTCCCTCAACTTCCTCTACTGTTTGTGGTGGTTGTAAATGCAATAAAATCTGCAGACATTATCCAGGGAAATTGTATTTATTCCTACTGTGATATCATGAGAGGTTGCCCTTAAGCAGAATAGTTCAAAGAGTGCATGGACACGAGATTTTGAGAATTATTTTATTGTGTATTGGGAATTAACAAAATGCAGGTAGGAATTAAAAAGGGTTAATTTAGGCTTCTTTATAATCACAACAGAACTCGAAGTCCGTGGCTCTCGAAAAGGGTAACAGAAAAAAAGTCTCTCAAAAGTCTCTCCAGTGAAAACCCATCCAGTCCTTGAGTCACTGGCACATCCCAACCATCCATAGGGTTCTCATTCAGCCGTCATTAGCCACACCTGTGATGAGAAGGCTGGTGGAGTTCCTGCCTCCAACATCAGATGGAGCCAAACCTGGGAATGTAGCACCCCTTCAGGACACAGCCTCTCATCTCACATTTCCTCCCCCTCATTACCGACGTCCTCGTCAGGCTGAAGTAGGTGAAGAGGAGCTCCTGTTGGGCATCGGCACCTGCGTTGCAATGGCTATTGCCCGTCCTGGCCTGCTCCTCAACCTGTCTCTTGTAGGCCCTCACCTTGAGCTGCAGGTTCTTGACTCTGCCCTCCAGGTTCTTCTTCATGTCAAGAAGGCTGGTGTTCTGAGAGTGAAGCCGTCCGATGCGCTCTCTAGCTTCGACCATCTCCTGCTCAGCCATTTTGCACCCTCTTTTCGTCTGCTCCAGAGCGTCTCTCAGCTCCTTGATCTCCGCCATCATGAGACCATTTATGCGCTCCGCCCTGGCAGCCTGCTCCTTCATGGCTTTCTATCCTTTGACTCCACTAGCCAGCGTAGTGATTCCTGTGAGGGAAGAAGTAGTGATGAGTGCTTTTGATTTGCGTTTAGTCTTATCTCTGCCTCTGCAAGGTTTGTGGCTTAGCCTCTCATGGGTCTCCTGCCTCAGTGGGTGGAAAGCTGGGAAGTCTGCTAACAGAAGTGAGTTGACCACCCCTGCCATTGTCCTTATTGTACCATCAATGGTAGCCACCGTGAGCTGAGCCGTGGGGTAGTCCCTGGTTTCTCCATGGACACACAAGACGAGGAGTACCTTTTCAGCCCTCAGATTTCCAGGATCAACCAGATCCTTGTGGACCTCCCTCATCTGGCTGCCCGAATCCAGCACTGCCTCCACATCAGGCTGATGTACAGTCACTAGGCATGTGGGAGGGTGATCTGGGGCAGCACCTGCTACCACTACGAGCAATGCAAAATGGTGGGTCGATGGTGAACTTGCGGCTCCTGCAGTGGGCATGGCCTTATCCGATTGCTTCCTGCACTTCCAGGAAATGTGCCTCCTCACATCGAAAACATTGCCGGGTTTCTCTGTCCCTCTGGCCTTTTCCTTGTGACGACTGGCTCTTCCCCGTAGGACCCCCTGGACCTTAGCTTGACATGGCCGTGACAGGGTTAGAGACTTCAGTGCCTCTAGGATGGCCTCCCTCCACTGGGAGTTGGGGTTGCCCTCCTGGGCTCCATCCCGGAAGCACACAGCATCTCTATCGAGCCTGATATTTCTCCACTGCCTCTACAGTGAGGTGTGCTGTAGTAGGAGCTTGTTGGCCAATGCTCCGCTTTGCGTCATACGGCGGGGTCCTCAGGTAGCAATCCACCACCACCATCTCCACTATAGTCGCTGCTGTATACTCGCCCAGTTCCAGCCATTGCCTCACTATACGAGAGAGTTTGTGCATCTCTGCACGGGGGGCCTGGTCTGGTCAGAAGGACCAGTCATGAAATCGTTGAGCTAGTCGAAATCTGGTAAGCTCACTTCTGCTTAGGATCTCCGTTTTCAAAATGTCATAGTCCTTGTCATTATAATCAGGGGCAGGTCCTGGACCGCATTCAGGGCCTGTCCTGTGAGAAACAGGGCTAAGAGTCCAACCCACTGCTCCTTGGGCCATGATTATCTCCTAGGAGTTGCTTCAAATGTGTGCAGGAATGCCTCCACATCATCCGTGGCGCCCATCGTGGAGAGGAAATCACTGGCCCTAATTGGGTGACGATCACAGGCAGCCATTTGCAGTTCCTCTACTTTAAGCTGGTTTGCTCTCTTTTGCTCCTCTAACAGTGCTGCACTAGCCTGTGCTTGCCCCTGCTGACCTGCCACCAGGAATGTCAGAAGCTCTTCCATTTTGATGGTTGGTTAATTCAGATGATTTGGTTACAAAATTTTCAGTGTCCTTTTTCACCATACACTAACCCCATTCAACTCACCTATCATATACCTTCATTAGGAAAGTTTAAACTGTGCATGGACAGGAGATTTCCAAACAATTTTCAATTTTATTGTGTATCAGGAATTAACAAAATGCAGATAGGGATTCAAAAGGGTTTACTCAGGCTTCTTTATAATCACAACAGAACTCGTAGACTCGAAAAGGGGAAAGGGGAACAGAAAATAAGTCTCTCAACAAGTCTCTCCAGTACATTATTTATTAATAAATATTATCTTGTATTATATGTTAATTTAAAAAAAATAAAAATAAACTCAAGTTTTTTAACATGAAAATTTGTTGATGTGTCACCATTACAGGCTGCAAATGTATAATAAAGAAATGATGGTTACAAATAAAAAAATATAGAAAGATCTACATATGACCATGTACTGTATATTTAAATACAATTTTGAAATACTTTACATGTGATGCTACTTTATACTTTACAACAAACAATTTACTAGAAGATGAAATTATTATTATATATTTTATTATCTACTGTATATTCTATTAAGAATTCTTATTCAGTTGTATTATGATGTAGTATTTTACAAAGAATCTACTCAAAATAGAGCTGCAACAGTTAGTTGATCAATTGATTAGTTGCTAACTATTACATGAATCCACAAATAGTGTGTCTGGTGTATATTTTTTTTTTCAGTGAATAAACCACACTAAGAATCTATGGCATTGATAGCCAGTGATAGAGCTGCAATGATTAGTTGATTAATTGATTTGTTTCTAAGTATTACATTAATTGCCAACTATTTTGATAATCTAATAATGAATTTGAGGCATTTTAAAGAAAAAACAGTTCTCTCGTGAAAAAATTCAAAACTTTCTTCACTCTCTTCAGAAAGTAAATCCAACAATAAAGGCTTGAAGTATTTCACTTGATGCATAATGAATCTATAGCTTATCAATTTTGAGCCAACTGTTTTATAGTTTGAGTTAGGGCTGCACCTTGATAAACAAAAACATTACTACTCACATTTTTCTCAACAATTAAAAGAAGTACTATAATTGAATTTAATAGTGTTTTTAACTTTAAGATGGGCTTCACTTTATTGTCATGTCAGTCAAATCTGGCCAGGTTTAACCTGACCGACGCCATCATTCCAGACGCAGGCTCCGCCTCTGGGAAATACTGGTGTAACCACCACTGTCTGCCTCTCTCACACACACACACATACACACACACACACACACACACACACTTTCACCCCCCTGCGGTGCCCAGGAAGGATTCACTCCCCGCACAGCTGCCACCAGGCGGGGGATTGTGCGGGTGGAGCCCGGCGGCCCCAGACGGCAAGGGCCAACGGGCCGACCTGCTGACACCACGACACCTCCAGTGCCACCTCACCACCCCGTCCACGCAACTCACCCGGCTCCACCCTCTTGACCGACACCTCACCGGGAGGGCACACCGCATGCCGCTTTATGCAGGGGAGGAGGAGGGAGGGGGTCATCCCCCCCCCCCCATGCTGCACCTGTGAGACACAGGAAAGGAGCATCAATGTCATTAACAAACAGACTTGATCTGGTTCATCATGCCATGAGCAAACTGGGAAAGAAAAAGAGACCTCACAGGATGAGGGCGGGGCTTCAGGTGGGGGTGGGGGGATGAGAGGGGGGAAGTCTGCAGTAATCTGTGTAAACACATGCTGGCCTCTCTCCTCTCTTCTAGAATATTAATCGAGTTTCTGACAGGGAGAGGAGGTGTGTTTGTGTGTGTGTGTGTGTGTGTGTGTGTGTGTGTGTGTGTGTGTGGTTGTGTCTGTGTGTGTGTAGCCAGACAAATCTCCATGTTTGCTTGCTGGCCGACGTGTGTGCATGTGTGTGCATCTGTTTGTGTGGCGGCGGTAAGATCTCTTCTGTTTGCTATCTTGCCACGCACGGATCTGTGCGTGTGTGCCTTGTGTATGTGTGTGTGTGTGTGTCTCATATGTCCACCAATCCAAGGTGACCGTGCTGGCTGATGCCTGAGGGCCTCCGGGGCGCTGCTGACAGCTTTAGGTGCGAGTTGGAGATTTGTGGCCCCTCCTCCCTCCTCCCACCACTACCCATAACCCACTGGGGCCATAAACCACCTAACAGGAGTTATGGCTAAAGAGGTTAAAACAAAAGATGAGAGGTGGGTTGGATACAAAGACAAACCCCGCCTCCTCCTGATAGATGGCGATGGCGGCGTGGGAGGTGGTGAGTCTGACCTTGATGGTTAAAGGTCATGGGTTGACACAGGGTGAAGGAAAATGACTCCAGATGCTCTGATGTTATTCTTCATGTAAACATTTTTTAAAATACCACATATGACCCCCGCCTCCCAATACCCATCTTACAGGTGATCCTGGCAATAACACCCCGAAACCCTCAAGTCCCGGGGTGATTCCTTATGTTTGATTCACGGGCACATACGTTCCATTCGAGCTACAGCACAAGCGGCCGTAAACACAACACGTCTTTTCTGATTTAATATGCACCTTTCTGTCCTGTTGTGTCCTATTGCTCTGCTTGTTACGCACAGCGACGCTGTGTGAAGGCTCCGCCTGAGCTGCATGATGCACAGCTGCCGGCCCAACAAGTGTGTGTGTGTGTACGTTTGTGTGTCTGAAAAGGGCCTCATATGTAAAATGTGCTTTCAGTACTGCTGAAGTACTGAACTGATAGATTTATCTATGTTTAATTCACAATTGCATTTGCCATTTAACCCATGACTCTGCAAAAAAAAATAATGTTTTTTTCTCCTTACTTTGGTCTATTTAAGATTGAATATTATATTGTTTAAATTTGATCTCATATTTGTGTATTTTTTGTCTGTCATTTTATTTGTTTCTTCCTATATCTCATGTGTGCCTTCTTTTTTCACGTCTTATGATTAAAATTTGTGTTTTTTTCTCATCTTGTCTTTTTATCTCCTATTTGTGTATTTTCATAGAATATATCTTTATTGTCAATATTCATAGTATAATAAAATTGTTGATAAAACATTCATTTTCACATAGAATAAGAAACGAAAAACAGTAAGACACACAAACATATTTACATTCTGCACTTCTATTGCATCTTCTATGTGTGCCTTTATGTGTTGTGTTTATGGAAAAAAAGAGATTTTAGGTTGAATCTGAGCAGTGATTGATATTTTACACTATTTTATGAACTAAATGGCTAACTGAATAATCAAAATAATGTTTTGTGCGGCCCTGGTATATTTTAGCGTGACAGTCAGTGTCTGCAGGTGAGTGACTGAGTGAACAAACAACCATTTGCCTAGTCTAGCATGTTGCCCCTACTGGTCCGAATTTGCATAAAGTAGAAACTGCATTGGGTTTATGTTAAATCAGATTTGGTGGTTGATCTGTCAACTTGCTGGATTTCCTTCTTCCTAGAGAGAAAGAATAGGATCTGTTGACAGATTTGTATTGTTGCCCTCATGAAATGTTAGTTTTAAAACGTAAAATTGGGAAATAGAGACATCTACAACTGGTGGTGACAGACACAATGTTTCTTACAATGACCTGATTTTAGGTTTTTATCCGGTCTTGTTTATTGCATAGGAGTAAACACATGACTGAGTTTCAGCACCATTTCTCTCAGTTTTGATAACATTTTTACAATCAACTTTATTGCTGAGATCTGGAGATGTTAGACAGCTTCATGAAGAAAACTAAAACTAAAATAACACAAGAAATGAGCGTTTTAAATCCTTTTTGTTGCTGGAGTCTGACAGTGTGGATGCAGACAACAAAGATGGAGAGAGAAGAGGATGCTATTTTACAAAGTAAAGGCTGAAAAAAGGTAATTATTATTAATAAAACTAAAGATATACATAAAACTAGAATTGGAAAAAAAATAATTGAACTGAAATGAAAATAACCACCTGACCAGTGGTTCTTAACCTGGGTTCGATCGAACCCTAGGGATTCGGTGAGTGGGTCTCAGGGGTTCGGTGGAGACTCTGCCTCAGAGGTCCACCCCTCGCTCTAGTCTGCAGTTAGTGGGCACAGTCATTGAAAGCGTTAGGGTTAGGGTGCGGGGGATGAGCATATGAAACCGGTGGGGTTCGGTGCCTCCAACAAGGTTAAGAACCACCGCACTAGACTCTTACAGATTGAGCTTTATTTAGATGCATCTCAGGTCGACTCATGGATTGTTTTTGTTGACAGCTGGGTATTTATTCTAAGTGAAATTTTAAATGGTTTGATGATGTTCTGTTGAGTTTAAAAAAAAAGACCTTATTAAATATGATAATTTCCCTGTATCATAATAACTAAAACTAATAAAAACAAACTAAAACTAATACAAAAATAATATTGATAAAAATCAGCATCTTAAATTTAACTAGAAAACATATGTTCAAATAAACTAATAATCTAGTTGTGTCCACTATTGAGGACACTGGGGTCATGACCTCAAAAGAATATGACTGAAAATGACTGATTAATGGATTATCAAAATAGTCAATTATGTTGAATAATAATTTATTAATCGTTACTCTCAGCTCTTTGCAACTCTATATCCTATAAACAACATAAAAAAAACAAATTAAAATTAAACACATAAAAGCCAAACAAAATGTAAAAAAAAATACTAATAAATTAACCCTAAACTATTATAACCTTGTTTATATTATAAACTGGACAAATTAATTTCACTGTTAAAATCCTGTCTGAAAAGGGATATTTTGATCTCTCTGCCCTTACAGTTGTGATCTGAATGTGGTGCCACATGTGTGTATCACTCACACACACCACATACACACTCCCTTCCCTCTGTGTGTGGTGTGAGGGTGTCAGCACTCTGGTCCGTCCTACGTGGGGGGCAGAGGTTTCTGCCAGGGAACAGATGGTGGTTTGTGGGCAGGAGGTGGCAGGATCACTGCCGATGGTGCGGCCGCAGCGCAGTCAGAACAAGCAAAATCCTGATGCAGGTTTTTTTTTTCTCCTTGTTCACTGAAACAAACTCTGCATTATTCTTCTGGTAAGAAAAGTTGCACCCGTAGCACAATGCTAGAAAAATGGAGGGAAGCCAGTTTGTGGGGTGTTACTGAAGTGCCGAAGTGTCGGACATAATGTCCCCCCACTATGGGGAGATATTTGGAGTAGGTTATTAATAGTAGGATGCAGGTAAAGCGTCAAGGATTAGTCAAATATTTGATTAATAGTTTCCGACTATTACAATAATCAAAATGTTTTGTTAATTAGTTAATTGATTTGAGTAATTTTTAAGATAAAAAAGTTCAAATTCTCTGGTTCCAGCTTATCTTCTCTGATTATTTTCTGGTTTCTTTATTCTTCTATAATAGTAAACTGATGACCTTTGGGCTGTGGACTGTTGGCCAGAATGTAAAAAAAAACATTTTAGGTTGAATCTTCAGCTTTGAGAAACAGTGATTGACATTTTACACCATTTATAAACCAAAGAGCTAATCAATCAATTGTTGATAGTCTAATCTACTATCGAAATATTAATTAGTTGCAGTCCTAGTTCAGACTGTTAAAAGAAAGTTCATTTTCATTTCAGTGTTTTTTTTGAGACAACCAATACATAATGCCAACGTTATCTTTTTTAACTGTAACCCTGTTTTCTTAAACTCAAATTGTAATAAACACAACAAATTTTTATTATGTTGGATATGATTTATCAACTGGTCTCGGAAGCAAATTGTTTCATTTTACTCTAGTTTAAATTCATTTATATACTTTAATCACCGAACCTGGTGGAGAGACAACATAAAATAAAACATAACATGAAATAGACATGAAAATGATAATTAATATGAATGAATTAATATTCCTATCAATGACCAATCATCTTTTGTGAATTTGAAACTGAGCTGAGCTGTGCACATCTGCTGGAGTTCAGTGTTTTGCAGCAGCTAATTCTCCCGCAAGTCATCCACACAGAGGTTATCTGGCTGCCAATCCTCCCGGTGTCACTTCCATCTGGCCTGCGAGGTGTAATAGCCCTACTAATCTCTCAATAATAGCAGCGGGACTGGGGACATGTCACTGGGGGACCGTGGACCCACAGTCCCCCGAAAATCAATACCTTATGCCCCTCGGGGGACCCTGCTATCCAGGGGGATGTCAATACTGTCGATTCGGTATTAACGAACATTTCATCAACGTGTGTGACAGCAGCACAGAGAGAATGAGGGAGAGGGGGGTCATGGGGGGCGTCTGTGGATGCCCAGGGTGGCCTGTGTGGATTAAGGCCCTGGAAGGGGGGGTGGGGGGTGGGGGGGGGTCCCAAAGCGACGGGCCGTCCCTCCTGACTATTGAGATGCACCATGCTGAACCGTGTTGTTTTGTTTCAATGGTCTGTGGGACAAGAGGATTCACAAAAGTTCTTCTTTTGTTTTTTGGACTTTTGGTGCCGTTTTTAAGGTTTCTTTCAGCAGATAAATTATAATTTATCTTTTTTTGCACCAGCAGCTGCTTATTTACACCCAGAAGATACATGACTCAGCAATGCTCACATCTTCTGCTTGTCTGACCACCACCGAACTGTATTAAACTAACTCAATATGTGTTGGTGTCTGAAGGATATCAGTGTAAAATGTGGTTACTAATCAATTAATCACTTAATTGCAGCTCTACAAATCAGCAAAGCATGATGGCACTGTAGTTGTAATACTCATCTAATATGTCTTGATGAGGTCAGATTAACTGATGAAGGCAGATCTCATGGTGAAGTTGAGTCATTATGTGGCATTTTACTTAAACTGTTGTTTTGACTATACAGAGGAAACAAGAATAAAACAGATCTGTTCATCTTTAATAAATCAAGTGAGGCTAATCAATAACAGGATGAGTATATAAACATGTTGACCTTTTGCTACATTTTAGATTTCAAACATTAAGATATATTTTATAATAATAATAATAATAATAATAATAATCCATCCATCCATCCATTTTCTATCCCGCTTATTCCCTTTCGGGGTCGCAGGGGTCTGCTGGAGCCTATCCCAGTGCATTTATGGCGAGAGGCAGGGGGATACACCCCAGATGGTCGCCAGCCAATCGTGGGGCACACACACCATTCACACACCATTCACACACACACTCACACCTATGGGCAATTTAGATTTGCCAATTAACCTGAGCATGTTTTGTATTGTGGGAGGAAGCCGGAGTACCCGGTGAAAACCCACGCAGACACGGGGAGAACATGCAAACTCCACACAGAAAGGTCCCAGACCCAGGCCCCAAGGCGGTCTTGAACCTGCGACCTTCTTGCTGTGAGGCAACAGTGCTACCCACTGCTCCACCGTGTCGCCCTAATAATAATAATAATAATTATTATCCATCCATCCATCCATTGTCTATCCCGCTTATTCCCTTTCGGGGTCGCAGGGGTCTGCTGGAGCCTATCCCAGCGCGTTAAGGCGAGAGGCAGGGATACACCCCAGATGGTCGCCAGCCAATCGTGGGGCACACACACCATTCACACACCATTCACTCTCACACTCACACCTATGGGCAATTTAGAGTTTACCAATTAACCTGAGCATGTTTTTTGTATTGTGGGAGGAAACCGGAGTACCCGGTGAAAACCCACGCAGACACGGGGAGAACATGCAAACTCCACACAGAAAGGCCCCAGACCCAGGCCCAAGGCGGTCTTGAACCTGCGACCTTCTTGCTGTGAGGCAACAGTGCTACCCACCGCACCACCGTGTCGCCCATAATTATTATTATTATTATTATTTTTATTATTATTATTATTATTATTTGTTAATACTCAACACCAAATGAGACACAATCATTAAAAGGAATAACATTTACAGTGGCTTGCGAAACTATTTGGAACTTTGTGACCTTTTGCCACATTTCAGGCATTAAACATAAAGATATAAAACTGTAATTTCTTGTGAAGAATCTGCAACAAGTGGGACACAATCATGAAGTGGAACACACTTTATTGGATATTTTAAACTTTTTTAACATATAAAAAACGAAAAATTGGGAGTGCAAAATCATTCCGCCCCTTTACTTTCAGTGCAATAAACTCTGTCCATAAGTTCAGTGAGGATCTCTGAATGATTCAATGTTGACCTAAATGACTAACGATGATAAATGGAATCCACCTGTGTGTAATCAAGTCTCTGTATAAATGCACCTGCACTGTGGTAGTCTCAGAGGTCTGTTTAAAGCGTAGAGAGCATCATGAAGAACAAGGAACACACCAGGCATGTCCGAGATACTGTTGTGGAGAAGTTTAAAGCTGGATTTGGATACAAAAAGATTTCCCAAGCTTTAAACATCCCAAGGAGCACTGTGAAAGCAATAATATTGAAATGGAAGGAGTATCAGACCACTGTAAATCTACCAAGATCTGTCCGTCCCCCTAAACTTTCAGCTCATACAAGGAGAAGACTGATCAGAGATGCAGCCAAGAGGCCCATGATCACTCTGGATGAACTGCAGAGGTCTACAGCTGAGGTGGGAGAATCTGTCCATAGGACAACAATCAGTCGTATACTGCACAAATCTGGCCTTTATGGAAGAGTGGCAAGAAGGAATCCATTTCTTAAAGATATCCATAAAAAGTGTCGTTTAAAGTTTGCCACAAGCCACCTGAGAGACACACCAAACATGTGGAAGAAGGTGCTCTGGTCAGATGAGACCAAAATCGAACTTTTTGGCAATAATGCAAGACGTTATGTTTGGCGTAAAAGCAGCACAGCTCATCACCCTCAACACACCATCCCCACTGTCAAACAAGGTGGTGGCAGCATCATGGTTTGGGCCTGCTTTTCTTCAGCAGGGACAGGGAAGATGGTTAAAATTGATGGGAAGATGGATAGGGCCAAATATGGGGCCATTCTGGAAGAAAATCTGATGGAGTCCGCAAAAGACCTGAGACTGGGACGGAGATTTGTCTTCCAACAAGATAATGATCCAAAAAATAAAGCAAAAGCTACAATGGCATGGTTCACTAAAAAACATATCAAGGTGTTAGAATGGCCAAGTCAAAGTCCAGACCTCAATCCAATTGAGAATCTGTGGAAAGAACTGAAAACTGCTGTTCACAAACACTCTCCATACAACCTCACTGAGCTCGAGCTGTTTTGCAAGGAGGAATGGGCAAAAATATCAGTTTCTCGATGTGCAAAACTGATAGAGACATACCCCAAGCGACTTGCAGCTGTAATCGCAGCAAAAGGTGGCACTACAAAGTATTAACTCAATGGGGCTGAATGATTTTGCACGCCCAATTTTTAGTTTTTTATTTGTTGAAAAGGTTTATAATATCCAATAAAGTGTGTTCCACTTCATGATTGTGTCCCACTTGGTGTTGATTCTTCACAAGAAATTACAGTTTTATATCTTTATGTTTGAAGCCTGAAATGTGGCAAAAGGTCACAAAGTTCAAGGAAGCCAAATAGTTTCGCAAGCCACTGTATATGATAGTTTTAACTTTTTTTAAGAAATAAAAAGGTGAGGTTTGCAAAATTATTGACCTCCCTGAGTTAATATTTGTAAAACCACCTCTTGCTCTTTAGTCTTTTGGGGTGTGTCCTTATCATTATCGAACATCTAGAGACTAAAATCGTTGCCCATTATTCTTTACAAAACAGCTGGAGTTCAATAAAGTCAGATGTAGAGTGTTTGTGAACAGCAGTTTGAAGTTTGACTTGTCTTCCTACCACCAGAATATGTTGGTGGTTTTCTTCCAAAATGTCCCTGTATTTAGCTCCATCATCTTCCTTTAACTTTAACCATCTCGTCCCCGTTCAAGAAAAGCAGCACCCGACCATGATGCTGCCACCACCATGTTTGACAGTGAGGATGGTGTGTTCAGGGTGATAAGCAGTGTTACGTTTGCATTAAACATAAGGTTCAATTTTGGTTTCTTCTGACCAGAACACATTCTTCCAAATGTTTGGTGCATCCCATGTGTCTCATGCCAAACTTCAAACCTTTTATGGATTTCTTTGAGATATGGCTTTCTTCTTTCCACTCTTCGATAAAGGCCAGATTTGAGCAGTGTGTGACTAATAATGTCCTATTATTCCTCCATCTCAGTGTAGCCCGTAAGAATTTGATATACCTTAATAATAAATACTTTAATAGTTTGTGTAATAAATACTTTTAATAAATAGAGTTCATAATTAGAATAAATATGGTCTAGTTAAAATGTTGTTTGTTTGATTGTTATTTTCTGACGTATGTGAATGTCAGAATATTGTTTCTATTTATGTTAGAAATGTTTTGGAGAAGTATATATTTCGTTATGCTGTAATTTTTGTAACCAATCAGAAGCTTGAGAGTTGAGAGGTAGCAGGAAGTGGTAGCAACTGGAGGGAGAGAACGAAGAAGCTAGTCACGAAAGGGATGTGTGCGTGTGCAGTTAAACGCGAAGTTAAGTGAAAGAAGAAATGTGTAACCCATGTATTTCTGATGTGTAGACATAGTAGTAACCTAAGTGAACGACTAGTGAACTTATTTCGTTGCTACAATGCCTTTGGGACTGTTAATGAAAATCTACCGCTACTCGCGGAAAAGTTCGGACAGTCGCCATTTTAGTCTATGTAAACTTTCAGTGTAAGTTAGCGTTGTCGAGTGCTTTGCTAAACGGACAGTGTTAGCCGGTCAGGAGAACACTGATGTCGTGGAGGAAGCCAGAGGACATTGTCTAGCTACAACTGAAGTTTACACCGCTGAAGACAACGTTAGCTGAGCTAAGGAGCCACCCGGCTGTGGAACATGCGTTGTTCACGCCTGCAGCTCGTGGATGCTGTGCATGCTGGAGCAGGGAACGCTGTTCTCTCACCCCCTCATCTCGTCATCTTCACTCGCTCATCTCGCTCGTCATCAACTGGGATTGCTACGTACTCAAAGACTTCTACTTCGTCAAAAGCGCTGACTTTGGGGTATTTGACATTAGTTTTGCCGGCTTATAAGTTTCCTTTTATATTTTTGAAAGTATATTACTGTGAATGGGATTTTGAATGTGTGTTGAAAGCTATACCTGGGGTATAGGATATTTTGTGTTAATAACTGAAACAAGAGAGACTAATTTACCGTTCATTTAAATTAATGTGTGTATGTTTAAATGTGTGAATTTAAAGTAAACTGTGTGTTCGTATTTTAAAACAGCTTGACCTATTACTACTTATTACTAACCTGTCTACTAACTAGTAAATAAACTAGTATAATAAATAGTTATAAAGAACCTAGGGTAGCTAAACCCCTATGTTATTCCCTGAAAGGAGCAAAGGGGCGCTACATCAGCAGTGCTCCTTGTTTGGGCTGAAAGTTTAGAGGGACGGCCGGGTCTTCGTAGGTTTGCAGTGGTCTGATACTCTTTCCATTACAATATGTTTAGTTGAACAGAACAGAAAGCTTATGAAATCTTTTTGTATCCGAATCCAGCTTTAAACTTCTCCACAACAGTATCTCAGACCTGCCTGGTGTGTTCCTTGATCTTCATGTTGCTGTTTGTGCTTTAAACCTCTAAGACTATCACAGAGCAGTTTCATTTATACTGAGACTTGATTACACACAGGTGGACTCTATTTATCATCATCAGTCATTTAGGTCAACATTGGATCATTCAGAAATCCTCAGGGAACTTCTGGAGTGAGTTGGCTGCACTGACAAAAAGGGGCCAAATAATATCACACGCCCCAATTTTCAGTTTTTTTAGTTGTAAAAAAAGTTCAAAATATCATAAAATTAGTTCCACCTCATGATTGTGTCCCACGTGGTGTTGATTCTTGACAAAAAAATCCAATTTTATATCTTTATGTTTGAAGCCTGAAATGTGGCAAAGGGTCAAAAAGTTAAAATACACATCACAAGGCACTGTATGTATATGGGCCAATGACGAATAATGATTGGCAAAATGAGAGAGTCCATAACTTTTCAAAATACAGTTTTAAAACCATTCATCAGTTCTTTCAAAATGTACATTTTGTTTTCTTGACATTTAAAGTCCATTTCTATTATATGTTTTTTACAAAAGCCAAGATTTTGTGCTGCTTTTGACGGCATAACTGAAAAAGAATGATAAATTCTAACTATTTAATCCACCTAGAATAAAACAAAGTTTTTGGTCTTACACCACATGGCAGTCATGTTATTGTCCCATTCATAGAAAACTAAAGAAATCAAAAATAATCATAATTTAAGAAGCTGGAATGAGAGAATCTAGACCTTTTCTTGTGAAAATGACTCAAATCGATTGACTATCAAAATAGTTGTTGAATAATTTAATTGTTGGCAACTAATCAATTAATCTACTAATTTTTGCAGGTCTAGTTATCACTTGTCGTGACAAGCTCACAGCCCTGTGGAGCAGTTTAGCATTTTTCAGCTCATTTTGGGTTCAAGGCTAACATGACTGTTTCTGGTTCAGTCTCAGATTAAGACACAGCTGATTTCTGCTTTGATTCCCTATGTTGGAAAACACATGTCTAAAATATCTGAGTATGCTTTAGCTTTAAGATTTCAGCCACAGATTGTGAGTGTGTGCTTCTGCATAAAATGTTTTTCTTCTGCAAATTATGTTTTTTACTGTGTAAAAATGAAAATAAATGCTGAATATTAGTTATCATCAAAATAAACTGGAGCCGAAACACACCATGATGCAACTGAGAAGATAGAACACAGAATACCTGGACTCTCTCTCTCACACACACAAACACACACACACACACACACACACACACACACACACACACACACACACACACACTGAGTGGATGAGTGTTGCAGACGCAGCTATCTATAGGACATGCGGCTCCATATGCCCCGGCCAGTGGGGGAGTGGTGGTCCTCCCAGGCCAGCTAATCAATCACCGAGCCCCCATCCTGCAGAGGTCATCCTAGCTCCACAGGGCAGAGTGCAGAACCCAGAGCGCCGTGCCAATAATCGTTGTTTCGCTGAGCCTCGGCAAATTCCAGTTCACTGTCTCGACTTATGGGAGGTCAAAAGGAAGAGGGACAAAGGCGGCGAGTGAGCAAAATGGATCGAACAATCTGTGCTGAGATGTCGATCGATACCTTGTGATGTTCTATAGAAAAGGCCAGTTCACCAAAATTCAATCTTCTGAGTATTGCTTGCTGTATGCGAGTAACCTTCAAAAACCTCTAATCCTTCTCAGTAGCACAATTCACTCAAAGTTCCTCCACAACATGGCAGACATTATAATTCTATAATATAATAAAATACAGCTGCAACAATTCCCAGACATCCTTGATGGGAGCGAGCTAGTCAGATTTTGCTCTGGTGTTTCTGTTGTCAAATCTGAGGACTCTTGATATCATTCGAAAGGTCTGAAGTGACATTGTTGCCCTGAAAATATTCCTGCCTGTTGATGCATCCCAAAGACTATCAGTGGCCACATTGCTGGATCTGTATACTCCAGCAAGAAGAAGAACACCAATGTAGGCATCCAGATGTTCCTCACCAATGTTATTCCACATGTTGCCCATAACTTTTTTTCCTTCAAGATTTGTCATAAATGCTGCTGTGAGTCAGCAAAGATATGATGCAGAGCTTGCCTTGTAGTAAATCCTCTCATTGTTGAATGTTGTAAAATGGAGATGTGTACACTACAAGAAACCAACTCTAAAATGGAATTGTCCTTACATCCCTGGACATGTCCATGTTTGTTTGTCAAAAAATATATATATAGAGAGAGAGAGAGAGAAAGAGAAGCCCATAACTGAAGCTCAAGTGGTTGGAGAAGGAGCTGGCTGTGGGCTATTGGCTGATAGTGTGTTTATGATTTCAGTTTTAGCACTTATTGTTGTTTTATAATCTTATATTATAACTGGGTCAAAACCGACCCTAACACCACAAAGGTCATAATTTTCACCAGAATGTTTTATAATTTAGTAAAATTGTTTTTTTTTTATTTTATTTTGTTTAAGTAGAAGTTCCTGACAAAGTCAAAAAGTCTTGATCCAATAAACAAATTTATGTAGTACTTCTAAGCATTTAAATTTAAAAACGGGTTGGTGGCGACCCTAACACTAGAGGAAGGTTAAGAATTAAAGCCTGGATCTTTGAGGCAGATACAGATACACATATTTTAGAATTAAAACTATATTACCAGTGTTATAGGAGATATTTGTGCCTTTTTTTTCAAGAATTTCAATACAATGAAAAGCAGAAAAATATGAAATGTCGATGTGTTTCCCAAAGCTGACAGTGCTAAAAAACCTTTCATTTGAAATGAGTGGGGAAGTGGCTGAACAACTGTTCACCATCATTAATAAGCAAATCAGTGACAGAAGTTTACCTAATGTCTCATCCTGAAACCTGTAGTCCACTATCAGATTTTATTATCACTGTTATTCACAGGGCAAATGGAGAAATAAACAGTTTAATTTAAATAAAAAGTATGAATAAAAATGAAATAAAAAGATAAAAATGTAAGACTGAACAAAAATCACAAATATGAGATAAAAAGTCCTAATTGAAATTAAAAAGTTAAAAAAAAAATAGCTAGAAGAGACAAAAATATGAGATAAAAAATTACCATTATTATCTTCAATCATGAATTGAAAATTGAAAAAACTGCTTGAATTAAATGAATTGTGTCATTCCTGTAAACCTCTACTCCACTATCATTTTTAAGTATCACCATTAGTCTCAGGTCTGATCTCTAGTAAATTAAGCAATGAACATTTTTTTTTTTTTATTCACCTAATAAGGCAAATAATTATCAAACCTGAAGATGCTATATCATCAAAATTTTGGAAGACACTATTGTCACTATTCATCCATCCACATCCATTTGCTAAATAGAAGACTACAGAAACCAGAAAATATAAGCTGGAACCGGAGAATTTGGACATTTTCCTCTAGAAAATGAAGCGATAAAGCGATTGTCAAACTAGTTTGTCATTAATGTAAAAGTTTTAGATTCTACACTTTTCTCCAATGACATCAGTCTCAACAGTTTTTTAATCATATTATATATGTAGTATATACAGTGTATGTCCCCACAGACACACATCTCACAAGCTCCGATTCTATCAATCATCCCATCACACAAATGCTTGCACCAGCAACTTATAAATGGACTGACTTCATATTTTAATTTAGTATATGTGGCTCAAAAGTGGAATGAGGGGTGGCGGGGGGGCAGAGGCAGAAGAAAAGAAAAAAAAAAAAAAACAGATGATTTGCGGAGGTAAGTTCAAGTGGATATCTGTCCAGGGTTAAAAGTGAAAGTAATTCATTACAGGGAGATAGTGCTCAGCGATATTCCTCATCCTGACGCTCCGCGGCCTGGCAGCTGGGAGAGGTGAGGTGAAGGGGAGGAACAACATCCACGGGCCACACTGCGAGGAGGAGGGACGGCGATGAAGGGATAAGGGGCAAATTGATGGTCATATTTTACAGTGGGTCAGGGTGGATCACGCTGTCCAACACTGTAATTACAAGTTTGGTTGGAGGAGAGAGGGAGAGAGAGGGTAGGAGAAGACAGTCGTCTTTGTCATGGCTGTAAATGAACAGCCAGGCTTAATTGAGTGGTAACCTCTGAAGCTGTTGTGCTAACACTGCAGAGCGATGGGGAGATGGAGGGAGAGAGAGGGGTAAGTGAAAAAAAAAGAAGAGAGAGAAAAGTGCTGATAAGGGCTTTTGTGTTCCATGGGTTTGCTGCTGTATCCTTCCCCCGCTCAACTGGCTGCTGCACAGCTCGGCTGGAGCAGAAACGAGTCGCACTGCTCGTATGGATGAAACAAATAAAACAGTCTATTCGGTTTCCTAGAGTCACGGATTGTAGCATGAAACCTCCCAGCAGCCATATAACAGATATACACTTTAAATATATACTATCACTTTACATATTTTAAACAGTGGTAAATGTCAGGGTTTACAAACTCAGACTCAAATGCAGATCTTTCCTCAGCTAGTTCTTTTATTTCTTTCAAAAAACAAACAAAGGTAGGTTGGTTAACCTTAAAAAAAGGCACCAACAAAGTTTCCAAAATATTCAAAAGCAAACAGCGAAAAACTCAGGAAATCCACAGATCAATCGCAGTTCCCATGAAAGTCCAGTGGGTGTGTTAAGTCCACCCTAGGGACCTGACAGTGAAGGACTCACATACTTTACTGAAGAGCAATTTAGAGGCATTTCTACTTTATACTTGTGCTGCAACAATTAATTGATTAGTTGTCCACAATTACGTTAGTTAGCAACTATTTTGATAATCAATTATTTGATATAAGTCCTTCTCGAGAAGAAATTTATTTTTTCTTTTGGTATTATACCATGGTGGAAAGTAAATAAAGAAAAAATGTATTCAAGTACTGTACTCAAGTATAATTTAGAGGTATTTGTACTTTACTTCCATTGCTACTTTATATTTCAAATCAATCAGAGCTGCATTGAGTAGTCGATTAGTCACCAACTTTTATAATAATCTTCAAGCATTTTGATAATGACTAAATTAATTTGAGTGATTTGTAAGAAAAAGTGTTATATTTATGTATATAACACTTTTATAACACTATATATATATATATATATATATATATATATATATATATATATATATATATATATATATATATATATATATATATATATATATATTATTGTTATGCAGTGGTGGGAAGTATCTAAGCACATTTGATCATATACTGTAATATATACTTTAAAACATCCATGAGATGCTCTTATATCAAGTTTTGCTTTATAAAACTGAGCTTATGGAATGAAAACACAAATAAAAAATAAATTAAAGTTGCCAATATTATATTAATCATCAACTATTTTGATAATTGATATGAATAATTTTTGATAAAAAATGTCCAAATTCTCTGGTTCCAGCTTTTTTTCTCTGATTATTTTCTGGTTTCTTTAGTATTCTATAATAATAAACTGATGATCTTTGGGTTGTGCGCTGTTGGTTTGGACACAAAATTATTATGTTGAATTATCAACTTTGGAAAACTGATCGACATTTTACACCATTTTATGAACCTATGGGAAAATGAATCAATCAACTAATGGATTTATTGTTTCAGTAATCCATAGATAGTTGCAGCCCTAGTTTTACTTTTTTCTTTGGTTGTGACTTAGCCTGCGAATATTTTGAAAGTGGCTTTGCTAGATCTTTTTTTTTATTTTTAAAGGCTTAGTTTTTATTAGTTTTTGTTTAGGTTTTATTAGGTTTAGTTGAGTTTTTATTTAGTTTGTATTGGTTTTATTTTAGTTTTTATTAGTTTTTTTAGTTATTTAGTTTTTTTGTCTTTTGTAATATTAGGTATTTGTCGCGGGTGAGAGTGAACGAAGAAAAAGTGTAATTAAGGACACCAAAACTTCATTAAACCACCTTAAAAATGCATTCACTTCAAACAAATGAACAACGGTTCACATAAGATGCATCTTAATAGATACAATATGTAAAAGTAAAACAGTTTCTATATAATTACAATTATATTACAGAAGGTATTTTTTTTTTAATTTGATAATCAATAGATTGATCCACTATCAGAATAGGCGTTTGTTGCAGCCTGAGTGACTACACTAGACTAACATCTGAAGGGAGGCGTCCAGAATTCTTTTGTAAAGCTCCTGCTAAGTTGAAGCTAGCAAGGTCAGGTTCATCTTGATACCGTCTGGGGCAGCTAATTGGCAAAGCAAAGCTAGCATGTATAATCCACTCGTACTCACTAAAAGTCTTGAGTTTGTTTTCAAGCGTTTTCAAATGGCGAAAAAAAAGTCCTTGACGGTTGATCAGCGGCTTAAGCAGGAGATAAATCCAGCGGATGAGGGTTCAGAGGAACCCAGCACCCACAAAAATTTGGGAGGGAAAACTTTAATATTCTGTGCTGCTCTGTGTGATCCAGTCTCTCCCTCCTCATATCGGCTCCATTTCTCTCCTTCTACCCGCTTTCCTCTTTCTATTTGTGCCTCCTTTCAATTCTCCTCTGCTCTAATTTTCATCCCAGCCGGTGTGATTGTAGCGTCTCATCACAATTTTGGCAGACATTTCTTTTCATTTTCTTTCCTCATGTCCTGTGTTATTTTTGGCCTCATACACACACACACACACACACACACACCATTTTTTTCCTCTCTTTTTCCTGCAATCTTTCGCCTTGTCGTTTAGGGGCTGCTTGTTTCCTCCAATGTTCCGAGGTAATGGCGGAGCGTGGCGGAGGCCTTGACGTCAGGAGGAAAACGAGTGGGGAACAATTTGTTCCCTTATGTGGCGAGCGGCAATGGTTGTGATCAAGGGTGTGATCCGCGAACACGCCGGCGAGCGTGCGCACACACACACAAAGTGATGATGAGGCCATTTCCTCCCCTCATCTCCAGATCCTCATCTAGCTGCTAATGAAAAACACGACAATTACCCAGAACTCCTTGCACCTCCAGCCTTCAGCAGAAGTAATCTTGCCGCCAATATGAAGTTGGCGCATCGCTCCGCTCGCATTGTCCCTTCCTCTTTTCCAGACGTCCATTCCTTTTCCCCCCGCTGTTCATCTAGACAGGACCCGGGCATTGTGGGCGTTGGGCGACAATGACGGCTGTAAGAATGTGATTGGAATGGGAGATGGTGTCGCATTACTAACACGGGCTGGGGCGGGTGACAATGGCTATGTTGAGGGTAATGAACAGTGGATTAAGGGAGAGTAATAATGGAAGCATCATCGAGCGTTCATGTGTGTGTGTGTGTGTCATCCTGTAAACCTGTAATCCACTATCAGATTTAATTATCGCCGTTATTCCCAGATCAGATCTCTAGCAAATGAAGAAATAAACGACTTTTAAATCGAAGGTAGTTTAAGTGAAAATTAGGAGAATCTGGATCTTTCCAGTTATTCAGGAAGAGCAATTTAAAAAAATTAAGAATTTTATTGTCTTGCCTGCAAATGTGATAAAAAACAAAAAAAGTATGGATAAAAATACACAAATATTAGATAAAGACACAAATATACAATAAAAAGACATACATGTAAGATAAAAAGACACAAATTAGATAAAATGTGAAAACTATGAGAGAAAAACTAATGAGGTAGAATAATGTAGTAGTTACGATTGTATTTTTTTGCAGAGTAAACCAGAGATTAATGTGAGAAAGAGGTCCAGCTGTTACTGCTTGTGCATGTGTGTGTGTGTGTGTGTATGTCATCCTGTAAACCTGCAATCCACTATCAGATTTATTTTCGTCGTTATTCACGCGTCAGATCTCTAGTAAATGAAGAAATAAACTATTGTTAATTAGATAGTAGTTTAAGTGAAAATAAGAAGATTCTGGATCTTTTCAGTTATTCAGGGAGTAAGAATTTTATTGTGTAGAATGAAAATGTGATCAAACAAGTATAGATAAAAAGACACAAATATGAGATAAAGACACAAATATGTTTTAAAAAGACAAAAACATGAAATAAAAAGACACAAATGTAAGATAAAAAGAAACAAATAAGATAAAATCTGAGAATTTTCAGAGAAAAAGTAATAGTAAATAGATTTATGTTGTAGTTAAGATTTTATTTTTTTTTTGCAGAGATTATAGTCTGGGCTGTGTGTGTGTGTGTGTGTGTGTGTGTGTGTGTGTGTGTGTGTGTGTGTGTGTGTGTGTGTGTGTGTGTGTGTGTGCGCATGTGTGCCATTCTGTAAGCCTGTAGTCCAGTATCAGATTTAACTATCACTATTATTCTCAATGCAGATCTCAAGTAAATTAAGCAATACATAATTTTAAATTTTTTTAAGTAATTTAAGGGGAAAAACAGGAGATTCTCATAGACAGTGACAACTTTAGAATTGTGAATTTTAATGAGTGGTACGCAGCCTTCTCTGTGCTGCGTGCATGATTACATGCATACATATTTGATGAGGCAATTCTCCGCCTGCCACACCGTCCAACTGCATCATCTCCTGACACGTTTATACCTCCGTTCACCAGGTGACAGCAAGGTGTCAGTTATGATGGCACTTTAATTAATTTAGTTTGTCCTGTTCACTGATAGTCATGGACCACTGGGTATCCCTGTTCCTGCTGTTGGGACTGATGCAGAGCAGGGCGATAGAGACAGAGAAGGAGTTTGTGTGTGTGTGTGTGTGTGTGTGTGTGTGTGTGTGTGAGAGAGAGAGAGAGAGAGAGAGAGAGAGAGAGAGAGAGAGAGAGAGAGAGAGAGAGAGAGAGAGAGAGATACAAAGAGACAGTTATACTGTAATTGGCTATGTATAGCTGCTTGGAGTCAGCATTTCTACTTAAAGTTCCCTCCAGGCATGTTTTAAATTATGTAATAAACAGTGTTCTCTGATTAACATTAGAGATGCATCTAACAACTATTTTAAGAGTCAATTCATG
The DNA here is from genome assembly GCA_036785175.1 of Eupleurogrammus muticus. Taxonomy (NCBI): domain Eukaryota; kingdom Metazoa; phylum Chordata; class Actinopteri; order Scombriformes; family Trichiuridae; genus Eupleurogrammus; species Eupleurogrammus muticus. The sequence continues at coordinate 24,694,890 of JAYKQN010000009.1, forward strand.
TATAGATTAGTAACAATTTTTGGATTAGTTGTTTTGTTCATAAAATCATCAGTTACCCAAAGCTGAAAATTTGAGAAGACTCTTCTTCTTATAGAAGACCAAATAACCCAGAAAAAAGAAAGACAATTTGGACATTCTCTTTTTAGAAATGACTCGAATTGATTAATCGATTATCAAAGTAGCTGGTGATTAATGCAAAAGACAATCAGTGTGTTTTAGTGACAGTGCTGTGTTCAAATATAAAATTTACGTGACAAGAATTTCATAAAAAACTGGTATATTGTAATGCCTAAACTAATAAAATATTGGGAAATCAACATAGGCTCTGATTGTGAAATAACATCTAAACATACGTAGGTAAAATATGTAAACAAAGGAGATATAAACACAACAACAACAGAACATGCAAATTGAAAAATATATAGTAAAAAAATTAATAAGTTGACGCTTGGCCTTTGTAATTAATGCCCACCAGGGGAAGCGGAAAGTGTGTGAAAGTGCTGCTCACTTCAAACGGATGATTTTCCTGTGTGGAGCTGCCGGTTCAGATTTCACTTCCAGTGCTTTTTCACCTTCAGATGCCAAAACAAGATGAACAGGGAGTCGCTATGGTTTCATGACAAATATTCACTGAGCTGGCTGCAAATATAGAGATTTCAGCTGCCAAACTATTCACAGAGGATGTGGTGTCAAACTGCTGTGGTGACAGGCCTGAGCTGCCTTAATGTTAGAGAACCCACCACAAATTGGTATTAGCTCCAAAATTTAAATATTTGAGTTTCAGCTTGACCCCTGATAATAATGAGTTCATGCATGTTCAAGGCTGTGAAGTCTTTGTATATATATATATATATATATATATATATATATATATATATATATATATATATATATTGTGAGAAGGTGATGACCCCTCCCCTTCTCACCTGTTTATAAGGGGTGGGTGTCGACATCCTCCGCTGTGGCGGCTGGTGTTGCAGTGCAGCGGGCAGACGGCCGGGTGGAGGCTGCCGGGAGAATACCGGTGAGTGCCGGCAGAGTTCCGGTGGAGTGCCGCAGAGAGTTCCGGTTGAGTACCATGTAGAGTTCTGGTGGTGTGCCGGGGAGATGCCGGGGAGTGTCGGTGGAGTGTTGGAAGGAGCGAGTTGTCGAAGGGATTTTTGATGGGAGAGAGTGGTCGAAGGGATTGTCGACCGGAGCGAGTGGTCGACTGGAGCAAGTGGTCGACGGGAGCAGGTTGTCCACGGGGATTGTCAACACGGGAGCGGGCTGTCAACGGGAGCGGGTTGTCGATGAGAACGAGTTGCCGACAGGAAGCAGCAGGAGGCTGCAGGACAATGTCGGGGCTACGACCGGAGACAGAGTATGAGAAGATGATGACCCCTCCCCTTCTCACCTGTTCTCACCCCGGACGTGTTTACGTGCCGGACAGGCAACACGACGTGTGGGACTGCCTGTTTGGTTCACCTGGTGCGAGGTGGATTTTTCCTGCGGATGTAAGCATGTACTGCGGTTGTTTTGTTGTGTACCACTGTCAATAAACCATCTGGTTTTGATTAAACTGAGTTCCGCTGCCTCCTTTAAGCCTCTACTTCTTCTGGTTGCCCTGATCCCTTTTTGTTGGGAGGCCACTCTGGTTGCTTACATATATATATATATATATATATATATATATATATATATATATATATATATATATATATATATATATATATATTAGTGATGCACGATATATCGGCCAACCGATATATATCGGCCGATATGTCACGTTTTTTAACTTATCGGTATCGGTCCGATATCAACAAATTCTGGCCGATATGTCAACAATTGGCAGAGTTAAACCGCTACAGTTAGTTGGGTCACTGTCTGCGTGTCTCTCGGCGACGCGCTAAGCTAGCTGGTCCTAGCGGGCTCCTCCGTCACATCGCATCGCCCGAAAAGACAGCGGCCTCCTCCGCCTCCGCTGCGGCCGCCGACGAGAAGGCGGCAGGACGGCGTCCGACACCCCGGACCACCGTTCCGCGCATTTTTGTTTGTCTTTTCGGGCGATGCGATGTGACGGAGGAGCCCGCTAGGACCAGCTAGCTTAGCGCGTCGCCGAGAGACACGCAGACAGTGACCCAACTAACTGTAGCGGTTTCTCCTAGCGGGCTCCTCCGTCACATCGCATCGCCCGAAAAGACAAAAAAAAATGCGTGGAACGTTGCTCCGGGGTGTCGGACACCGTCCTGCCGCCTCCTCCGCCGCGGCCGCCGACGTCACCGCCTTCGCGGAGCTCCATCGAGTCCGCTCCGCCGTACTTCCTCTAACCACATGACAGAGTTTTACAGTGAGCCTTCCTTTAAATAAAGAGCACTGTTGTGCTTTTCAAATGTACAGTGTTTTTTCTGGTCTGTACTAAATTTGTGACACTACAGAAAACTTTTTTTCTCTACATATATCGATAGCGGCAAATATCGATATCGGCAGCGACTGCCGATATGTATATCGGATATCGATATCGGCCGAAATTTTCACATCGGTGCATCCCTAATATATATATATATATATATATATATATATATATATATATATATATATATATATATATATATATATATATATATATATATATATATATTTGCTTCTTTTCATTAGATCTGCAATGATTAATTTATTAGTTGCCAACTATTACATTAGTTTTTTTTAAATCAACTAAACAATTTAAGTTATTTGAAGAATTAAAAATGTCCAAATTCTCGGGTTCTAGCTTAGAAAATCTGATTATTTTCTGGTTTCTTCAGGATTCTATAATAGTAAACTGACGATATTTGGGTTTTGGACTGTTGGTCTGGACAAAAAAAAGACATTTAAGGTTGAAACAGCTGATTGACATTTTACACCATTGTATAAACCAAACAGCTAATCAATTAATCGCTTTAACAATCAATTTTGTATTAATTTATCATGCCATTTTTGGTTACAACCCTAGATTCCATAGTGCATGATAAATACAAATCCACATGACAGGAAAATACCCATGACATCTAACATTTATTAACATTTAAATGTGTCTTTTACAGTATGATAATATAGCTATTATAGTGTTATTAGGATTTATTTAAGTGTTTATTTTAGTGTGAAATAATTATAGTTTATACAGTAAACATACTAAACATTTAAAAAATGTCCTCTGATCTGCTTGTAATGTAAATAAAATGTAGAAATAATAATAATAATAATAATGGTAAATGAGTAAATTAAAAAAATGAAATATATTTGAAAGATAAGAATTACATTAGCCATTAGATGGACAGAGTCCAGGTGTATTGTAAATTGTTTGACATATTTATTTTTGAAATACAGAAAAATCTGAAAAAGATTAACTGTTTTTTAATGTATATAATATGTTACAATGACTATAAGATACTCACAGGTTAAAGTAAAATGTTTTTATACCGTCTGGGGTTTTAAACCCTTTTGAGAATTGTTCTTTACAAAGTGGATCTGTGGAAAAAAAATGGAGGCAGGAGAGCGAAGCTGCCTGCTTCAACACCACTTCGGTTATTCATAGAAAATGCAGACGAGGACCCAGGGGAGTAAGATGTGGAATGTGTGTGTTGGGGGGGGTGTCAGTGTAAATAAATAAACAAATCAATAAACAAATAAATAAATAATAAACAATTGAGGAACCCCTTGCTGCGCACACGAACCAATCTGCACCCTGGCCGAACGCCCTGGAAATTGTGTGTAATGAGTAGGAAAAGATTAGAGGTAGCCCTTGCTAGGCTCTTTTACTAGGTGGGTTCAGCACTCATTTAAACAAGGAGGGGTGGGGGTGGGGGGGTTAGATTGTAACCGGTAGACTGCAGCGATTAAAGTCAGACATGCTTCACCTTCCAAATGCAATAGTTAAAATATATTCTGTCTGGAGACTGAAGGAAGAGGCTGGAAACACGGTTAATCAGGTTCCAACGGTCACACAGAGACATTTAATACTCCATTAATCCATTGATTATTGAATCAATTAATTGTTTGGTTGTAAAATGACAATCAATGTGACAATTTCCCACAGAAGATATGTTATGTGAGGTGGCGACCTGGTGACCTGGTGACCTAGGGATGTAAAGATTGTTATATGTGTAGTGTGCAGGAAAGATACAGCACTCAAACTGTTTTGAGAGATGTTACAATAATATGCATGCAGGGATTCTGAATGTGTTTTTTTATTTTCCCAGAAGGACGCTAAGATTTTGTTATGCTAACATTTTGTTTTCATCTTCTTTTATTGGAAGTATATTTTTCAAAACTCTTAATGTGTTTTCATAGACTATTTTGGAGCATATGTTAAAAATCATTTCTTATCATGGTCACTAATTAAACCAAAACACCTGCTGTAGACAAAATAGTCTGAATTTCTGTCAAGAAAGAACTGTACCTTCCATGATGCTCTAATGTGCAAATTATGAAAATAATAATAATAAAAAATAAAAAACACTCACATTTGTTTCCTTTATTTTTTCTGACCACATTAAATCTGTTCAGAGACAGATGAATAAATAAATAGAAACATGACGGCAGCTGCGTCACATTCATGAAAAGAGGCTTTTTCAGAGCTTTTCTGGCATTAGGAAGGTTTGGATAACTTAAAAATCTACAAGACAAGGATTAGTAATTAACAGCTTCATAGCTGTGGGTGTCCTGTCAGTTTTACAGGCTTATTTTTTACTATATGGTCTATAGCAAAAATGACTTCTGCTGAGGGGAGGAGCCACATCCAGGTCTATATTACAAATATGGTCTGAGGGGAGGAGCCACATCCAGGTCTATATTACAAATATGGTCTGAGGGGCAGAGCCGCATTCAGGTCTATAATACATCCATGGTCTGAGGGGCGGAGCCACATCCAGGTCTATAAAAGATCCATGATCTGAGGGGCGGAGCCACATCCAGAGAATGAATATCACTGGACAACAAAAAGATTGCATAATTCTCTCTTTGCTCTTTTTTTCCCTCCTCTTCCATCTACTGTCCATTCTCGCTTACTTTTCTTACACCTCAACCCGCCATCTCTTCGCTTTCTCTCCGTCCCACCGTATTATGCAGCTTCTGTCCCTCATCTTCCTCCTTCCCCCCCCCCTGTAACCTTCCCTCCTCCTTCCCCCTCCTCGCTTTCTGGCTAATTTAAAATTTGTCAGATGCTTGCATCTTCTGGATGGCTGGCCTTTGATATTTTGCGAGCTCCATTTGGCACAAACAAGCCCCGCGGCCCTGGTACATCCTGCTGACTGCTGCACTAGTGGCAGGCCCCAGCCATTTATCTTAGCCCCGGCCACCCAATGCTTACTCATTACAGGAACCTCGGCACAAGCTTAACCCCCACCTCCCTGCCGACTGTGCACATGCAAACACACTCAAAAATGTGAATCCTTGTGTGTATGTGCATGTGTGTGTGTGGGAACATGTAAACATAAGCAAAAGCATATCGGCAAACACACGTGTACCTGTTGGACACATGGGAAGAAGGTTTCAGACACCCAGAGACACATGTTTGCAAATTCAAACACACACAGCACACACACACACACACACCGTTGGATCATTGCTCATATTCTCAGTGGTTTTCTCCCCACTGAGGTAAACATGGACATTTCACTACAGTACAAGACCGTCTCCATCTGTTTTACAGCTGAGGTTAAACGCTCTGTCATTTCACTCCCCACAAGTGTTTCTCTACATGCTAAACAGACTGCGTGTGTGTGTTTCCCATGGATCCAGTGTGTTTTTTGGTCAAGCTTGTGAAGGTTGATCAATCCTGCTCTAAGCCTTTTATTTCATATTGCACACAGCTCATAATCAATGTGATGTTTTCTGACCCAGCTGAAATCTTGTGTTGCTTGGATTCCAGATTAAGCCCTGTACTACTTATTGTTGTCGCACTTAATGTAGGCGAGTGGCAATAAGCAAAGATGGGATCCTTGAACTTGAATGTGTACAAGCTTTTAAAAAAGAAAATGTCTAAATCAAAGTCCAACTGACGTTTAACCCTTTATTGCATTGCATTATTCATTGACTTGGCAAAAAATGTTTTTGAATAATGTTATTACTTGAATCAGTCTAAATAATATATATATATTAGAAAATATAGTGTATAAGAAAAAGTTCTAAACATAGTCTCTGGATAATTTTATGCTATGCAATACAATGTAATTCTTATTATATTGTTGCTCTAGAAATGTTCCATATTTGAAAATTGCTACCATACGGCACAAATCTATTTTAGCATATTAGAGAAAAATGTATAACATCAACTTATAATGTGAAAGCATCATTGCCTGACATTTTACAAATGGTCACTTATTTAACCTCCTAACACTCACCCCTTTTTTACCTATTTTGCATAATTAAATGGAAACATGTATAAATCAAATCAAATTTGGGGTAAATATGTATAGTATTCCAGAGATGAATGTAAGAGCAGAGCTGCTATGTGCAGGGATTTCAACGTTTTAAGAAAGAAAGAGATTAATCTGGCTCTGTATTAAATCTTCACCATTTTACATCACATGTTCTGAATGTGAGACATGATTTTTGTTCCTCATTCTTACAGAGAATATTAGCATTCTGCAACAGCAATTAGAAGACAGCATTACAAGAAAGATCCTTCGCTGCTGCAGTGCATTATGGGACAAAATGTCAACTCTAAAAATATCTGCAATGGATCATATTCATCTGCCTTTATTATCCCTGTGATTCAGGCATGTTTAATGTTTGTTTGAGAAACATATAGCGTTAAAAACATCTTTATAACTTGTGTTTTGTATCAGTCCAGACATCACATCACCTCAAATCAATTCCATTGTCGGTGAGTATTGATCTGCCTCAACTTGTTTCTGGCACATGTCTGTCACGCACTGAGACGAGACAGACAGAGACACACACACACACACACACACACACACACACACACACACACACACACACACACACACACAAACACACACACACACACACACATACACATCTTTTCTTTGCTGTGCTTGTATAGTGCTTCCTCTCAGGAAAGAGGGGGCAATTTTTACAGCAGTAAAGCTTTAAGTGGAGCAGAAAATAGACATTGACCTATCTGTTAATATCGGCTTAATCGCAGCCTCTGTCAGGAGCCATTGTGGACAGAATCTGTGAGGACAGGTTTTGTATGGCCGTGTGCGTGTGTGTGTGTATGGCTGAGTGTGTGTGTGTGTGTGCTTGTGTGTGTGTGTGTGTGTGCGTGTGTGTGTATGTGTGTCTTACAACATGAAGATTGAGTTGCTGTTACCTTATAAAACATATAAACTCACCGGATATCCAGAGAAACTCTGAAAAAAGATCTTTATCAAGAAAATATAAATTTATGTTATAGGTTTTATGTGATTTTTTTTCATTTGTTGTAAAATTGTAAAAAATTGTATTTTCTATTCTGTTTTCCTTTTTTTACCATGTTTTTATACAACCACTATATATACTGTATATTTTCAAAAAAGTTGTCTTGTAATCCCCTGTGAAAACAATAGATTTAACTTTCTTGTTTTTTCTTATTTACAAAACCTTTGCACAAATAATGTTAGTTTTCTGCGAAGAACAGATTCCTGAAAAAATTCTTTGTCCTGTGGGTTAGTTTGCTGCTAAAAGCTGCATACAGTGAAACAGAGAGGAACAAAACAGAAAGGACACACTGTGATGAATATCCTGACAAGATTTTGGTCCATCACTGCTCCATTTGCTGCCCGTGTCATTAACGAGGACTGTGTTATTAACAACAAGACATAAAGGCAAAAGTAATTTCCTTGCAGTTTTAAAACCTTGACATGGCGACCAAAGATAATGACAGGAAGATAATGGATGAGACGGAAAGGTGAGAATTATGAAAGTCCTGTTACAAGTTTTCTCCACGTTTGACTTGAGAAAATTAACCAATGTCGGCACAGAAGTGTCAACAAAATAAATCTCTGCTTATACATATAATAAAACACATGAAAAAGTCAAAATTGGAGGAATACATTAAACATTTAAATTAATCCCCAACTATTTTGATTAATTAACTGATTTGAGCCATTGTTAAGAAAAAAAAATCTTACAAAATAAGGAAAAAGAAAAAGAATTACAAATAAGATTTCCATTTTTTCTGGTTCCAGCTTCTCTTCGCTGATTATTTTCTGGTTTCTTTATTCTTTAATAATAGTAAACTGATGATCTTTGGGTTGCGGATTGTTGGTCTGGACAAAAACATGTTTTATTCTAAATTATATTATATTACATGTAATTTTACATCATTTTATGAACCAAACTATTAATTGACAAATTGACTAATCGTTGTAGCTCTATTGGATAATAATCAATTGTTTGTTTCATTATGTTGACTGATTAGAGTCAATTGTCTATTTATCAATTGGAAAATAATTGTAAAAAAAAACAAATAAATGCAAGTCCTATAAATCAATGTATATAAAACCCCTCTGTAAAACTTTTGGAATATATTCACAAGAGCTACAATGATGAGCCAAAAAATCAACCACAAATGCCCACGATCTTGTGATTGACATGTCATACTATTTAATGAAACAAACTAAAAACTAATTTATTATTCATTTAAATAAATTATAGATTAACTGACTATCAGAATAGTGGTTAGTTGTAACTATTAATATGAGGGCTGCAACCAAAGTTCGATAATGGTGTAAAATGTTAATCACTGCATTTGTTTTCCTCTGATGTCTAATCACAGATAACTTTGCCTATAGACTCTTCCGGACTGGAGCCCACATCCATATCTGTTTACAGCAGACACCCTGGCTAATTTGACCTGGACTTGGCCTTTCAATACCCATTCAGAGATTCTTTTTCAGCAAGTATAGAGTGACCATAAAAGTGATGCATGTCACATCATAACACAAAATGACAAGCCACCTGCCCCACTGACATTCAGAAATGACTGCACAGACACAGGTACACATTCAAAAGTTGGTGCGTGTGTGTGTGTGTGCCATACACACACCGCGACTGTGACTCCCTCAGCCCCTCCCATCAGAGAAGTGAAGCCTTTTAATTATCTGCTGATTACCTGTTAGATCACCTTAGCTAATGGAGAGCAGCTCCCCGGGGAGCCATCCAATCTAACTCTCATCACACACAATGGGCTCCTCTTCACTGGAGAGAGTAGACACGCACGTGTGTGTGTGTGTGTGTGTGTGTGTGTGTGTGTGTGTGTCTGTGTGAAAGAGAGATATGTGTGTGTGTGTGTGTGTGTGTGTGTGTGTCTGTGGGAAAGAGAGATACAGAAAGAGAGTCCCTTTGAGGCAGATGCTGAGATTAGTACTGAAAATAGCCGTCTACTTATTCTTTCATACACTACATTACCATCACACACTGCTACACACACACACACACACATACTGTAGGACACTTGTGCATTCAGATTATCGTAGCAGGCTTCCATTATCATCAGAGATATAGTTCTGATCACCACAGATTTTTCCACATTTTGCCTTCATATAATACAGATTTGTGCGCTTTGCATTTACTGTGTGGTCTCTGTTCAGCATTCAGCATGTGTGTCTGTTCACAGTTGATCTCTCAGACTACTGAACTCAAACTAATCATTTTTATTGTATATTTATGCCTGAAAGCTGAAGTCGCTAAAACTTCTCTATTGTTTGCACTTTTGTCTTGGAGTTTCTGACAGTTGATCGTATATTTGTATGAGTTATAAGTTAAGTAAGTTGTATCAGTTTTGACTAATATAACATTAATATTGGTTTGAATATGTGCATCAAAAATAATTAGAATATCATGAAATCTAATAAAAGATTCATTACATAAAGAGTGACAAGAAAACATGCTGATTGACAGGAAACATATATATATGTGTAAGTCTTGTTTCACACTGAGCATCAAAGCACCAGCTGAACTGAAGACAGAACCTGATGTCGAACTGATGTTCACTTCAATAATGTGTCTGCTTAACAAACTACATTTTCAGAGCCTATGAACATTTGTACAGAACAAAATAATTAAAATCAGCAAATTTGAAATCACACGTTCCAGCTCTACTTTGAAGAAATAGTGCACCAGGCCATTAAATCGTATTTCAAATTAAACTGAAGGGGGAAAAAATCATACTTCATACTTGTCAAATATATTATTAAAGATAAGGCCGAGAATTTGAAAGAGAAGAAAGAAGTTGAACATGATGTCAAGCAGGAATATTTGGACCACAGAGCTATGACTAAAGGTGTATTCAGACTATTTTTGTGGTGGCACATCTGAATTGAGGCAAACGTGTCTAGACGTTATGAGAACTTTTTAACTTGAGCAAAGAAAAAATCGATTATCTCATTTTTGCTTATCTGTTTGACTCCACCTAATGAAGATAGACGTGAGGGGGGAAAGAAGAGTGTTTAATGTAAAAAAATGGCACATACAGCGACAAATTTTAAATTTGTACAAATAAAGGTGGAAGAATTGCGGTGAAAATTGAATCTTGTCTTCAGCTCACGAAAAACACAAGAAACAGCAGCATGAAAAGCAGACAAGACTTGTTGAGTTAAGAAATTAATGTCACTTTGGATGAAGGCCTTTTAAAATATGACCTAAAGGTATATTGGCTGTGGGATACAATTTGGATTCTTCTTATTCCTCTCTGGTAAAAGTTCAGTCAAGGGTTTTCGGGGTTTTCCAATAATGCATTGACACAATCCTATAAAGTTTGTTTTTAGTTCTATAATTCTGCGACTGAACAAGGCAGGAGGTGAAAAGTCAAAAGTTTTATACACTAATTTCAAAAGCTGCTGATTTCTGAGGAGATGAGGTCAATGTGAGCATCGCAAAATATAGTATACAATATATTATTACCAGAGAAGTTTACCTGTCCAGAACTGTGCTCAGGTATTTCAACTATAGCTGCAAGAACCAGTTGATTAATCAATTAGTTGCCAACTATTACAATAATCACCAACTAATTCAATAATCAATTAATGGAGTTGAGTCATTTTCAACAAGAAAATGTCCAAATTCTCTCATTCTAGCTTCTTTTTTCTTATTATTTTCTGGTTTCTTTATTCTTCTATATTAGTAAACTGATGATCTTTGGGTTGTGGACTGTTGGTCTGGACAAAAAAGACATTTGTGGTTGAATCTTCAGCTTTGGTAAACAGTGATTTTACACTATTTTATGAACCAAAAAACTGATTGATTATCGGTTTCAAGTGTCCCTGATCAGCAGTGGTATAACCTCACTTTTAGAAGTGAGGTGGACAAAGTCTATTGAGTGATTTATCATCCTCTCATAGCATCCGCAGCTAAAGAACAACACAAACTGTCAAACAAAATTCCTGTTGGTCAGCACCAAGATTAAATGGGAATGATATAGTATTGTTTGAATATTGATTAGTACACAGCAGAGCGATTAGCTGGAGTGACATAGCCACTCCTATTTAACATGGCTTTCTCTTTGACACCAACATTTGCTTTATAAAGGTCTTGCAAAATGTTGCAATGAATTGTAGAATTGAAGATTAAAAAAGTGGAAAGCAACATTCTAACCCTAAGACTATATGAGGTCTTTTTCTTATGGATATTTGACATGTGAGCATCATTGTCTCACGAATGAAAGTTGTCTTTTATGAAGATATTTGGAAAATTTTCCAAAATTTCTCTATATATAAAATCATGCATTAAATGTAAATTTAATGCATGATTCTCCCTGAGACTACAACGTTTTTTAATACTGTTATATTTTTTAATATATTTATTATTAAGAAAAAGTTAGGTAATACAAACAAATATATGCATTATGCAGATGCAATATAGGGTTAAGGAAGAGTTGGTTTATAACTGTAACTGAAATATTTTAGCCAAAATCCTAGGCAAATGACTATAATATACAATACTCAACTGTACCATATGACATGATGTTTACCATGTTAGATCCAACTGCTTATAATGTGTTAAGCAGCGGCTTGGAAAAACGGGTTTTAACATGTTAAAAATGAATTAAGTGTCAAATGTGCAGGGAACGGAGAGCACAGATATACGGAGTGCAGGGTACATGTCCCCTAGGCACTGATACCACCTTCTGGCATCACGTCAGGTGCCATCTGTGGTGATGTCCAAATCTTTACTGGTGATACATCTCCCTCCCTCCTTTTCCTAAAAAACAAAAGAGGGTTCAATGAAGCAATGACCACCTAATGAGGATGTAACCATAAAGCTGCAATTCTCCGACATCCTAATCCAGACCCGGGGCCAAGTGGGTCAAATTGAACCAGCCTGGAATGCAGCGTGCGTCTGGTGGCGTGGGGGCGGCGGGTAGCGGTGTATCAGTCCCCGACCAGGGACGAATGAAAGCCTCCTTCCCCTCATCAGGGATAGCCTGGCCAGCCAACAGAGTGGCGGTGCTACAAACACTGCGGCACGCTGAGATGAGAGGGAAGGTTTCCCAAAGACGCCTCGACTGCAGCATCAAACGGGGAGAGACACGCGGGACGGGAGATAGAGGAGGGAGAGAGAAGAGAACAGGGAAGAGAGGAGAGAACGGGGGAAAGAGAGAGAGAGACCCTGGAGTGGTGCCAAGTTCCCAAGGTAGTGTACAAGTATCTTTAGAAGCCGGGCGTCTTGTTAGCTAATACATTACACCAATCATGGCCGGCTATCTTAAGCTACAATTAATCTGCGCGCTGGCACAGGCTGATAGGACAGCAACATGCTGTTTCTTAATTAAAAGCAAACGGATTAAAAATGATTAATAACGGTATTAAATATTCTCATGGACTACAAGCGCAGGGAAATCGGGGGGCTTTCTTATGCGGGCTTAAAACGAAGAAGTCATTAACGGCGGGCCCAATCTCCCTAAGCCAGGGCTTTACTTTGTTTGGGATCACAAGTTGCTTACTTCATGAATATGCATTTTGCCCCTATCAAGTCGAGACCAAAAGGCAATATCATGGCATGGCTGTGGTGTGGTATTCCCCCCCCCTCTGTCGCTGTGAAACTTTGAGTTTTTTGGATTTGTGACATTTCGTGGTCTGCCTTTGTAGCCGGCCGCCAGCCCTGGACCACAAAGTGGCTGTGTTGCTGGGGAAGTAGATTTTTTTTGGTGGGAAGATGTTGAAAGTGTTTTTTCTGTGTATCTCATCTGCCTCTGATATGATAGAGGTTTCCCTTATAGACAAATTGATTTGTTTAACCATTCTTAAAGGTAGCAAGGTGGCAGTGTGTCACCTGGAATGGTGGAAGAAGAAAAGAATTGTGTTTTTAAAAATAGTTCACTTAGTTGTTGATTATCAAAGCAATTTATTGATTAGTTGTGTGTTTCATAAAATAGTGTAAAATATCAATCATTGTTTCCCAAAGTAAATATAGTAACAGTGGTAGAGTCAAACTTTAATAAAAAATGACCATCAAAATAGTTTAGAAAAAAATTGATTATTGTAATAGTTGGCAAATAATCAAAAAGTCAAGTAATTATTGCAGCTATTACTAATACTTTTGTATAATTTTTAAAAAGGTTTCATCAGTAAAATGCAGTGTTAGGCATGTTATCTTGAAAAAGTAGTTACTGGTTACTTCTCCCCAAAAGTAACTATAAAACTAACTTGACATGGAAAGTAACTATTGTGTTATTTTTTTAAGTATAAAAATGTAGTGGGATTTCCTGAGGTCTGTGAATGTTTCTTGGAGTAAGATGCTGCACAGCAGTCGCGAAGTAGCCTGTGTTAGTGAGGAATAAAGTAGCAACTAAAGCAGATAAAGATCAGAACTAAACTCTAAAGCAGTGGTTCTTAACCTTGTTGGAGGCACAGAACCCCACCAATTTCATATGCTTATCCCCCACACCCTAACCCTAACGCTTTCAATGACTGTGCCCTTTGCACAGAGGGGTGGACCTTTGCGGCGGAGGCTCCACCGAACCCCTGAGACCGACTCACCGAACCCCTAGGGTTCGATCAAACCCAAGGAAAGAACCACTGCTCTAAAGTCTCTGCTTTACATCCTCTGACTCTGACCTGCTGCCAGGTGTTTGACACCATATTTGTAACAACCCTCCACCCTTCCTCTGTATTTCGGAAAAACCTTATAGCTTGGCGGTGGCCCAGTAGCTCACAGTAACAGCGTGTTGGTAATGTAATGGTGTTATATCGAAGAAGTAGTAGGTTAGATTACCCGATTCTTAAAATAGTAACGTATTCCCATCACTGGTAACATGTTTTACTGCTGGAAAACAAACAAGTCTATTTAACAAAGACTTTAATATTATTAATTAACTATCAAAATAGCTGCTGAATAATGTAATAATAATCAAATTAATAATCTAATTATGGCTTCATAATTCTGATATTATAAGCTTTTGTTTTATTTTACTATGCAAAATAGGTGAAACATCCCAAAAAAATGAGTGTTAGTAGTTAAATAAGTAACTTATGACCAGAAATGTGACCTAAAATTTGAGGTCATAGAGAACCATGAGTAAACCAATGTGTTCTTCCTGTTCACATGTACTGCACTGCTCTAATCAAAATGACACCTGAACACCATTTCATAATTTAAATCCTGGCCCTTTAGTGAGGAAAGCCCTCTTCCCTCCAACAAGAGGCTGTGAATAGCATCATTGTGAGTATGTGACAACAATTACTGCTTCTAAATTCAGCATTGCTGTAATCAGGCCCTCTGGTTCTGTGTAATTTAAATACTTATGGCTTGTGTCCAATGGCTCCTGTGCCAAGACCAAGTGTTAGTTGTAATTGACCATACAAGCCTTTTCTCCGCTTTTCTCTGCTAATTTCATAAATGCTATTTTTAAAACGTCAATTATAAACCAGATTAATGTATCTTAATGTGAGATTAGATGTGTTTTGGCGTAAATCACAGGCCAATCACACTGGTTTGATTCCATTTTTGACCCTATTATTGAGTATAAAAGGCCTTTCTGCTCCAGATTTACATACTAGGAGTAGAAAAGGGCATGATGGGGGAATTGTGATGTATTAAACCTAACATGCTGCAATTTTTGATATGGTTTTGCTTTGATTATGGCACATTTTTGCACTTGCACATACCTTTGTGACAACTGTGAATGAGAAATAAGGTGTTGATGTAGACTATTCTCCGTCTGAGGTGGAATAGAAAGACAGAGCCAGCATTCAGGATACTATTCTGTTTGGAAACCAATTACTCCGACACTTCTCAAATTGATTTAATTTGCCTCTGCTGCCAGGATTCTCTCCTCCTTCTCTGTCTATTTAACATTTCAAACTCTAACAACATTCCTCTTCTGTTTACGTATGTTTGATTGAGTTGCCTTTTTTTCGTAAGATTTGAGGTAAAAAAAATGGCACAGTCATCACCAGCTTCATGTTGGTTTTCAGGAAAAAGCAAGAAAAAATAACATTTCCATATTTTATAGATGATGACATTGTTTGCTTCTGATAAGACACTAGCTTGTGATGTTGACTCTGTTTTTATGTGTTTGCATATGTATGTTGGTCTGGACAAAAAAGACATTTCAGGTTGCATCTTCATCTCTGGGAAGTAGTGATCTACATTTTACACCATTTTATGAACCAAACAACTAATTCATTGATTTGATCAATAATCAATAGATTAATCGACTATCAACTATAGTTGTTCATTTTAGCTCTGCAGGGAGGGAAACTGAAGCAGCATGCAAGAGTTCAAGAGCGCTTTAGTCATAGAGCATTTTAAAAACAACAACCACAACTGAAACTAAGTGATGTACATAAATAATAATTAAACAAAGGAAAACTATATGAAACATAAAAACACAAGAGCAGGATCTCACACAGTGTCAAAATCAAAGGAATAAAATTGATTCAAAGATGAGATACAAAAATAAAACCTTAAATTGAAATAAAAACGTGTTTGTCCAAACAAATATATCACTTCCAAACTTGTTGATAAATGAATAGCATACTTTAGGATAATAATTCTATATTTTTAAAGTTTGCCAATCTTGATGGGAAAGACTGTCTGAATACAGTCTGCAGAGAATGAAATTAAAATACAAAAGTAATTAGAACAATTTCAATGAATGGCCATTTTCTTGTTAAACCTATTGGCACACCTGTTTACAGACTAACAGATTATATGATAATATAATAACCTACTATATACACTATACTAATAGTTCTCCTTCACCGACAAGCACATAAAACATTTAAATGTAAGAGAGTTCCATGTCTCAGCACACACACACACACACACACACACACACACACACACACACACACACACACACACACACAAATAATGTGCTGATTTGGTTGTTGGATGGTGGACTGATTAAGGAAGCAGAGCTAAAAACCTTGGAAACTAAATAGCCTCAGAGAGACAGATGGAGTTTTATTGATGATCAAACACCCACTAGGTGTAAATGCCTGTTTTTGCATTGTGTGTGTGTGTGTGTGTGTGTGTGTGTGTGCCGTGTGTGTGTGTGTGTGTCTGTCCATAGAGGCCGGACAAGAGATTTCAAAGACCTAGAGGGGTCCCATTCAGCCCTGAGTCTTTTATATTGACCTCGGGGTGACAGAAGGAAAGAAAAACACATGCTCTGTACCATCAAGATAAAAGCGGACACACACACACACACACACTCACACTGAATGATCACAATGAGCTCTCAAAATTGTGGTGAAATTTAAATCCGCCCTCAGCGAACACTCACACACACACACACACACACACCTATTCCATTTAACAGCGAGGACTTAGGAGCTCTCTATCAATATCTGTTAATAACAGAAAATGACACCATGAGTTTCTGTGAAAGGAAAGACACATAATTAAAAGACATATTTGCTGCAAACTCCATCTCACAACCTGAAAATGTAGCCTTGTATATAGACCACAAGAGTCCTGCTGGTTTGGATGTTAGCTGCTCAACTGGTTCCTGTAGTTGCAGGCAGGTGTGGGCATGTTCATCAATATAATAGCTGACCTTCATGTAATTGGTGGAAACCACACTATGAATGTTGCATTGTGAAAAATAACAGGATTTAAAATGCAGAAATTGTCCACTGATCTTTCCTTACAAAATATGTACATAGACATGAACAGAGATTGATAAGTTAGAGGGACTAAAGGGGTCAAATTCTATCAGTTTGGGTGATGGTGATGAACATTTTACACCTTTTATGAACCAAATAATAATCAATTAATCAATTCACAAACCAATGGAATAATTATCACAATGGTTGTCAGTTGCCTTAATCCCCAACGGAGCCATATATGTGATATCTGGTGTGTAAATCCTGTTTCGTTGCTTACACTCTGGTTTAAGACACAAGAATAATTTTGTACATAGTGTTGTGTATTTTTATTTTTTATTTTTTTTATAGTTTTTATCTTCTGCAGCTTTTATTTTCTTTTCTTTACTCTGTACGCTGCAGTAACAGACAAATTTCCCTGTTGTGGGATCAATAAAGTTATCTTATCTTATCGTATCTTATAACAGCCAATAAAAGCCATTTAAAGCAAATATAAAACTAAATCATCGACAGGCTCTCTGCGATCCAAAAATTCTTCTGTTGCAACTAACAACTATTTTGGTAGTTGATTAATTCATTTTAAAGTTGGCAACTAATTGATTAATCAGAAAATTCTTGCAGCTCTATGACATCACATTTGGTGTCTGCCAAAATACAGCCCTATTTACAGAATTAATATTCTTATTAATAATCAATATTTCTCTGTTATTTGAAACTTGACACAGCTAAAATCTCTGATATCAACAGAATCTCTGAGTCACTCTCTTCATACCTTCTCCAGAATAATCCCACATCTAATCCTAATCTAGCCAGGACAGGTGCTGTAATGTCAAACCACAGTCCTCTGTGTTCTCGCGGTCAAATGCTCCGCTCCTCACACCCTAACCATGATCAAAGTGCTATTTTTTCGAAATTTCAGGCTTTTAAACTTCAACAGTCTTAGAAGGGATGAGACAGATCATACTAAAATGATGAGAGAGTGAGAGAGTGAGATTGTGTGTGTGTGTGTGTATATGTGTGTGATAAAGGACTATAACATCTTTGTAGTCACTTCCTTTTTTTCTCTCTTTGCTTCCTAACTCTCACACTGGGCCTGTAGATAGGTCAGCTCCATTACCAATCTGCCGGCGCACAAATATTTAAAACAAATTGAATCGCACACCCAATACCCATCACAATTACGGGAGGCACAATAACTAAATTAGCAATTCAACACAATAATTGGAAATGCGGCTCGCCTGGACCCGCGGGCCTCCCTGGAGGGCTGGCTGATCTGTAGAGGCACGTCGAGCCCGCTAATTCCACAGCTAATTACTGATGCACGGCGAAATAAAGTTGTTTGTCTCCCAAATACCATTTTTCAGTACATGGCGAGGAACACAGGGCTGTGCTGAGATAGACAAAAACAACAAAGAAGTGTGGGACAAGTGAGTGGTCATGCTTCTGTGTGTTTGTCTCATTTGTTGTTCATCTTGTTTATTTTCTGATGATGATGATGATGATGATGATGATTATCAGGATGGAAACAGGGATTGTAAAAAGAAATAAAGCCTCAAAAGAAGAGAACATATTCTCGTTATTACATATTCTATCTTTCTTTATTACATGTTTGTTCCCTTTTATAAAATGTCATGTGTATAACATATCATGTTTAGTAAGTTCAAGTTAAAAAACATGCCTTCTTGAAAATGCTGCTCTCCTGAATTCAGTATTATAGAATGTTTTTAAACTCTCTACATTTTTCCACCAACTTTTTACATTACATTTTTTAATTATCTATTTTCTTAAGCACCAGGGGAAAAATAGGCTAAATATGACTACTCTATATTAGAGTTGATTAGTGTTTTGTCTGTTAAACGGTTGTTTGATTCAATGATTGATCCTTTATCAAGAGAAATATGATTTTTATGATGCATTTTTTGTATTGATATTGATATTGTATTGATCTATTTTCTTATTGTATTGAAGGTTGATGCTGCACAAAAGCACAAATCTGTGTGTTTACATTAAATGGAGATGACTTGCACAGCAAGTAGATAGGATTGCCCTAGATGCAATTGAGGAGTTCAGATGAGGACTAGGCTGTAATCCGACAGCTGCGTAAAGGGGTGCAGCGGCAAAGGGGAGGGGTCCGTCATTGAAGTTTCTGAGCGTGAATTAGAGGCCAAATTGACCATGTCACCGCACCCAAATTTCCTTGCCAATCAGCCTTGAACATAAACGACAGCGGAAGAAAAATGAAAACCCATGTGAGCGAGCCGTGCAACTGACCGGGGTGGCGGGGGGGGGGCCGCTAATTTGAATCCTGTCCTCATAGCCCCCGCTAACTAATCCTCCCCATCTCTATTTATCCTCTCAGAATCTCATCGGGGGTGAAGCGGGCATATATTACCAGCTGGAGCCATCTGAAGGGCTCCCTTTTGAGACGTTGCTCGGCGTGTGTGTGGAGAGCTTAGCGGCAGCTAAGACCGGGTGGTGACACGTCCAATTCAACGTATACATTTGTCGGGTTTGAGGGTCTAAGGATGGCATGATAGCATAATCTGATTGCTTTGGGAGTGGAGGAGTTCAGGCCAAGTTATGGACTTATGAAAGAGTAGCACAGTCAAACCATGTGACCCTAAAATGTCATTGTTGGGCTGGATGTGCTGTCAGAGCTGCAGCCAGATCAAGGCACTGAGCGTGATGAGGAGGAAAGCTGGAGGAAGGCATGACACAAGACTTTTCTCCTTGATGTTGTGGACCTAAAACAACAAATGACCTTTAACAAGGCTTTATTGGCCAAGTTTACCAAACATGGAATTCCATTTACCTATACAATTACCTATATAAATAAGTGGTAGCACTGTTCCCTCACAGCAAGAAGGTCCCAGCTTCAAGTCCTTGATCTGGGATCTTTCTGTGTGGAGTTTCATGTTCTCTCTGTGTCTGTGTGGGTTCTCTCCAGGTTCCCTAGCTTCCTCCACAGTCCAGAAACATGCTGATTGAAGATTCTGAAGTATGAGCATGTGACTGAATGGTGTGTGTGCTCCATGATAGGCTGGTACCTGTCTGGGGTGTATCCTGCCTTTCACCAGTAATGTGCTGGGATTGTCTCCAGCAGATCCCTGTGACCTGAGTGAGGAATAAGCAGATCTAGACAATCAAAGAAAGAAGTGTTAAAAAGAAGGCAAAAGTAGAAAAAATAACTACAACAGAGGTGCAACAGGAGACAATTTGTACAGTAATACAAAATATGATTGGCGAAATTACATGTAAACAAAGACAAGTGCGAGAAAAGCTGATAAAATTTCTCTCATTTTCTTTGAACAGTTTTCTGGTGATCAGGTGGCGCTACATTTGGCTCAGTTAATGATGTGAGAAATGAAAGAAGGAAAACTTCTACATCTATTATAGTTCTTTTGATTAAGTGTTGTTTTTCTCCTCTCTCATTTTCTACTCGGGTTGGGTGTTGGGGCTTCGCCAGAGAAGCCCAAACCTCCCTCTCCCCAGCCGCATCGTCCAGCTCTTCCAGGGGAACCCCGAAGCGTTCCTAGGCCTTACCTGGGAGGCATCCAGGAGGCTCCTATCTAGACACCGGACCAGCTCATCTCCTCTAGTGTGGAGGAGCAGAGGTTCTACTCTGACTCCTCCATGATGACTAAGCTTCTCACCCTGTCTCTAAGGGAGAGAGCCCTGCAGAAGAAACTCATTTCAGCTGCTTGTACTTGCACTCTTTAGTCACCACCTCAACCTTGTGACCATAGGTGAGTGTAGGATTGTAGATTGATGGTAAATTTAGAGCCTTGCCTTTTGGATAATCTTCTCCTTCATCAGGACTGATTTTTCTCA
Source organism: Eupleurogrammus muticus (assembly GCA_036785175.1). Taxonomy (NCBI): domain Eukaryota; kingdom Metazoa; phylum Chordata; class Actinopteri; order Scombriformes; family Trichiuridae; genus Eupleurogrammus; species Eupleurogrammus muticus. Next base: position 24,715,739 of record JAYKQN010000009.1, read on the forward strand.
AAGTTACTTCAAAAAATGGTTATTGTAAGCTTGAAATATCTATGATTGAAACAATAAACTGATTAGCTGTTTTGTTCCTCAAAAGGTTTAACATGTCAAAGATTCCATTTAAATTTTTTAAATCAGATAATCAGATTTGAGAAGCTGGAACCAGAGAATTTGGATGTTGTTGGATGTCTTCTTAAAAAATATTTTTATTCAATTCAATTCAATTCAATTTATTTGTATAGCCCAGAATGAAAAATCACAGATTTGCCCCAACAGGCTTTACAGTTTGTACAAAAGCAACACAACAACCCTGTCCTTAGACCCTCACATCGTACAAGGTAAAACTCCCTAAAAAACCCCGGGGAAAAAAAAAAATCCTCTTCCAGGATGGACAGGCTGCAGTAGATGATGTGTGCAGGAGGAAACATTACAGGGAAAATTGGACATTACAAACAGAAAAACAGAAATGTAATGAATTTGGGTGTAAGTGGAGGATGAGGCACAGGATCCATCACAGTTCCAGGTGAACCAGGACAGCATCAGACCCGCCAACATCCATAGATCCCTCAGTGGCTGCACTGCAGTATGTTCTGTGATGCGAAAACACAGGGCAGGACTCCAGGAACTCAGCAGATTTAAAAGTACAAGAGTGGATCATCAGTATCACATATAGAAGAAAAAGAAGCTCAGAGCATCTCATGAGTACCCGGCAGACTAACCTATCGCAGCATAACTATACGCTTCCTCGAACAGGAACGTTTTTAACCTATTCTTAAATATAGGAAGGGTGTCTGCCCCTGGACTGAAACTGGAAGACGATTCCACTGGAAGTTGAAGGCTCTGCCTCCCGTTTTAATTCTAGAAATTCTGGGAACCTCCAATAAGCCTGCATATTGGGAACGTAATCCTCTCAATGGGTGAAATGGGACTAAGAGATCCCTAAGGTAGGATGGCGCCTGACCATTGAGCGCTTTATAGGTGAGGAGCAGGATTTTGAATTCTATTTGAGATTTCACAGAAGGCCAGTGTAAAGAGGCCAATACAGGTGAGATATGCTCACTTCTTCTGGTGCCAGTTAATAAACGTGTCCTTAGAGTCCTTAGAGACTTTTTGGTGCAACCGGACAGTGAATTATTGCAGTAGTTAAGCCTGGAAGTAACAAATGCATGGATACGTATTTCCGCATGTTTCAGAGACAGGAAGTGTCTGACCTTTGCTATGTTGCGTAGGTGAATGAAGGCAGTCCTAGAAATATGTTTAATGTGGGCAGAGAATGACAAGTCTTGGTCGAAAATGACTCCTAGGTTTTTCACAGTGGAGCTAGAGGCCAGGGAGATGTCATCCAGGATAGCTATATCACTGGATATTGAGTTCCTCAGGATTTCGGGCCCAAGTACAATGATTTCTGTTTTGTCTGAGTTTAGTAGAAGAAAATTGCAGGTCATCCAGGATTTTATATCCTTAAGACAAGCTCGTAGTTTAGCTGGCTGATTAATTTCATTCGGCTTAATTGGTAGATACAGTTGTGTATCTTCTGCATAACAGTAGAAATTAAAAGAGTGTTTCCTAATGATTTTACCCAATGGGAGCATATAGAGAGTGAAAAGTATTGGTCCAAGCATAGATCCTTGTGGAACTCCATGAATAACTTTGGTATGGATAGAAGAAACATTATTGATATGGACAAATTGGGAACGATCTGAAAGATAGGACTTAAACCAGTCTAGTGCAGTCCCTTTTATACCAATAAGATGCTCTAGTCTCTGTAACAAGATTTGATGGTCAACTGGGTCAAATGCAGCCCTAAGATCGAATAAAACAAGGATGGAAATAAATCCTTTATCAGATGTGTTGAGAATATTATTTGAAACATTAACTAGAGCCGTCTCTGTGCTGTGATGCATTCTAAAACCTGACTGGAAATCCTCGTATAAGTTATTGTTGTGTAAAAAGTCACATAGCTGTTTAGCAACTGCTTCTTCCAGAATCTTAGAGAGGAAGGGAGGATTGGAAATGGGTCTATAGTTGGCAAAAGTGCTTGAGTCGAGGCCAGGTTTTTTAAGGAGAGGTTTAATTACAGCTACTTTAAAGGACTGTGGTACATAGCCAGATAATAAAGATATGTTTAATATTTCTAGTAAGGAGGGGCTAATCAAAGGGAAAATATCTTATAGCAAGCCGGATGGAATAGGGTCCAAATAACAGGTTGAAGTTTTAGATGAAGACATCAGTGAAGCTAGTTCAGCGAAGTTGATTGAAGTAGATGTGTCGAGGGAATATTAGCTTATTAGCTTATTTTATCTTTCTCTACAATAACTGCATTTGAGGGCAGATTAGTGCCAGTGGATGGGACAAGGTGATAAATTCTGTCTCTAATTGTCAGAATTTTGTCATTAATGAAGTTCATGAAGTCATCACTGCTGAGGGTTGTAGGAATATGTGGATCAATAGTGTAGTTACATTCAGTCAGTGAAGCTAACATGCTAAAGAAGAACTTTGGGTTGTTTTTTACTATTAGTGAGGAGTTATACGCAGCTCTGGCATTGCGTAGGGCCTTAATCCATTAATTGATTATCAAAATAGTTGGTGATTAATCTAATAGTTGGCAACTATTCAATTAATTGACTAATTGTTGCAGTTCTACTTGAAACATGAGTTATTTATCCCTTAAAGCTAGGGGGACCTTCATTGTCATGGCAACAGTAAACACCAATTTTTTACAGGTTCAATTGTTAACTCTACCCCTAAATAAAATAGTTTTCACAAATACTTTTGAATGCTGAAGGTTGACTTGGTGCTATAGATTTCTACATTATTTCTATATATGACAATATACTGGAGATCAGTACAGGTTTACAGTCACATGACTCTGAATACAGTTTCAGGGGCTTTTCCACTTAGTCAAATGATCTTCTGATCCCAAAGAATGTGTATTGAATTGACCTTCAGAACCAAGACTTTCTTCTTCCCCCAACTGCAACATCCAAACACACAACAAGGTCACACGGACGGCCTGTCTCTCATTTCCAAGAACGTCCCAGCTATGAAAAAAAAGAAAAAACGAACTAGGCTGGCTTCATCCAATTCAGAAAGACCCCTACTCACACACACACACACACACACACACACATACACAGCAGCACCCTATCTTCTTCTATTCCCTCTCCACTGATTAAAATAACCTCCACTCCCTTCAGGGAGGAGTCTAGCTATTTTAGAAATAAATATTCCCTCGGCGGACAGACAGGACAGACTGAGTCTCTGTGTGTTGGTGTGTGTGCATGTGTGTGTGTGTGTGTGTGTGTGGATGTCTGTGTGGATGCTCAGCTGTGTCCTCCTGATGCCTTATCTTTGCACACTCCCCCCTCCCCCTTTTTCTTGCAACACTCCCTCTCTCACACACACACACACACACAAGTCTTTATCACGACCCGACACTTGGGCTCGGGCTGGTAATCAGAGCAGCGAGCAACCCCCCCTCCCTCTTCCCTCCCCCCTCCCCTGCTTGCTCTCCCCCCTCCCACCGAGGGAAGAGGCGCGTTCTAATCTCAACTGTTGCATATCTAATACTAATTGGAATCCTGCAACTGGGTCACTCTCATTGTTTTTCAAGTATTGTCAAGTCGGGGGGGAAAAATATGAAACTGAAATTACACCCTTTACACCCCACGCTCCCCCTCCCTACCCTCCCCTCTTTAGCTGGAGCGCCCTTGATTGCATCCTCTCGCTCTCACGTGTGTGTGTGTCTGTGAGACAGATAGAGAGATCAAAGAAAGCAGATGTGGACACTGACACACACACAGACCTGCATTTTCTGGAGGCTGTGTTGTGTGTCTGTTTTTTTATTTTATCTTGCTGGGTACTGCCCTGAAACCCACAGATGCAGTGAACTAGCGGAAGCACCCTCTCGAGGGGCATCCTCTGGCAGGGACACCCTCGGGAGTTATACTGTGTCTGAACTGTGCAAGGGTTTTACAGGAGAAAAAGGAACAAAGTAGTCTCATCTCACATTGGGTTTGACATATGAAACATTTAGACTGAAGCTTTTTTTTTGTCAGCTCATCCTCTTGAGAAAACCATGGTATAAGTTCAAATTCAGCCACCAGTGAATACTGATTTTGAGGAAATATTGTTTTGAAACAACTGTATATATAGTCTGCATATAGCTTTTCTATAAATAAAAACACTTTAAGGCGAAAATACACATACTTTATCACACACCAATCAATAAAAATGTTTTCTTTCAGGGTGGTTAAAAAAAACTTAAAAAACCCATTTTTAGATATTTATTTTTCTCAATGGTGAATTAGAAATACTGTGATTTTTTTTTTTTTTGAATAACACGTACATACAGCAAAATATAGGTGAAATCCTTTGGATTACTGTAAAAAATAGTCTCTGTAGTAAACAAAGGTTTTTGATACTTACATGTTTTGTTCAGCAAGATAAGCTCCACTAATGAGTCATTGCATTTTGAAGTTCAAATGCAATCATGGTCCCATGACTTTAACACCACCACCACCATTATCTCCCACACAGTTTTAAGAGCAAGATGTACTTACAGTGTCAAAAGTGACAGTACTCATTATACAGACTCTATAATATTATGCCAATATATTATACCACCTGTTTTAATCAGTCAACACGTCAGAGCATTTTAATGTTTTAGTTTATCAATGTAAAGCCAATTTGAGGTACTTACATTTATACTAAGGTACTGCATCATAGTATTTGTCAACTCCCCCACTAGGGTTGCAACTAATTTGTTGTTTGGTTTATAAAATGGTTGATCATTATTTGTCATGTGGAGCCAGTTTGAGATACTGTACCTAATAGTAAAAATACTGCATCGTAATATTTGGCAGCTTTTATATTAGAGCTGCAACTAACAACTTTTTTGATTATTGATTAATCTAGAGATTAAAATTCAATACAGCTATACAATTCAAGAAAGTTCTGTAGAACAGACTATGATCAAAAGATTTCACTACTCTAGTTCTTTATTTCTCAAATCCAGTCTGAAATAGGAAATATAAACAACGCAGTGCACAACTATTATCAGTTTTTAACACAATCAGAAAAAAAAGAAAATGATCAGATTTCAGAGGACCGGACCAGAGAATTTCAACATTTTCTTCTTAAAATGACTCACATGGATTAATCAGTTATAAAAAATGGTTGGTGAATGATATAAAAATTGGCAACTTATCAATTAATTGACTAGTTCTTGCAACTCTAATGTCAAATGATGATTTGTTTATTCTGCAGCTCTCTGCTGACACATATTGTCCAATAATCCTGTTCAAAACAAGTACAGTAAGAGTAAAAGGTAAAAAGCAGTAAAAACTGAATTTGGGAGAAAATAAAACAGATTTCAGTTGAATTAAACTAAACTGATGAATGGGTGAAGTGAGCCTGGATAAAGTGAGCATAAACATGAAAATACATAATAATTAAAATATAAATGAGTGAAAATAAGAGAATGACGCTGACGTAGCTGTTACATCCTGCTGTGGAATCTGAAAAACTCCCTCAGGCCACTTCCTGCCTCCATAAATATGGAAACTGAAAGTGACCCAGGAGCTGCTGCGTACCCATTAACATGTTGCTTGTCAACTGAGGGGTCAGCACACCATTGCACCAGCAAAAGCATTTAAAGCAAGGGGAAAAATGCTGATTTCCAGTATGCTAAGCTACTCTCATACTTTTATAAGCTTTAATGCAAAGGCCTTTTCCTTTAAAATAATTGATGCTTGCAGCCTGCAGGCATCCTCCAGTGATTGATCAAGGGAAAAAGTTACAGTTGGGCTGTTCTGTTCTGTATCTGTACATGCATCTCTCTGCAGGAGAATCAGGAAACCTTTTTTTATTTTTTTTTTGTTTTAAGGGGTCACAGGACGAAATGCTCACACTAAAACAGATAATCCACATCCACTAGAAGTCTCCATTCTCCCTGACAGAGGGATAATGCTCTGTACCTGCTGTTATATCTACTGCCATCTTCTCTCTCAGATGTGATCGATGCTGTGGCTCACGCTTGCCATTTAACAGATATACACCATTAACTGTACCACAGCATCCAAATCTAACCGGAGGTGCTTTCCAAAGGCCAGTAAGTAAATTGAAATGTCTTTCTAAAGCTTGATCTTTACTGGCCTTTAAATAGAAGAGAAAGATCACAGCACGAGAGGGAGAGAGAGAGAGAGAAAGAGGGAGGAAAGGAGGAGGTAGTGGCGAGAGCACTAACTTTTGTTGAATCATTGGGCGATAGAGACAGATTCATGTCAAAATAATCAATTATCATCAATATAACAATGTAAGAAAGACCTGCTGACTGATTTAGCGGTTCACGAACAAAGGAATCAGAAAAGAACCAGATTTGAGAAGCTGGAACCAGAGAATTTGGACATTTTCTTCTTTGTATATAGTGTTGTGTATTGTTTTATTTTGTATAGCTTTTATTTTCTTTTTCTTTACTCTGTACTACCTGTGCTTAGCTGCAGTAACAAGCAAATTTCCCCGTTGTGGGATCAATAAAGTCCTATATTATCTTATCTTTTATCTTAAAAATGACTTAAAATGATTATTGTAGAGTTGGCAAATAATTGATTAATAGACTAATCAATGCATCTCTAATTATATTCACTCCTAAGGTAATGATTAAAACAAGATGTATAATATACTATAACAATATTGCACTGTGTGTAAAAGTACATTTTGCTGATATTAGTAAAACCTGTACACTTGTTATTGAATAGTTTTTTTCTTTTGAAAAACAGAATTTTTACTTTTACCCTAGTGAAGGATCAGAAAGAGTTTATTCAAATAAAAAAGAAAATACTTGCTTGTTTTTGTTAGTGATAAAAACAAATACTATATTATAGTATAATAATATAACAATGTCTGCATAATGAGTAAAAAAACTTTAGCTACTTTTTGCTGGTAATACTTCTGTACTTTCATTTATTTTCACACTTCTACTTACACTCAAAAAGAAACTGACATTTCGTTCATTCACAGTGATGTTGAGTTTACAGCAACTGTCACAACAGCAAAAAAAAACAACAGCAACAATGCATACACAACTGGAAAAACAATGAATGAATTCACAATATTTACTTATTGAGTATTTCAAGTATTGTTGAATATTTCTACTTACACTTAAGTAAAAAATCTGAATACTTCGTCCACCACTTCATATTGTTTGTGTTCATCCAAAATGATATGTGAATGAAATACACAGGCAGCTTATGTATCCTTTCAAGGACCTGTAGAATTATGCAGAAGATCTACAGAAATCTGTCAGAAATATCCACGTTTCAGATAATTCTGCTCTGTTCACTTCAGCTCCTCCAGTCTTCTGTTCTAACTTTTATTTGTTGTTGTTTTCTGACATTCATCCACGCTCCTGCTTTCATCCTTTTTGTTCACTCCTTCCTTGATATTAATAGACTGTAGTTTACTTTCTTGGATTATATTGATGTCTCGAATGATATCCTGTTGCTTCGCCTCCGTGTTTCCAGTTCTATCATGCAAATAAAGCAGATTTGGAATCAATTTAAATTCTGTGTGTGTGTATGTGTGTGTTTCTCCGCTTTCCTTCTTGCTGTGAGAGAGGAGAAAAACCAATGGGCCCTATCGGCCCCCGAAGACCAGCGCTGGCCCCCCCATCGCTCACCCAACCTCATTAACTCCAGCCCCTACACACTCCCTGTTAGTCACAATTCAGAAAGCATACAGTTCAGAATGCACACACAGCCAAAACACACACACACAGCCAAAACACACACACACACACACACACACACACACACACATACACACACACACACACACACACACACACAGCAATTAAAAATGCAGCCTTGCATATCTGCGTGGTATTTAGTGTATGTTCTGTAGCACTGATGTTTTTATGGTGTGAGGTTTTAACTGGCTGCTTTCAGTAATATTATCAGAGACAGACCTCCCATCCTAGGAATCCTTTCTGATTTGCTCTGAATTATAAATGTGTCCACACTTTGGAAACGTGTGTGTGTGTGTGTGTGTGTGTGTGTGTGTGTGTCCAGACCCCACTTTTGGAACCATTGTCCTAACATTAGCAGGCAGTATGGCTCGTAGGGACAAAATCTCATGAAAGGGATGGTTGTACTGTCACCAGAGAGAGAGAGAGAGAGACAGACAATGTGTGTGTGTGTGTGTGTGTGTGTGTGTGTGTGAGACCCTGCTTCCTCTATGCAGCAGGTTCTCTGATACCCCACTAGATGGCAGTGTTGTGTGTTATAGTGCAGGACAATGTTACCTGAACACATCTCACAGGAATAGATCAAGTATATTGCAAAGTACTATTTTGATAGATGATTAGTTGTTTAGTTCATAAAATTGTGTAAAATGTTAATCACTGTTTCTTAAAGCTGAAGATTCATCCTAAAATATATTTTTTGTCCAGACCAACAGTCCACAACCCAAAAATCATCAGTTTATTATAGAAGACTAAATGATTAAATGAACAAAGAATTGTAGCTGTAATATAAATACAATTATATGCTTATGTTTGTAGTTACAGTGGTGGAGTCAACCCTTGATCAGTCCTGTGAGCATCTTTCTTCATTTTTTACTGTTTATCATTCTCAGGTGGAGTCAACATGTTCCTTTGAGAAATGCATATCTTCAATTCCTGTGTTGTTGCCTGTGATGATCATGTGTAAGATAACGCAAAGGTGAGTTTTGGGACAGTAACAGCTGAAAGCTCTGGAAAAAGCCATGTATCATGTGTGATTTGTCTTTTATTATTTCTGCTTTCTCCTTTTGAGGTGAGCCACTACATGTAAATCTGGTTATATATTATAACTCATACATCACCATTTACTTCATTCATTACAGTAGGACAGTTGTTTTGTTGTAGTATATAAGTGAATGTTTTAATATTCACTAATTTGCAAACATTTCAAGAAAAGAACTTTTTATGAATAAAAATGTATAAACCTTCAAAATATAGTTAAAATAGAACCAGAAAGATTGGTATGAGTAAAAAATACACAATTTAGATATAATGACTGTGATTTAGGAGAAAACTATACCTTCAACATAGTCAAACTGAAGAAAAAATCATGAGCAGGAAGTAACTAAATACATTTACCTTTATTTAGCTTTAGATATTTGTACTTTCATTGAGTATTTCCATGTAATGCTCATTTATATGTTACTATACTACATTTTGGAAAAGGAATATTGTCAATTTACTCAATTATATTAACAGCTTCATTCAGTAGTCATTTTATCACATAAAAATAGGATTATATATAATGCTTCTGGGTGACATGGTCGTACAATGTGTAGCACCGTTCCCTCACAGCAAGAAGGTATCAGGTTCAAGTCGTTAGTCTAGGATCTTTCTATGTGGAGTTTCATGTTCTCTCTGTGTCTGTGTGGGTTCTCTCCAGGTTCTCCAGCTTCCTCCCAGTCCAGAAACATGCTGAGGTTGATTGGAGATTCTAGATTACCTGAAGATGGAATGGTGTGTGTGTGAGACCTGTCTGGGGTGTATCCTGACTCTTACCTGTAATGTGCAGGGATTGGCTACATTGGTAGGCCCCTAGTGAGGAATAAACAGATGAGTGAAAGTTATATGAATCCAGTGTATTATTATTATTATTAAACAAATTTTACACTAACTTGATATGCAGAACTGTTTTATTATATATTTTATTATATAATATTATTATTAATTTAACCAAAGTATCTCAAACTGTCTCTACATTGATAAACTACAACCTCAAAATGCTATCACATTTACTTAATGTAATTCAAAACAAATAGCATAATATACTATAATAAGATAACACAGTCTGTATAATCAGTACTTTTCATATTTAAGTACATTTTGCTATGATAAATTTCTATACTTTTACTCAAGCAACATTTTCGATTCTGGACTTAATCATACTTTTGCTTGAGTAAAATAAAATAAAACCTAAATTTACATTTATTTTATTTTATCTTTTTACTTTTCTGAAATAATGATATGAAAGAAAAGGGTGTTTTTTTTTAAAGTTGGTTTAAATAAATTAAACCCTAATAAAAAACATTGATTAAATGAATTACTGCATCATTACTTCACACAACTCAGCACAGACAAGGCTGTGAAACACAATTTCCTAAAAAAACTTGATCATGTAAAGAATTTCAGTTTTTCCTATTAAATTATGTTGACTACATAATTGAATATATATGATTGCAGTCAATTGTATGACCCCATGGAGGCTCTGACAGTAACAAGCATTGGAGCAAAGAGTGAAGAGAAGAAGCTAATATGACGTGAGTAAATATAAAGGAAGTAATTGAAGCTGAGAATACATAACAGATTTCAATAGATAACAGAGTAACTGTAGTGTCTGCAGAGTTAGTCAGGGTTTGTTTCTGAAGCTTAGCTGCCATGTTCCCCCAGTCCCATTCCTCTAATATCTAAACCTAAATGCATAAGGCAGCGTTTAGATTAGACCTATTAATATATAATTACTGTACTTTTTAATGCAGTATATTTATCTGACAGCTCTTCTTCAGATTGAGATTTTATAAACATACAGTATTATCAGGAAAACTACAACGATTCGTTTTGAGTCATTTTGAAGAAGAAAATGTACAAATTCTCTGGTTTTAGGTTCTCAAATCTGATTATTATCTGGTTTATTTTTTCTTCTGAAATAGTAGACTGATGGTCTGGAGAAAAATGGAAATAATTGATTATTGAATCAATTCATTGTGTCAATGAAATGATTCATTAAATGCTGATCACCTTTGGTCGAACCAGAACCAGAGAACATGGACATGTTCTTCCTGAATAAGAAACCAGAAAATAGTCTGATTTGAGAAGCTAGAACTAGAGAACGTGGAAATTTTCTTCTTGACTCAAATCAATTAATCGATTAAAATTAAAATAGTTGGAAATTAACGTAATAGTTGCGAACTCCATTAATCGACTAACTGTGCAGGTCTAATAAAAATTTAAAAAGAGATTATTTAATATAAAATAGATTATAGAATATTGGAATCTGTTCATTTTATGTTAAATATTGATATCTGCATTTGAAGTAGCTGCAGTCTGTAAATAAATATAGTGAAGAAATAGGAAAGATTAGATTGAAATATTCAAAATACCTCAACATTGTAGTTGTTACTTAATTTCTTTTCACCACTGCCATTATCTATATAACAGACCTCAGAAATAAATATAATAAATCTTACACATGTTGTTGCTTTTTTTGTCCAGACTACTAGACTAGTCGACATCCCAATGATCTCCAGTTTGTTTTTAGAAGACTAAAACACTGCGACAGCAGCGAGGCCGCTGAACAGAGCCTGAACAGAGCTCACTTTATTATGATGAGAGAGAAAGGGCAGCCAAGAGAAAAAGAAAAGTTCCCTCCAGAGAATTCTCTTCTCATTAGGCTGTTACACCATTTATTAATAGCCAGTCATTGGGGTTGCAGAGAAATTTCCATTGCTTGCCGCTGCATGTAGGAGTGATTTTTCTTTCACTCAATTAGCTTACCGTTGCACTATTCACACTGTTGTTTTTTTTAAGCGACTCTCTCCCTCTTTTGTTTTACGCTCCTTCTCTCTGTCTTGCACACTTCAATGGAAAACTGTCGAAGTTATTGGGAAAGTAAGACTGGTGTACAAGCTGATAAAAATGTCCTGCTATTGGTTGTCAGAAGTGTCAATAAGGTGTGTGTGTGTATGTATGTGTGTGTGTGTGTGTGTGTGTGTGTGTGTGTGTGTGTGTGTGTGTGTGTGTGTGTGTGTGTGTGTGTGTGTGTGCGAGCGGTTGCAGCTGTGGTTTTCTCTCTAGTCAGCTCGTTTTGGTGTGTTTTATGAGGGCTGGGGAAGACAGGGAAATATTTCTTCCTGGTTTTACTTTCATGCTGTTATTTGATCTTGTGTCTAATCCTTGAAAAGAGGGAGAAGTCTGGTGTTATTTTTTACTTTCAACACGACAAAATGAAACCCGGCTGCTTCAATGTCCCGCGGGTCAAATGGCCACAGCAGTTTCCAGGACACACACACATCCTTAATGCAACTGGAGAAAATAAAACACAATATTCGAGGCTCCAACTGAAAATTTAAAAAAATTGGTATTTTTTCAGATCATTCCAGACCTCCCACTGTTTTCTTATGCACCAATCTGGCTACAACTATTTTGAGAGTAAAAATAGTTAAAAGAATTTATCCATTATTTATTCGGTTCATAAAATAGTGTAAAATGTTGATCACTTTTTCCCAAAGCTGAAGATTCAATGTGAAATGTCTTTGTTTATCCAGACCAATTTATGAGACAGGAACGGGATATATAAGGCTTTGATAAATATACACTATTCAGTAGTAGATAACTTCTTGTTAGTTTGGTTCTGTACTGTTTGAATATTTCCAGCAGCTTTAGTCCTTCATCAGTCTTCACACTGATCTCAGATGTCCATACATCAGAATACAGAAGATAATAGTGTTGAAGCATTTAAAATAAAATAAAACAAAGGTTGTAGGTTATGTCGTAATGCCTGTGTGTGTGTGTTGTGTGTGTGTGGTGTGTGTTTGTGTGTGTTATATAGAGTATAGGGAAATTTGAATGAACAGGACTCACACAAATCTGCCCTCTGACTCACATACCATTAAACACAAGTTGTGTTATATATCCAATCACACACACATACACACACATACACTGCAGGACAGGGGTGCTTCGTTCCATTACGATAATTTTGAGCTATTGTATATACACATACACACACAGACACACACACACACACCCTAAAAACCCTAAGCCACAATCTGTGTTTGAAATGCAGGGCCAGGGTCAAGGATTACAATAAACTCCAATGATCAAATAATGCAGGAATTCTTATTCCAGTGGAAGCGCATGATCGTCTCTACTCCAGAATACTCAACGAGGAGGAGGGAGGGATGGAGGGAGAGAAGGAGGAGGAGGAGGAGCGTGAGGAAGAAAAGGAGAGGGAGGAAAACAAACGTACAGAATGGCCGCCAGACACAGATGAGCAGTTGGACAATGGGTCAAACTAAGTGGTGGAAAAAGTAAATTACATATAAATTTTAATGTATATATAATAAATATATTTCAATTTATATTATTTTATTAGAGTAAAAGACTTCAGGATTCCAAAATAACAGCACATTGATCTGTTTGATTGATACAGTATATTGCCACATCATGATACTGTCTGTGGCTTCATTGAATGCTACTAAATGACAAACCCCAGTGGAAATGGTATAGACGTGAAAAGCTCACTGCACAAACAAAGGTTTTTAAAACAATTAAGCTTAGAAAATGTGTTTTCTTCATGCTTATTAATCCTTTAGAGTATATATAATACACGTTTGTCCATTTTTCCTCCTCAGACAGGATATCTGTTTGCTGCTGGAAGGTAAAGGAGACATAAATGATTTGTGTGATTATGTAATAGTTATTTATATACTTCGATTATGTTGGATATCTTTGCTAAACAATATATGGTCTGAAAATCAAGGTTAATGAATGTAGAAAGTCAAAAATCAGGGCCTCTACCTGCTCTAGACATTTAATTTGTAAAACATCGACTTGTTATACAGTAAAAGTGACTCAATTTAATTAATTGATCATCAAAATAGCTGTTGAATAAAGAAATAATTGACAAATAAGCAACTAATCATTGCAGCATTACACTTTAGGGAAGTGGGTGCAGGTGAAAAGGTGAAAGTGGAGAACTGGCTTTAGCAGTGATAATAAAACTGGGGTAGAGACGAGGAAGAGGAAAGAAGGAGGAGGAGGAAGAGGAGGAGCATCTTCCTCCTCCTCCTCCTGCTCCTCTTCCTTCCATCTCTCTATCTCTCTGCTAACATGAATCTTTGCTGAGCATGAGGCTGGCTGCATGACACAGACAGGCTATCTGCCATCTGTGTGATCTCTGATCAGATAGCACGACTGTGTGAGTGTGTACACATGGACCCGCAGTATTTGTATTTGTGTACAATGTTTGTTCAGAGTGGGAACATACTCCATAGAAACACAGGAGCGTGTGTATGTAATTGCATGAGCCAATGTCCATGTGCTCATGTGTGTGTGTGCACTCCTTGCTCCCTCCAATGGGCATTAACATTCATGGAGCCAGCGGGGCATGTCAGAGCCCATAATGACCCCAGAGAGAGCCCCTGGGCTGGGGGAGGGCCAAGAAGGTGCCTGGGGGTTTGGGTGTTGATGGAGGCCTGGAGGCGAGAAACTGCTGTACCGAGGTGTGTTTGTGTGTCTGTTTGTGTGTGTGTGTGTGTGTGTGTGTGTGTGTGTGTGTGTGTGTGTGTGTGTGTGTGTGTGCATGCTTGCGCCCATGCACGCGCAGGCGTAAACAAAAGACTATTGACGAAAGATTTTTGTTAACTAATTAATCCACTTAATCAACAAATTTAGAAGCCGTTTACATATTATTGTCCTGGAAATGAATTCATCCATGCAAATTGCTTCTTCTTTAGAGTGCTAATCAAGCAACAAAGAAAAAAAAGAAAGAAGCTGAAAAGGCCTGACACAATCCAGAAATATGTTGTGGAGACATTATGGTCAGATTGATAGTTGGGGATCAATAATGATCTTTGAAGTGGATTTACTATAAAAATCAATTTTATGCTAAATATGTTCAAAGCTACAAACCTTGAGGTCAATGTTTGGACATGCTCCCTATGAGTCAAAGGCCAAGCCTGAAACCTGCTGATGTGTTGTTGTAGAGCTGCAACAGTTGATTAATGCATTATTTTACAACTATTACAATAATTGCCAACAATTTCTACATTCTCTGGTTCCAGCTCCTCAAATCTAAATATTTTCTTGTTTAAATAATCTTTTTGATGATCTTAAAAAAAATATTTGGTTTAATTTTCAGCTTTGGGACAACCAGATGGTTGAAAGCATTATCATCATGTTTATAAAGTTATTTTATGGTATTGAAATACAGTATATCAGGATATATTTATAGAAATCTTATTTAAAAATAAGACATATTCATTAGGTCCGCAACTACTGACTATTTTGAGTCGATTAATCTATTGATTATCGAAATAATTAATGGATTATTCCTTGGTTCAAAAAATGGTGTAAATGGCTGATTGTTACCCAAAGCTGAAAATTCAACCTATTTATATTCTAGACCTAAATCTAGACCTAGATCAGTCCATAACCCAGAGATCATCAGTTCACCAAGACTGAAAAAAACAGAAAATAATCAGAAGAGAAGTTGGAAAGAGAGAATTTGGATAATTTCTTCTTAAAAATGACTCCAATTGATTATCAAATCAGTTGACAATTAATGTAATATCTAGCAACACAATCATTAATCAAATAATCATTGTGGCTCTAGTCTTTTACTGAAATTTTAGATTTGTAAATTCGTGGCATGATGATCATCATGATGTGATTTTGACATAGACATATTGTTTACTCCAGAGTTCCATGTGTCAGTCAGTCCAAGCT
The DNA here is from genome assembly GCA_036785175.1 of Eupleurogrammus muticus. Classification (NCBI taxonomy): domain Eukaryota; kingdom Metazoa; phylum Chordata; class Actinopteri; order Scombriformes; family Trichiuridae; genus Eupleurogrammus; species Eupleurogrammus muticus. The sequence continues at coordinate 24,731,232 of JAYKQN010000009.1, forward strand.
GCAACAAAATTTGCCCTGGAGCTCTTCGTTCCTAGCGGCTTTAACAAAAAGAATATTACACAGTAAAATGTCTTTTCACTCTGTTTTACAGTCTGCAAATATTTACCATGACCAGCTGGTGACATACAGTCTGATGCTTGTGTGCGGATGTCTGACTTTGTGAACTTTTCTAGAAACTCCAGCTCTTGATCCTCCTCCTTTTACTTTTTCTCTCTGTACATACCTGAACGAGTCATGAAGATTTGGGGAAAAAGTGTAAAATTTGAATTTTCATCTTTTGGGGTATATGAGTTAATTTTTTGAAGTTTATGCAGTCGAAAGAATTTATTCTAACACAAGTAGTAGGACTTTGAACATGGATTCTTTTGTGGATTTTGCACCTTTTAGTTTAGGCTCTAAAATGCACTCTGAACTTAATGTTTAGCACCTCATATCACAGAGAAAATACCTTGAGTGACAAAAAAACTAGTTTTTCACCCCCATTAAATATTTTATGGAATGATTTTAGTCTTCCATGATGACTTAAGATTTATTTTACAACCTTCTCTCATCATAAAAATACTGAAAATACTAAATCTGCTATAACATGATGTGAAAATGTTCAAATGTACAGATAGATAACATGAAACATACAGATTGTTTCATGAAAATCAAGGTGTGTGTGTGTGGGGGTGTGCAGAATTACATTAAAAAAATAAATAAAAGGACATAAAGCATTTCTGCTGATTTTGCAGGTGCCTTATGTCTTGTATCGATAATCTTCATCAGAAAGAGCTAAAGCTAAGGCACTCCAGCCTTCCTCCTCCTCATTTAAATAAAAAAGCACTGTTTGAAATGTGACTTCCTGGGAAAATGAAGCCAATAACATAAAAATAAAAAAATTCAAATGGCAAATCAACAAAATGTCATTTTTGATAAACATGGCTAGGGGCTGGCATGAAGTGGGGGAAACCTTACATGTCCCTATTTCATGTGTAAATGAAAGCCGGGCTGCAATGGCTTCTATGTATGCATGTTTTTTTTTGCTTTATATTCATGTAGGCCACAGGGTGTGTGTACATACATGTGTGTGTGTGTGCGTGTGTGTGTTTATCTTGCGCGCAACGACGCACTTTGTTCTCTGACAAAACATTTATTCTGCGCACACGCGTGCACTCGTGGAGCTCTGTGGTCATCTCCCAACCCCCCAAACCTGGAAAGGTCAGCGCCTTCTTTGATGTGGGCCCCATAGATCTCCATTATTACTGTAGTCTATTGATTCCTATGGAGATGAGGCCTGCAGCCGCGGTTCTAGGTGACTGAGGCTGAGGTCAGGGTCTGCCTCCGCTGGCTTTGCTCCAGAATATAAAAATCCAACTAACCGCTGCCTATTGCTCAGCACGCCAAGTTCCTGTCTGAAGGACATGCAGCAACGTACACAAGAGCCGTGAATGCATGGTGAATAGATGCTGTACATATAGCACCAGGGATTTGCTGCATTGATGTTACATTAAAAATTTAAGTTGCTTAAAGCCATTTATTTTTGTGACAACGCTGTCATTCTTGATGCTTAAACTGTGGAATGAGAGTCATTCTCTCTTTCAGGGTGAAACCTCTCTATGAAAACATACACATTATATCCAGTTCAAAAATCTGGATTTTTCCAGAATTATACTTAGATTTTTCAGACTGTATTAACATTCGAGTACAAATAGCTCCTTGTTTTTTTTTAATATCTTTTATGAATAGGAATCAAAAATGTATTGAAAAGAGTTAAATAATTTAATTTTTACAGTGTCTGTGAACCTTTTGTATTTACTGTGTCCATGGAAACAAACAATGAATGCAGAGAAGAGTGTTTACTTTTTTGAATACGTAGATCACTGCTGAACTGAACACAGAAATGTTCAGATAAACGTAATAATTGTGATTAGGGCTGCAATTAACAATTATTTTGATAGTGGATTAATCCATGGGTTATTAAAACCATTAATCGATTAGCTGTTTGGTTGATGGTGTAAAAGTGTCCATCACTGTTTCTCAAAGCTGAAGATTGAATCTAAAATGTCTTTTCTTTGTCCAGATGAACAGTCCACAACCCAAAGATCATCACATTAGTTTTAAAGAAGACTGAATAAACCAGAATAATCCAGCGTATGAAATAACAGAGACCCCCTCTCAAACTCGAGACTTTGAGCGGCCTTCTTGCTGCAGCAGTCAGAGGGATCACTGGATTGCAGTAGCGCTTATGCATTCAGTGCGTGAATCTGAACACGACGAGCCTCCTCTATGTTCACACATATGACCCTGACCCGCAACCCAGAGTGCTCTGCTCCGTTGTTAAGCATTTTGTCATGATGACCCCGAGGTCAACCCACTTCCTCTTCCTGCCTGTCGCTGCCTGGCGACAGTCGGTGAGGGCTCGGCGTGAGCGCGACTGCACGCCGCTGTGCCTGCATCAATCAAGCTCACTCCAAGATGGCAACCTTTCCCACCTTTAATAATGCTCGTTCCTCATTTGTAGCCAGAGCCAAGCTGCTCTGAATAACCCTCAACCTCTCTGCCACAACATAACCTTGTACAGGTGAGTGTTGAGATATTCAGGCGGATGGTACTTTTACTTGAAAGTTCCTCCTTTGTCTTTTTCATATGCAGATTATAATAAGAAAGCAGTAAGAGACTGCCCTAGAACTTTTTTCAGCTTAAAACCATTGTATCTATTGGTTTAGTAGCTGTTACTGACAGGCTCATGCTCAAATTTGTATTGTTTTTGTAAATATGCATAGCTACTAGGTGCGTAGGGCTGCAAATAACAAGTATTTTGATAGTCAATTAATCTATTCGTTAGTGAAATGCTTTTTCAATTACTTATTTAGTTCATACAATGGTGTGACACGTCAATTACTTCCTACTTTCTTAAAGCTGAAAATTTAAGACTCATCAACCTACAACCAAAAAGATCAGTTTACTATTATAGAAGACTAGAGTAATAATTAGAATAGAGAAGCTGGAACCAGAGAATTTAAACATTTTCCTTTAAAAATGATTCAAATCCATTATTCGATAATCAAAATAGTTGGTGATTAATGTAATAGTTGGCAATTATTCAATCAACTAATCATTACAGCTCTGGTTGGTAGATTATTTTCTCGATTTTGTCTAATTTTGTAAACTATGTATTTATATTTGTTTGTATATTTGATGGTATGTTTATATTTTTGTTCCTACTTTTGGCGTTTCATTGTGCAAGTGCATGTGCAGTTTGTTCTCACATTATTTTCCTGAAAGTGGAAATTTAATTGCTGATTACATAATCAAATAAAAGTAAATAGTTTATGGTAGTAAGATGTAAATACTGTATATATTTTTGATTTAAGATCATTTTTACAGAACAGTCTACAACCCAAAGGTCATCAGTTTACTATTATAGAAGACTAAAGAAACCAAAGAATAATCAGAGAAGATTTTCTTTGTCAAAGCAATTGGTGAATAATGTAATAGTTAAACTAATCGATTACTTCTACAGTCTACAGCTTTGCCACTAAATATCTTATCATATATCTATATTATCATATATATATATATATATATATATATATATATATCTATATGTCTTTTAGATGGTGGCTGTAGCAGCAGAGCTAACTTTTGTATTTTTGCTAACACTACTTTCCACCATTGTAGGTAACAATTAAATGTTTATGGAAAACTGTGATCTGCAGGCTTTACTTTACTTTATGATATGGAAATGTGAGAGCATTCACATACTATACATGTGGAGTATGTAATGCTGTCGTTAAAGCTGCTCTCATAATATCCTCCTATTAAAACTAATGAGAATCCTTAAGAAGTTGTAAAACCCTGGCAGCTCGCCCATAATATTATTTTTAAGTAATGTGATTACATAAAATTTTACTGCCTTGTCAGCCTCAATGCTACTCAACTTGTACCTTTCTTACATTGAAAGTGCCCCTATCAAAAGAAGAAAAGAAAGCAAAAAGATTGAATGTTAAAAAAAAATTGATAATAATAACTGAAAATAACTCACAATTTTTGTCTTTTTTGCATCTTAGGTTGAACCGAGACCGTGCGTCGGAGGCGTGGCACTACACACGCACACACTCACACACACACACACACACACACACACACACACACACACACACACACACCAGTGTACGGATATCAAGCCCAGCTCCTGATTTCCTTCCACTCTGACACATGATTTCCCTGGGAAGCCTGCGATGCCACCCAAGAACAAAAGGGGACTTGAACGCAGCCGTGCGCCTATCTCCTGCACACGCCACTGTTAATCAAAGACAATTAAAAAGGGCCCTGCCAGCAAAGGCAGCCATGATGATTTATGAATAAATTACAGGGCTCATTTGTATGCCATAGATCATATTTGTTGGGTATGGTCCCCCCCATGGATGTGGATCAGAGTTTCTCTGAATTACTGCACAGAGATAACAGCTACAGTATCTGTACTGGAGGGAGGTTGATCGGAGGGGATTTGAGGGTTCAAACTGTTCATGTTATCTTTGAGAAATAAACTGCTCAAAGGATAAATATTACATTAATCACTAATTATATTAATAATTGATTAATTGCTTTGAGTCATTTCTAAGAAGGAAATGTTCTAATTTCTTTAGCTATCTATCTATCTATCTATCTATCTATCTATCTATCTATCTATCTATCTATCTATCTATCTATCTATCTATCTATCTATCTATCTATCTATCTATCTATCTATCTACCTTTACAAATCAAAACAAAAAATAATTGTACTCATAAATATGCTCTTTCTGCATTATGGCGGATGTGTCGTCAATGTTTTTTCAGATATTTACTGTAGCGTACATACTTTGTGATGTGAGTAGTAATCCTGCGGTTCAGAGCCGGTCCAGAGTGCACAGTTTCCAGTCCGATTCACCACGGTAGATCCAGTTTTTTCTCTTCTTTCCTCCCTGAGCTCTTTGGATTCCAGCATGCTTGTTGGTGAGTGTGGCACCTATTGACCAAGGCGATCTATGAGTGATGATTCATGCCAGCTAACAGATTAATGATGTTCATCAGCTCCTCTCCACACACCAGCACTGACCCACTCTTCAAACCTTCCCCCTGCCACCTCCTCCATCTCTGCTTATCAGATCACCATTTGTAATAGTGTTGTTGCAGCTGCTGTGGTCTCTTCCAGCAAGGTTCAACTTTCAGAGACACACACAATGACTGCAAAGGGTGCTATTACTGATTTTCAAATTCAAGTCCTTCCAAACTGTTAACTTGCTGTATAGGATGTTTATGTTCTTAGATGCACACTTTTTTTTTCTAAATATCAAGTCTTATGAAATACTAAATATATGTACAAAATACATACAAGTTAAACCTCAGACAGATTTTTTGTTAATTTTTTAGTTTGCTGCAAAATATAATTGGTTGAAAAGAATGATTAATAAGTAAATTGATTAGTTGCAAACTATTAGATTAATCACCAGCTGCTTTGATAATTAATTGATTTGGGTCATTTATAGAAGAATATGTCAAAATTCTCTGGTTCCAGCTTCTTTTTGATTTGGTTTCTATAATGCAAATGCAGACTCCTATAGATCAATATGTAATGTGAATGTTGATATTTGTATAACATAGGACTGCAGGTAATGACCATTTCGATAGTTGATTGATCTAAAAATTATAAGAACAATTAATCAATTAGCCTATTTGTTTTGTTGATAAAATGGTTTAAAATGTTGATCACTGTTTCCCAAAGCTGATGATTCAGCCTAATTTTTTTTTTTGTCTAGACCAATAGTCCACAACCCAAAGATCATCAGTTTACTATTATAGAGGAATAAAGAAACCAGAAAATATTCAGAGAAGGGGCGCTGGAATCATAGCATACATTTGATAATGATTAACTGATTATCAAAATAATTGGTGATGTAATGTTAAAGTTGACAATTGATTTATAGACACATCACCGTAGCTCTAAAATGTAACATGTAAAACAGCAGACACAACAATCTCAATTAAATCTAATATTTTCATATTTTAACCAGAGGCAGAAGGCTCAAAAAAAGTAAATGCACTTACTGTAGCACAGAATATCTTGCCAGGAAGGATGGCCGAGACAGAAGGTCTCAGCCAGTTGTTTCACGAGACACTTGTCTGTGCAGCTGCTGAACGGCCAAGCGAGCTCAAGAAGATGAGGCTTTATGGTCAAATTTGAGTGTCTCATTGTCTATATGTGCATTTTATTGGTGTGACTAAATACTCCAGATGCCCCTCTCGCAGACAGTAAGGCAGTAAAAAAAAATGTATGGTCATTATCATCCACAAACATTTGGGATCCTGCAAACAGATGGAGAAGACTGCTGCTGAACATTTCTACACAAACTCCTTCTTGTTGAACTCAATCGTACAGCATCAATGAGCCAACTTACATTAATCACCAGCAATTTTGATAATCAATTTGAGTAATCTTTAAGAAGAAAATGTCTCTTTGGTTTCTTCAGTCTTCTATAATAATAAAATCATGACCATTGGTCTGGACCAAAAAAAGACATTTTAGTTTGAATCAGCTTTGGGGATCAACATTTGACACCATTTTATGAACTGAACAAATCATTGATTAATCATTTCAATAATCAGTAGATTAACTATGTGAGTGATGTAATATAACAACTTTTTGCAGTAAAGGTAATTAGAAAAAAAAAGAAGCTGTAAATAGAAATCTGAGATATTTGAGGCTCTGATTGCAAGTCCTCCATGTGCAGCAACTGTATTTATTTACAGAATTCACAAGATGTATCAACAGTTTAGTAAATTATAGATCATAGAGCATACATATATTATGTTTATAATTCTAATAAATGTTGACATTTCATACAACCAGGCCTCAGCTCACACCCAATATATTTATCAGAAAACAAGCTCACCTGGCCTATTTTAGCAAAAAAGCAATTTTCTTTCTATTTACAAATTGTTATGTTCAGGTTTTTATATGCCAGAGGAGTACATATCCAGGCTTCAAGCTTCAGGAACACATATTTACACACAGCCAATATGATGAGGAAAAGATGGATACCCATTTTAGGGCCTTTAACCATGACTAAAGGTAGGCAAACACCTCTCTGGTTTTCCTACCCGGCTCCCCCTGCACAAGACGAGCTGCATTTAAAGAATCAATTAAGGTGGGAGATGGAGAACATTGCATCTGACCTTTCAGAGAGGGAAATTAAAAGAGCACCTCTAGCTCGTGGGAAAAAAAGCCCCGGATAAGAGGGTTCTTTCTGGCTGCTTTTGCCTTTTAAATACACTTACAGTGAGTCTTTTGTGGGAATTTACTTTATGGGAAATGAATGTGTGGGCCATATGGGTGACATTTACGGAGCTGGTTGTGCAAAGGCGGGTTCAGTTGCTCTACTGTACTGGATAAAAAATTAACTGAAGCCTAGAGTATTAATGTGGGTCACTTCTGAAGTGAGTGTCACCAGGCACGACTAGACTAACGTATTTAAGGCCACCCATCATATCAAGAACAGTTTGTTTGACAGTTATCCTATCAGGTGAGGAACGTAGAGGCCTCCAAAGGGAAAACACACTTTAAGACAATTACCAATACCTCGATGTGATGTAAATGAATATAAAATCATTGTGTTTGACTTTTTGTTTAAAAAAACATCCTTTATATTTATTACTTACCTATGAGTAAGAGGATTAGGGCCATAGGAAGACAAAAACTAATCACAACAGGAAGGAGATTTAATTTCATTTTTCGTTTCAAGAATAAAGTTTAAAAAGAATTGTTGATAAAGTTGAAATTAATTTAATCACGAAAACAATCTGCACAAGCCTCATCAGGTATGTAGTTCTGTGTTTATCCAGACCAACAGTCCACAACACAGATCATCAGTTTACTATTATAGAAGACTAAAGAAGCCAGAAAATAATCAGAGAAGAGAAGCTGGAACTAAGAAATTTTTCCTTTTTAGAAATGACTCAAATTAAGTGTTAAACAGTTGACAATTAATGTAATAGTTGTCAACTAATCGATTAATCAAATAATCGTTGCAGCTCTCATCTTTAACATAAAAGGTTTAGACTTGTGAATTTGTGGCATGATGATCATCATAATGTGATTTCAATAAAATTGTGTTAATTGTATTAACACTGAAATAGTTAGTATGAAAACATATTGTTTACTTCCAAGTGTCAGTCAAAGAAAAGAAGCTGGAACCAGAGAATTTTGACACTAAATTGACTCAAATTGAAATATAATTGATTAAAAAATCTAAATAGTTGGAGAATAATGTTTTTTAGGGCAACTTATCAATAATTGATTAATCGTTGCAGCTCTATTGTTACTGTTAGTGGTCTGGAAATGTGTCAGTCAAACATAAATGACCTAAATAAGAATGTGTTTCATTATAAAGTACAGTAAGTAACAGTAAACTAAATCTTTCCATTAAGTGTGTAAGTTGCATTTATAATTCTGAATCATGTGCCCTATTATGATATGTAACTTAAGAACCGGGTATATCAGTGTAGTCCTGGTTGAGCACAGCAAGCCACCGGCCCTGCTGTTGTCTGTGTACCACCCCACCCACGGGGGTCCATGCGGGTCCCAGTGCCCAGCCAGCAGCCCTCCTGCCCCGGGCCCACAGTGGCAGATGGCCAGGACAGGCTGCACTGAGCAAGGCACTGTGGGTATGGAGAGAAGCCATAGGACGCTCTGTCACATACACACACACACACACACCTACGTGCACACACACATACACACACCTGTCTTTATGCAAGGGTTCAGGCGATGGCATTGATACTGTTAGACTCAAGAAGCAAAACAGCCGACATTTACTGTATTCAAATTTGACTCAGTATTGATTTGTTTTTCAGACTGTGTCAGAGGGTCCAAACACCCTAGAGATCTTTACATACATCTAGTACAATTTGGCAAATATGCTATTTGTATGGGTCCATACTTATCAAATTCTGTGTCAGTCTTCGAAATAAACTATTCTAAGTGTTTTTATATATGAGCTTCAAAGATTTTTTGAATAATTGATTAGTGGCCAAATTTTGCATTGATCACCAACTATTATTGATAATCAATTAATCAATTTGAGTCTTTTTCAAGAAGAAAATTTCCAATTTCTCCGATTCCAGCTTCTTTTCTCTGATTGTTTTCTGTTTTTAGTCTTCTATAATAATGATCAACAAACTGGGTTGTGGACTGTTGGTCTGGACAAAAAAGACATTTTAGGTTGATTCTTCAGCTTTGGGAAACAGTGATTGACATTTTAAACTATTTTTTGAACTCATCAATTAATCATTTCAGTGATAGATTAATCAACTATCACGATCGTAACCATAGATGAAAGAGACACCCTCAGTGGTTTCAACAGCTGATCCTCTTATATGATCTTATCTTAACAAATGTGAGCAGTTAAATCTTACATGAAAGTACAGATTCATCTACTTTCAAATATTAAGGGACAAACTTGCTCAACATGGCTTAACATTAAACTCTTTTACATCCTCAGATACTGTGCTTGTCCTTTTCATATGTTTTTGATGTACAGTCATGTACAGCTACATTCATTATTTTTGGGGGCCAGATAAAATTCAGCCAAAAACACCACCACATACTAACATACCACTGTTAATAAGGCATATGGCTGTAGCCATTGATAAAATAATGGTTTATTTACCAGTATTTGACCTATATCACTAGCAAAGTTTCAACAATTTGTTTAATTAAAGGATTAATAGAAGTATTTTTAATATCATCAACATAAATTAACAGAAATACATTTTTTCATGTTTACTTTTTTTTAATGTGTTTAAAAATGAACTGTATGCATCACCAGTGACACCAGACAATACAAAGCCTTTGACTGCCACAGTTTCTATTTTTATAGTCCATAATACATTTATTAAAAAGATGCATGAACCATCATCATGTTTTATTTCATAAAAGTAATTAATTTGTTCATATCTAACTGGACTTAGCCAACTATGGATACATTTTAAATTAAATCAAATGTAAATTGAAAGAGCAGTAAAATGAATCACAGAAAGTATTTATTCATAGTTATCTTAGTAAATGTACCTAATTGCTTCAATAATCATTTAATAGGCCTAAAATCAACTGACTGAGTACATTGACCGTGTGATGCTTTTCTCTTTTGCAGATCCATATTTGGTTTTCAGCAAGAAGGCTGAAGGTTAAAACTGTAACACTTCATGAATCAACATCTCAGCACAGTCTCATTCTCCACCGATTCCCACCCATGATAGTGTTCGCTTCACGTTTCCACCCTAACAGAATGGAGAAAATGAGTCTGAAATCTGCTCTCTGTGGCAGAGGATTTAGCCGTGAATGTGTGTGTGTGTGTGTGCGTGTGAGAGGTAGGCGGGGGTGAATGGGAGCATGTGTTAACAAGCCTATCTGCCCATCCAAGTGTTAATCTGTGAGATGCCAGCTGATGCAGTAGGACAGGGTGGGCTCGGCTCCCTTCATGCCTACCTGCTTGCCGGTGCCAGTCTTCCCTCCCCATGGAGACGCGGGACTTTGCCCTTCGATCTCGTCGTGCCCAGGCACAGGTGGCGCTCAGTGTGTGGCGACACCCCAGCCTCCCTGTGTTTGTCAGGGCTTATACTCTGTGTGGTTATGTGCACCTGAGCGTATGTGTTAGCTTCAACTTTGTGACAGTCACCCACCCTCCCCTGCAGGTGTTTGTGTGTATGTGTGTGTGTGTGTGTGTGTGTGTGTGTGTGTGTGTGTGTGTGTGAGGCGACCGATGTGGCCTCCCAATAAAAGGGATCAGGGCAAACAGGTGAAGTGGAGACAAGAGGCAGCAAAGTTGGATTAAGCCAACACAAGGCAATTTATTCACTTCTATCCAAAGTAGCAACACCGTCAATGCTCAGACATCAACCTTTCACTCTCTACTACAGGCCCCCCCGTAACAGTCAAAATGGCGACTCTTTTAAGCATGCACCTGCCCCAGCTTAATTGGGTTGAACCATTAAGCAGGGGGAAGCCAATATCCCCAATAATTACTGGCTCGTTTACCATTAAAAAACATAACAAAATAATAAAGATCACAGTAAATAAATAGCAGAACACACATTAGAAAAAAACATCCCACAACGTATACCCCACACATACATATTTACAATATACCAGAAATTACAACACCCCCTGTGCAATGTGTAGTGCACCCCCTAGGGCCACACTCGATAAGTACTACCCCTGCAACGGCGCGCGCTTCCGCACAGGAGCAGTGGAGTCGGACCGGGAGGTGAGTGCAGGTGAGTGAGGATGAATGGAGGCAGACGTGTGTGCGTTTGTGTGTGAATGTATGACCAGTAAACGGAGAGAAAACCGGACGCGCAGTGGGTACCGCACTGCACGCCGAGGTGAGTGGGGAAAGTTGTCTGTAATGGGAACGGGTGACGTGGCACGTCGCGATCGCGATCGTGGTGTCCGCACCCGGTTCCTGACCATGTCACTAAGCACTTAGCATAGAATATACATGTAACAATAAACCCAAATCAGTGAGCCGGTGAAGGGGGGGGGTGCTCACCTTCTCACACTTGCCTCCCCTTCTGGAGTCTCGCCAACTGGGTGGCAAGACAAAAAGTCTGCGACAGTGTTCTGTTTCCCTGCACGGTACTGTACCGTAAAGCGGTAGGGCTGAAGTGCCAAAAACCATCGGGTAACCCGTGCATTGGAGTCTTTCATCCGGTCCAACCACTGCAAGGTGCGGTGGTCAGTCTCCAGGGTAAAGTCTCTACCCAGCACATAATATTTCAACGTGTCCAGGGCCCATTTAACCGCCAGGCACTCCAGCTCCACTGCGGCGTACCTGGTCTCCCTGGGAAACAGTTTTCGGCTAACGTAAGCCACAGGCTTCCTGTCCTCTCCTTGCCCCTGGAGTAGCACTGCCCCAAGACCAACACCAGAGAACCAAAGAATGCTTCCTCCTGCTCCTTCCCCCACTGGATCTGGGAGGAGCCCGATTTCCGGGTTAAGTCCGATAGCGGCGCCGCACGACGGGCAAAGTCTGGCACAAACCGGCGGTACCACCCCACCAACCCCAAGAACGACCGAATGTCCCTCTTGGTCCTAGGCCTGGGACAGTTCAACACCGCCTGTACCTTGTCCTTCTGTGGCCGGATGATACCCCGGCCAAGCACATGGCCAAGGTATTGCACCTCCTGTTTGGCAAGGGCACATTTATGTGGATGGATGGTTAATCCTGCCTGCTGGATGCGCTGCAACACCTCCTGGAGATGACACAGGTGGTCCTCCAAGGTGGCACTGTAAACCACAATGTCATCCAGGTATGCTGCAGCAAAAGAGTCTGTTCCAGCAGGTACAATGTCCATCAGTCTTTGAAAACTGGCTGGCGCTCCCTGCAAACCAAAAGGCATCACCACGAACTGGAATAGCCCCTGTGGTGTACAAAAGGCTGTGCAGGGCCGGGCCTCCTTGGTCAGTGGCACCTGCCAGTAGCCTTTACACAGGTCCAGGGTGGTGATAAAGGATGCTTTACCCAGCCGCTAAATCAAGTCCTCAGACTCTCATGCCACTCCTTCAAAAGGTTGACATGGAAGGTTTGCCGGGGTTTCCTCCTCCCAGGAAGCTTGATCTCGTAGGTGGCTGGACCCATCTTCCGCACCACCTCGTAGGGCCCCTGCCACTTGGCAAGCAGCTTGTTCTCGGAGGTAGGGAGAAGAAGCAGAACCTTCTGACCTGGTTGAAGGTTTCTCTGCCTGGCCGTCTTGTCATACCAGGTCTTCTGGTGTGTCTGAGCCTGCCCCAAGTTCATCCGCACCAGCTCCGCCATTTCCTCCATCTTGTCCCTCATCTTCAGGACATGGGCCAGGATGCTGCTGGTTTTGGGTGACCTGGGTCCCTCCCAGGCTTCTCTCAGGACATCCAAGGGACCTCGAACCTGTCGACCATAAAGCAGCTCAAATGGTGAAAAACCCGTGGAGGCCTGAGGGACCTCACGGTAGGCAAAGAGCAAGTAGGGCAGCCAGCGGTCCCAGTCTTTGCCATTCGCTGCCACAAACTTCCTCAGCATGCCCTTTAGAGTCTGATTGTACCGCTCCACAAGGCCATCGGTCTGAGGGTGGTATGGAGTGGTTCGGATGCCCCTAATGCCTAGCAACCCATACACCTGCCTCATTGTCTTTGAGAGGAACGCTGTGCCCTGGTCTGTCAGGATTTCCTGTGGGATGCCCACCCGGGAGAACAACTGTAACAGCGCCTGTGCTATGGGACGAGCAGAGACTTTGCGCAAGTGGAAGGCCTCCGGATAATGCGTGGCATAGTCATAAATCACTAGTATATATCTATAGCCGGTTTGTGATCTTTCCAAAGGGCCTATTATGTCCATTGCTATCCGGCTAAAGGGCACCTCAATGATGGGAAGTGGTTGCAGGGGATAAGGGGTTGTCTTCCTCTTACTGGTAATCTGGCACTCGGGGCAGGTTTTACAATAGTTCAACACATCCCCATAGAGCCCGGGCCAATAGAACCTGCCGGCCACCCGTTCATATGTCTTAGTGTTGCCCAGGTGCCCCACCCATGGAATTTTGTGTCCCAGGGCTAGCACCTGTTCCCTGAGCTGCTTGGGCACCACCAGCTGCTCAGCCCTGCCCTCTCCTGGCTCACGATATAGCAATCCTTCTTTTACAGTATATCTTTCCCCTGACAAAGCCGAAGGAGGTGCATTTTGGGCTCCATCTACATGGGTGACCTGGGCAAAGGCTTTCTGTAAGCTCGGATCCTACCCCTGCAACGGCGCGCGCTTCCGCACAGGAGCAGTGGGGTCGGACCGGGAGGTGAGTGCAGGTGAGTAAGAATGAATGGAGGCAGACATGTGTGCGTTTGTGTGTGAATGTATGACCAGTAAACGGAGAGAAAACCGGACGCGCAGTGGGTACCGCACTGCACGCCGAGGTGAGTGGGGAAAGTTGTCTGTAATGGGAACGGGTGACGTGGCACGTCGCGATCGTGATGTGTGTGTCCGCACCCGGTTCCTGACCATGTCACTAAGCACTTAGCATAGAATATACATGTAACAATAAACCCAAATCAGTGCAATCCGTGCGTGTGTTAAGTGTGTGTTTTTGTACTTGTAAGTCCAGTCGCCGGCTCCTGAGCAACACGGAGAGCTGTGGCTCCGCCCTCATGAGCCGGTGAGAAGGGGGGGGGGGGTGCTCACCTTCTCACAGTGTGTGTGTGTGTGTGTGTGTGTGGGTAGATACTAAAGCTTATCACAGCATATTAAAAATAAACAATTACTCAAATGACTACTAGAATGTCAAATGTTGCTTCTTAGTTCTAAAAATATTTTATATTATATTATATTATATTTAGTTGAGCTGAAGGGACGTACTGGCTATGGAGGTGAGGAGACTGAGCTTTGCCATCAGAGTCACCTATGATGTCCTTCCAACACCAACTAATCTCCACCAATGGTGCGGCATCCTCCGCCCCGTGGAGGTTGGGTGCAGAGGATTTGTGGGAACATCCTGCACAATACTTCTGAGACATGGGGGTCAGGGGACATAACCAGAGCACAGCCATCAAAGCCATGTCAGAAGCAGCAGAAAGAAGCAGCCAGTGGCTATAGCTGAAGAGGAATGGCCTCAATTGGGCTCCCAAGTAACATGACAAGAAGTAGTGCCTTGACTGTTTGTCATGTCCAATTTTCCCTGCACACATCATCTCCTGCAGCCTGTCCGTCCTGGAAGAAGGATCCCTCCTCTGTTTTTCTTCCTGAGGATTCTCTTTTTTTTCCCATTAAAGGGGTTTGTAGGAAGTTTTACCTTGTATGATGAGAGGGTCTAAGGACAGGGGATGTGGTCTTGCTGTTGTACAAACTGTAAAGCCCGTTGGGACAAATCTTTGATTTGTGATTCTTGGCTATACAGATAAAGTGAATTGAATTAACTTGAATTGAATTGAACTGACTCAGGGAACCAGACACCAGACACCCCTGCTATACATAGTCCCCCCCCCCCCCCCCCCCCCATTAACCAACAAGGCAACTGCTGTGACCAATTGGGCTTGGGACGCAAGCTCAGGTCTGATCACCCTGCAGCTGTCCACCACTGGAGAGGGTGTATAGTATGTAAGGCCGAAACACCCCATGACCCACTGGAACACTACTGATGATGCGTGCCCATAAATTCATTCCAATTTTACCCTAATCACTCACCGTTAAGTCCACCATTGCATGTGCCCACACAAGAATAATAACATCACATTCTGTGTTTCTGGAAACCAAATGGTTTCCCTGAGCTTACATTCATTCATTTTCTAAAATGACTATTGAAGAAATTATCAAAATAGTTGGTGATTAAACCAGTTTATTATTCAACTAATATTTGCAGCTTGTCTTTGATTGTAGAGGAAAATCTGATTCAATGTGATTCATTTAACATACTTCATTACAAGTTTTTAAACATCATTTATGCAAACAGTTGCATGCATTTGCTTTTAATATTTACGTTGCTTTTGTTTTTTAGTGTTTAAATTAAGATTTCTGGGTAACTCTGAACTAGAGCTGCAACAACTAGTCAATTAATTGAGTTATTGTTAACAATAACATTAATTGCCAAATCTAACAGTCAAATAATAGATTACTATATTGCAGATGCAGAATCATAATCATCTGACCAGTGGCAGCCTTCAGTGCTGCTTCAGTTCAGTCTATCATGCCCAAACGGGAGCAGCAGCTTGTCTCTCCATCTTTGCCTTCTACGTCGGTGCTAACCCTTTCCAGGTGTGACAGGGGATAATGATTGATGAGCAACGGAATCAAGATCCCATCAGTTAAAACTACTCATGGTGTCAGCTCCTCTACAAGGGAAAACACAGGGAAGAGATGCTGCTTCCCTCCTGCTCCCACCTCCTCTTCTAATCTGATACACCCTTCCTTCTCTTTCTTTCTTCCTGGCCTTTTCTTACTTTTGACACCTGTACCTCCTGTTTTCTCTCATTACCCCCCCTCGATTCTGTCTCCCTTCATTTAATACAAGTGAGAGATGACAACAAGGTTAAAATCAGGAGAACAGCAGCCACCAGGGTGTCTGTGTCCTCCCCCTTCCCTAAAATTTTTTTATAAATAAATAAAAATAGTGCTGCCAGCTGATCCCCGCTTTATCACAGCTATTACTTTACAATCAATTCTGATGGTTACACACATATGCAGAGTAATACTAATAATTCATACAGAAACAAAAACATATGTTACATGACATGCATCTAAATTTGGGTAGTATAGTTTTATGCCAATCTGTGGAGATGGGAATAAAACAGTAAAAACAATGTTTGGCAGGCAGACAGTATTTCTCAGAGTACAAGGCACGTACAGTAAATGCACTCATGCATGAATACACAACGGATCGATTTAACTGATCGATGCATTATACTGCTGAGCTACAGCTTTTCAATAGAGTCACAGGAGGGAGGGCTGGTTAGACAAATGGAGAACAGGGCTCCCGGTGTTCTAATGGCCTGCTTATTTTCTGCCATCAGATTCCGACAATGACTTCTGTTCTCCAGCTTTCCTTTCATATCTTGAGAGCGGGGCTGATGTATTGACCTGATGCTCACGGATCGTGAAAGTGCTAAAAATAAATTTCATGGCAATCTGTCGATTGCCTTTACATACACATGGACATGTTGACTCATCCCTGTCACCAGAAAACAACAATGAAAATTAAAGGTTTCGCACAAAAAAACTGTTTGCTTCTTCAAATGTCTTGAAATGAGATGCTCTGATAACATTTTTGCTCCCTGATACTGAACTTCGGAATTCTAAAGTTCTGAAATAAAAAATTATAGATGTGAGTATATTACTTTTTTAAACAGCTGTATAGTAATAATACATAGAATGAATTTTCTAGAACTTCCTGTTATTTATTCTAGTAGCGCTACAATGATAAATTGATTATACGCCAACTATTCCATTAGCATGCCAACTATTTTGATAATTGATCAATAAATTCAATTAGAAGATTACAAGGATTATCTATATTTAGAATTTACTTAGAAATGTGAAAAATCCAAATTATCCAAATGTGCAACCAAAAAATGAATAATGTGCAAAAGATGGAACAATAATGCTGGTTTGTTGCACATTAAGCAAGTTGTTGTATAGTGTGAATTTGGAAATCAGTATCACTGGAGTCCTTGTCCTCCTCAGGACCACCACCAGTTTCTTAGTCTTTTCCACACTGAGCTGCAGATGGTTCTACTGATCCCACAAAAAGGAAACTTGTATTGTATTGAATTATATTAGACTCTCACAAAACAAACTAGACACATTTTATTATAGTGTTGTTATTTATCTGTTTACTTTTTTTCTGAAATTGGGTCTTATGGAGTAACTCAGGCTCTGTTTGGTTAGAGGTTTTGATTAGAAGGGGATTTGGAGTTAGGGGTGAAAGTTTGCTTTTTCTTTCCAGCTTTTTGGTTATTTCAACCACAGAGCATGTCTGATTATCTTGAAAATAGAGAACTTAGGTTTTGGGATGTTCTCCTCAGACACTTCAGGGTCTACATCAGACTCAGGTTCCAGCTCTTTTTCCTCACTTTGGACAGGTTCTTCTTCTAATAACAGATCTTGTTGTTGGACTTGCTTGTCTTTGGTTGTGTCCAACGTTCTTGAGCTTGATTGATAACTTCTCCTGGCTCAATTTATACACCTTCTTTAACTCCACATATGCAACTTGCAGCTTCTGGAATTCAAAGTTCTGTGCAGCATCTGTTGCTCTCTCCCTCATGTGAAGCTCTGAGCTTCTGTAATTCAGAGTTCAGTATGGTGATATTCTCCTTATCTTTCTTGAGCTCAGCTGTGAAATCATCTTGACTCACTTCATGTGCCATCTGTAACTCACCATATGAAATTTGTATGTAAAGCAGGGGTGGGCAATTCCGTTCCTGGAGGGCCGGTGTGGCTGCAGGTTTTTGTTCCAACCAAGCAGTAACACACCTGATTCTACTAATGAAGGTGCAGAGTAGCAGTAATAAGTAGAATCAGGTGTGTTTACTGCTCGGTTGGAGCAAAAACCTGCAGCCACACCGGCCCTCCAGGACCGGAATTGCCCACCCCTGATGTAAAGCATTTGTTTCTCGTTCTTGGCGTTATTCTTGTGCCACCTTTAACTTGTCATTTGCAACTTTGAGTTCTTGAAATTCAAAGTTTTGTATGTCGTTGGTTTCTCTCTCCCTCTGGAGTTCGGCAATTCTAAGTTTTGTAAGGCGTTTGCTTCCCTTTTCATCTGGTGCTCGGCCACCATGTTACTTGCTTTTTCAGCAGCTGGATCTTGTAGTATCTCTCATTGCACAGGTCCTAGTGGTTATCCTTGGAAGCTAACAGCTTTCTTGCCTGATCCAACTCAGTGTTTGTTTATTTCATATTTTTCTTGTTGGTAGTGGAGTTGAGGAACTCGTCTTCTTCCATTAGGATCTCCATTTGTTTTGGCTGGTGTTCACAATGTTGTTCTCCAAAAAACCTTAAAATCTGAGTGCGTCTGCTTGCTATTGCTTGCTACTGCGTGTGTGTGTGTATCTGCGTGGGTCTGCTTGCTACTGCTTTGGTCGGCTTCGAAGTGAAGATGTGTGACTTGCTTGGTTTGAGGCAGTGTTATATAGGCTGATAAGGTCAGAGAATGTGTGATGTCAAAGATGTTTGAAACAGAGTACAGAAAGCACTGTGATATCACAAACACACACAAGAAGTATTGCATTTACAGATGGAGCTCTGTAGCTTCACTTCACTTCACAGTTTAAACAATTGCCTTAATTTTTAGGCTAACAAAAAGGGAAAAAAAAAAAAAAAACATTAGTGTCTCAAAGATAGATGAGGAAGTGTGGAAGGAATTCTGACCAGTCTCATCACAACGGGTTGTTTCATTGCTCAGTCAGAGTATGAAGCATGGGTACACCAAGCTAATTTGCATCCTTTATTTTCCCTCAGTGATGACGGTATATAACTCAGCAGAGCAGTATTATTGTAATATTCGCAGCCTGAATATATTTTCAAAATTGTCCACCACACCCCTGTATTCAGACCCCAGGGGGGTGGACTGTAGGGGGTCCAGAATGATGTAGGATGAGTCTCTCCAGGGTCTTCATGAAGTGTGATGACAGTGCCACAGATCTCCTTGGACCTACTAGGACGCTGCATTCCTGCATTGGAATGATGCATGACATAATTTTCTCACTGAACTCAATAAGTAAAGTTTAAGAAGGACATATCCAAATTCTCTCTATATATATAGTTATGTTACATAGATTCAAAACCTATATTAGAATGAATCTATATGTTGTAAATGCTATATATGTAATTGTGAGGCGACCGATGTGGCCAACCAACAAAAGGGATCAGGGCAACCAGAAAAATAAGTGGAGACAGGAGGCAAAGGAACTCACGTAATAAAAACATTTATCGACGGCGATACAAAAAAAAGACGCTCACGCCAGCAGGGAAAGTCCACCTCGCACCAGGTGGACCAAACAGGCAGCTCCACTCGCCTCGCGTTGCGTCCCGCACGCAAACCCATCTGGGGGAAACTCTCCATCCGCTAGTCAGTTCCCCCCTTATAAACGGGTGAGAAGGGGAGGGGTCATCACCTTCTCACACTTTCCTCCCCTTCTGCAGTCTCGCCAACTGGGTGGCGAGACAAAAGTCCGCGACCGTAGTCGGTGTCTGCCCCAGGGCCCGCTCGACCACTCTCCATTTCTGGTCGCAGCCCCGCCATTGTCCTACTGCGTCCCGCCAGCCATCTCCCCCGGGCACTTCCGCCGGGCACTTCCGCCGTCTCCGCTAGCCGTCTCCGCTAGCCATCTCCGCTAGCCGGCTCCGCTAGCCGGCTCCGCTAGCCGTCTCCGCGACCAATCCTCTCGCCCGCGTACCACCGTCAGCCCACGAGTTCCACCTCCTCTCTCCAGCTTCTCAGGCGGCGCCACAGATCCCACCGCTGCCACCAAATGTGAGGCGACCGATGTGGCCTCCCAACAAAAGGGATCAGGGCAACCAGAAAAATAAGTGGAGACAGGAGGCAAAGGAACTCACGTAATAAAACATTTATCGACGGCGATACAAAAAAAAGACACGAAAAGCTCATGCCAGCAGGGAAAGTCCACCTCGCACCAGGTGGACCAAACAGGCAGCTCCACTCGCCTTGCGTCGCGTCCCGCGCGCAAACCCGTCCGGGGGAAACTCTCCATCCGCTAGTCAGTTCCCCCCTTATAAACGGGTGAGAAGGGGAGGGGTCATCACCTTCTCACACTTTCCTCCCCTTCTGCAGTCTCGCCAACTGGGTGGCGAGACAAAAGTCCGCGACCGTAGTCGGTGTCTGCCCCAGGGCCCGCTCGACCACTCTCCATTTCTGGTCGCAGCCCCGCCATTGTCCTACTGCGTCCCGCCAGCCATCTCCGCTGGGCACTTCCGCCGGGCACTTCCGCCGTCTCCGCTAGCCGTCTCCGCTAGCCATCTCCGCTAGCCGTCTCCGCTAGCCGTCTCCGCTAGCCGTCTCCGCCACCAATCCTCTCGCCCGCGTACCACCGTCAGCCCACGAGTTCCACCTCCTCTCTCCAGCTTCTCAGGCGGCGCCACAGATCCCACCGCTGCCACCAAATGTGAGGCGACCGATGTGGCCTCCCAACAAAAGGGATCAGGGCAACCAGAAAAATAAGTGGAGACAGGAGGCAAAGGAACTCACGTAATAAAACATTTATCGACGGCGATACAAAAAAAAGACACGAAAAGCTCATGCCAGCAGGGAAAGTTCACCTCGCACCAGGTGGACCAAACAGGCAGCTCCACTCGCCTTGCGTCGCGTCCCGCACACAAACCCGTCCGGGGGAAACTCTCCATCCGCTAGTCAGTTCCCACCTTATAAACGGGTGAGAAGGGGAGGGGTCATCACCTTCTCACAGTATAAGTTCTTTCCTTGTGGGATAAAATAGGGTAAATTGGGAATCACTGTTTTCCAAAGCTGAAGATTTAACCTAAAATTTAATTATTTCCTGGTTCCCTAAGACTTAAGCTGGAACCAGAGAAATTGTACAAGATATAACACATACAAGCTATTTTCACTTTGCATTTTTTGCAGTGCAGCTTATCATCCTATCACCCCTTGTGCACACACACAAATGTTTATGCATGTGGCCCCAGGTATATGATAAGAATTTATCTCCCATGTTACAGTTGCACAACAGAGAGGCAGTAAGCTTCCTTATAAAACAAATGGGATGAGAAGTTGACGCAAACTCCACCTGTCACTGGATAGTAAAGAGGAAAAGCAGGTAGTTGGGGGGCAGTAAAGAGAGAGATGCCTAGCGGGTGTACAGATGTCTAGCAGCGGTGATATATGAGGAATCTGGGAAAGTGACGGTGTGAGCTGCCAGACAGCGGCTAAGTGATTAGGGACGTGTGGCGTAACCCTGCACCATATTTAGCCGCGGCGGGGCGCCCCGTCCCCCGCCATCTCCCCAAGGCCCGGCGCCAGATGTCGAAAGCTGCTGCGGCATGCCTGGCAGAGCAGGCTGGCAGCAGGGTGGCACAGCAAGCCTGGGTACAGTGAGGATAACACCAACTGCTGTTCACTCACTCATTTGCAAATACACACTACAGTTTGAATCGGTGCTGTGATAATAAAAGACGTAGTGACATCGCAAACATCTACTGGCAACTCAGTGTGGTTCACTTCTACATGAGGGACTTTTAATGATCTCTGATCAAATTATGTTTAAACCATAAATAACATTTTAGAAATCATTTTTTTCCTGTAGGAAGGTTCTACTTTAACTAACAAGATAAATCTTAGGATACTAACAGAGGTAAAAATGACTCAGCCCTAAATGAATAGAATAACTCCATGTATGTATTTAAGGTAAACTCAGTTAGGGCTGCAACTATTGATTATTTTGATAGAACATTAATAAAAAAAACAATTAATCCAAGTGTTGTTTGGTTAATAAATAATGTCATGAATGTCAAATGCTGATCCACCTTGGCTACTATTTGCACAAAAAGCAATAACAATTATTATATAAAAGTGAAGTATTTCATAAATCCACTGATGAATGAGGTGAACCCCTATTACCATACAGAATCAAAATAGCCAGTAATAGACAAGTTGTTCATAAACCTAGGCAGGACGTAACATATCTGGAAAAAGCAGCCCTCTATGTTAGGTCTGTCCAACGTGTCCAACACTATATCTCTAAGTTTTCTCTAATTTTGTGTTTAATGAAGATGTTTTTGTAAAATACAATTAAAGTAAAACACTGTACAAATATGTTTCTCAGACACAAAGGTAAATTAATTGATAAATAAAAACAAGCTTAATTGCCCAAATATTATCATCAAATTTGAACTACCTGCACACACCACCTTAACTAGGGTGGCTGTAGCTCAGAGGTAGAGCAGTCGTCCACCATTCAAAAAATTGGTGGTTCAGTTCCTGGCTTCTCCGAGTTGCATATCGTTGTGTCCCTGGGCAACATACTTGACCCTGATTTTTCCTGATGCTTTGTGTATCGCCATCAGAACGGGTGAATGGACACGTAAAATGCTTTGAGTGGTTGAAAAGTGCTATATAAATGCAGGCTGTTTACCTAACCCACTGTTCTTCCTGCAGATGTTGCATTAACAAGTGTTTCCCAGTGAGTCCGTTTCTCTGCCCGCTCCCCCCTTTTTTTGTTCTTTCCTTCTCACTCTAGGACGCTCCGCCAGAGGCTGACCAAGATAAAGTTTTGACTGGCAGGACCATTTGTTTTAATCAGGTGTTTGCAGACGCTTCCCTGACCTCCATTAGTTGAAGTTTTAAATGAAATTAACCCCCACTACTACCCCAATTAACCCACGTCCCCCCTGACTGGCGCCCGCCCTCATCCCGAGCATCTGTTTCGGGATGAGGGGAATGGGAGACAGAGTGGGGGGAAGCGGAGGGGTGTGGGGCGGTTACAGCGACCGCTAAGGATGCAGCATCGTCATCCTAAGGTGGGGCGGCGTCATGTCGAGCGCACACCCCCCCGGGGGGTCTCCTGTCTCTCTCTGCCCACGACATCGCAGCGGTGAAGCTACACACGGGTTCAGTCCTAGCCAGTGGGGGTGAGGGACAGGTAGAGGGGGGAGGATGGAGGGGAAGGGAAATATCCCACAGGGTTGGGAAACGGAGAGATGGAAAAGTTGGGGAGATGAAAAAGTGGAGAAGTAGAGGAGGATGAGGATGAGGGAGGGAGGAGGTAATTACTGTACAGTGTGCGTTCTATCTTAAGCCCTCCTGCTGGAGATAACAGAGAGAGCGAGAGAGAGAGAGAGAGAGAGAGAGAGAGAGAGAGTGTGTGTGTGTGTGTGTGTGTGTGTGAGTGAGTGTGTGTGTGTGTCTGCATGTAGCTTCCAGCACCTGTTTCCTTGCCTGTGGAAGGTCTGGAGTAAGGAAGCTGTCAAAGTGGCCCCTCCAGCACTGAGCGAAGACTGTTGAGTGTGTGTACACACGCACACACACACACACACACACACACACACACACACTGAAGTGTCTTTGTTTAGTCATTCTTCATGCCTGAAGAGGATTTGTACAATTAGAGCTTTAAAGGGACTAGAGTCGGAGTGGCAGCAGAAATATGGACCACTGCTGCAGCAGCTGTTTTAAAGGGATATTACATCAAAACTCTATTCTTCCCCCAGGATGTCAGAGGCTTTAAAAAGTTGTATCTTGCTCTGTCTGTTAAAATAGATTCGAATAGTGACGCAGTGTGATAAAACATAGGAGCTACTAAAACCTCTATCACCGCGTAATCCACTTTTCTGTTGTTAATCCACATTACGATGTTTGATCCTTTTAATGTGTCACTCAAATAAAGGTCATACCGCTGGATTTATTGAAAATGATTTTGTGTTCTGAAAGATTAAATTAATGTTGAATCAGAGTCTTAAATCTTGACAGCACCTCAGGTCGTCACTTTTCATTTTAGTGACAGGACAGTTTGTTACACTTGTAACATCTGTTTGTTTGAAAGAAGCATATGAACAGACAAGGCAGGTTTTTTTTTTTTTACATGGAGGACCCTGACCTACTATTACTTACTTTTATATTTTCATTTCTCTGGTTACTAGTATTCATTTTATAAGTATTCATTTTCTGAACTTGTTTTTATCTTATTTTTTTATTCTTATTATAGTATATGTATATATATATATTAGTAATGCACGATATATCGGCCAACCGATATATATCGGCCGATATGTCACGTTTTTTACCTTATCGGCATCGGTCCATGTCAACAAATTCTGGCCGATATGTCAACAATTGGCAGAGTTAAACCGCTACAGTTAGTTGGGTCACTGTCTGCGTGTCTCTCAGCGACGCGCTAAGCTAGCTGGTCCTAGCGGGCTCCTCTGTCACATCGCATCGCCCGAAAAGACAAAAAAAATGCGCAGAACGTTGCTCCGGGGTGTCGGACGCCGTCCTGCTGCCTTCTCGTTGGCGGCCGTGGAGGAGGCCGCTGTCTTTTGGGGCGATGCGATGTGACGGAGGAGCCCGCTAGGACAAGCTAGCTTAGCGCGTCGCCGAGAGACACGCAGACAGTGACCCAACTAACTGTAGCGGTTTCTCCTAGCGGGCTCCTCCGTCACATCGCATCACCCGAAAAGACAAAAAAAATGCGCGGAACGTTGCTCCGGGGTGTCAGACGCCGTCCTGCCGCCTTCTCATTGTCGGCCGCCGCCTCCTCCACCGCAGCCGCCGACGTCGCCGCCTTCGCGGAGCTCCATCGGGTCCGCTCCGCCGTACTTCCTCTAACCACATGACAGAGTTTTACAGTGAGCCTTCCTTTAAATAAAGAGCACTGTTGTGCTTTTCAAATGTACAGTGTTTTTTCTGGTCTGTACGAAATTTGTGACACTACAGAAAACTTTTTTTCTCTACATATATCGATATCGGCAAATATCGTTATCGGCAGTGACTACCGATATGTATATCGGATATCGATATCAGCTGAAATTTTCACATCGGTGCATCCCTAATATATATATATATATATATATATATATATATATATATATATATATATATATATATATATATATATATATATATATATATATATATATATATATTATCACTTGCTGTGACTCATATTATAACTGACTATATTTTGCATACTTATTTGCTGATGTTTTAGCCACATCTTAGATTATACTTTATTAAAATGTTCACTCGTATTTAAGCTTTAGTCATATACTGAAGACATTCCCTTAACTGTTCCATAAAGTACCTTCAGAGTACTCAAGAAAACTTCTTATTGAATCTTAGCTACAACATCATTTATGATTAATGAGATGTGTATTTTGCTGTTAAGTCTCTGTTTTCTTTCTCAAGAAGCTATTTTTCCCCCCTCTGACCAATTTATTTTTTCTTGTTTTCTTTACTATCTGCAGACAAACTTTGTGAGACAATAACAGACAAAATTACAACTTGCAAGTGTAAAACCCTTCTTAAATAAAAAAATATACAACATAATATATGAGTTAGACTAAACACTAAAACGAACCATATAAGCACAATGATAAGATATGAATTAAGTTAAAAACCTGAAAGGGATGTGAATCTGAATTATACTTTATAGATCAGAAGCACTATGCTGCATGTGTAGTTATAACTTTTTCATCATCTCATAATCCTTCTTCCCGCTGTGCATTTTATCACCGACAGAAAAAGGAAATATCCTTCATCCTCCTCTGCATTTATCATGAATACAAACAAACAAAAGTGTCCATAGGTGTCCTACGCCTCACCTGAAAGAGGAAGGAGCCAGCAGAGGCTGCGGGGTGGAGGTCGGGGAAAGGTGGAGGTGCTTTAGGAGGGCCGTGCCTGTGAAGGACAAAGGCGAAGGACCTGCCCCCTGCCTACTGTCGCCATCCAGAGCCATCCCTCATATAAGACCCCCCAACGGTGGCACGTCTACACACACACGCACACACACACGCACATACAGAAACTGTGCCACTGTAGGCCTCTGATTTCCAGCCAGATTGTGTGTGTGTGGGGGGGGTGTCAGTCCCAGAGTGGAGTATACCCTTGGAGTATATCCAGTGTTGTTACACTGTGGCTCAATGCTGCTTTTAGCATCATAAATGAGAATAATAATGCCTTTTACTTACTAGCTAAAATACCTTTAGCTGAATATATACACAGAATTTTCATCTATCTATATTAAAGGTGTTATATTTAACACTTTTCCAATGTTTTATTTGAAGTTGTCACTTATTCGATATATTTATGGTTTTCAGTGATGGATAAAGTAGTCAGATTTTTTACTGCAGTAAAAGTAGGAAATTGTCATTTAAAAGTACTCCATTACAATTACAAATTAATTGAGAAAGTTATTTAAATACAGAAGTATATCAGTAAATTGACTTCAAGTATCAAAAATGAACAGAGTCATTATACAGATTGTATTGTCTCATTACAGGTGCATCTTAAATTATTAGAATATAGTGAAAGGTTTTGGGTTTTCATCATCTCCAAACCATAGTTCTCAAAATTACAAGAAATAAATGCTATATAATATTATATGAGTTTCATGTTCTGAAAGAACTGCCAAAAAAAATACTGAACTTTTTCATGATCCATATTATTTAAAATTCACCTGTATGCAATGGTGATGTCAATGACAAGATATATTCGTAATTTTCAGTGATGGACGGAAGTACTCAGATGAACTACAATGGTCATTAACATTTCAAATACCAGTAAACAATATAAATTAAAATCTACCTTCCTACCATATTGGACTTCTAAAATTATCAAGCCAAATCCCTCCACAACTGAGATGCAATGATTAGTTAGTTATTGGCCAAATTTTACATGAACTAGTGCAGTGCCCATAGACAATAGGACACCAAGGCACTTCACATTGATGTTGACTCCCAGATGATGATTTCTTGTACAAATACACAAGTGAAATGAAACTTGAAAGCAGATGAAAACAGCATGGTGAACTTGTGAAATACTACTCACTGATGAGATTACTGTAACATGGAGGACATCCACATTTACACAGACTGAGCCAAGCTACACTTTATGTTGAAAGTGTGAATCTTAGTCTACAAATCATTGTGTTGATTGGCCAATGACACCAATTCTGTCATTTATATTGTTTACAAAAAAGAAATCTCAACAAGTGAAAATTTCTGCTTGGTACCTTTTGTCCAATATTCAGTAGAACTGTTTTGTATCTTCTATCTTATAGTTTATGTTAATATTTTTATTACCAGATCTTTTTTCCTTGATTTTGGTTAATTTAGTCTTTTTTTTTCCTAAAATCAGATCAAATAGTTTGAGATTTTACCTCAATTATGGACTTTTTTAATCACATAATTCAGACGTTTTATCTCAAATTCTTTGAAAAACCTGAAATAAGTAAAAACATCTGGCAATGGAAAAAGATAATTCAAGATTATTCAACTAATTCTGTTAAACACAATATATTAACCCCTGATGATTTGATTCTTTTTTTTTTTGGTTTTGCAGTATATATGCTTTTCAGGTCTAGAAGCTAAGGACAAACCTCCATGAAGCTGTTCGATTCGGAAAAGGAGCTGAATATTGTTTAAAGTGGATGCAGAGTCAGATCCCAGTTCATGTGAAGCTCCTGCAAACACAGAAACACACAGACACACACACACACACACACACACACACACACACACACACACACACCTTGGCCATTTAATAGATTAACTTACCTGCAGATGCTTTCCCTGTGCTTGGAATGAATCCCAATCAGAGCTTCCCATCGCTGTGGCTACATCCATCGAGGAACAAATTACAGTTGGGGATTAGGATTGGGGAGGGGGGGCGACCCAGTGTTTTATCAGTGGGGCCGTGTTCCGTCTGCCGAGCCGCTTATATTTCAGGTAAACATAATCCAGATTTGGCTCTGGCGGGGGGTAGATTCAATTAAGATACAGAGACAACTTTGTTAATGCGGCCGTATCTTAATACCCTGGCCACAGCTTGTAATGAATCTAGGCTCAGGGGTGGGAGCTGGGAGTCAGAGACACGGGAAGAGGACAAAGTGCGCCAGAATCCTGCCGGAGTCCAGCCGTCAAGCCCCGGTTTGTACTGTAACTTTAAAAGTTAGTGTTTACAGGTTCATCTTCTAAAAGCACGTTAGATGTGATCTTGAGATAAAACATGTGTTTCCCAGATAGCGACTGATCACTTCATTGTCCTGAGTTATGCAACGATTATTTCCCACAATCCAGAATAATGAATGAAGACCTCACAGATACTCCAGCAATAACCAAAGTTTATTTGTGAGGAGACACTAGAGACTTTTAACTCAGAGGTGAGATTTTTCAGGTTCTAATTCCATTTTCAATTCTGCTTAATGTTTTGTTTCTTTATCGATTATCTTATTGAATTCTCATTTGGCAAAAAAACAAGAGCAACCATCACCTTTGTTTTGTTTCTATATTGTTTTTCTGTATCTTTTCGCTGAAAAAAATACAAGCACTAAAATAACATGACTTTATGAACCCTCTTGTCATAGTCCTTTATCTGAATATAAAGCATGGGAAGGGATTAACTCAACAGTAACAGCAGGTATTTTTAGTGCTAATGTGGCTGCTGCTGTTGGTTTGAGATTCACTCACTTCCTCAATTACTACTGACTGGATTGAAAACACTAGCAAATTATCAGTGTGTACAAATGTTTATCCATCACTAATACTTAATCCTTTTGATTTTCACTTACCGATACACTCTGAATTGCCCTTTTGTTATGTTTTCTTGTAAAATCTGTCTATAAAGCAAGGAGTGTCTCTCAGTGCGTCTCTCTGTTCCATCTCTCTGACTGTTGGATCAACCTCAATTTATTGTATTGTTTGTACATGGCACAATGGTGTATGCTTTTTGTGAAAATGTTTGAATGTATATTAATATGCTTTTAGGTGAAATTATTCAGATGGATGATAAAAACATCATTATTATATTAATGTAATTAGAATATTACTATCTACTTTTCTATAGGAATAGGGATTTTCTACAGGCAATGCACTACTATAACAAAAATGTGGAATATTGTGCACCATTTTTTCTACAGCACTGGTAAACATCATCAGCACGATGCCACTGTGTACATTTGGTTCCAAGAAGTTTAAACACGGAGGGCTGATTTTCAATTCCCATTCCTAGTTATTAATTACTACAAAAAAAAAAAAGATGCATCCACATCTATGAAATCCTTAAATAATGCATTATCATCTACATGTTTGAAGTGGATATATGCACATGGCATCTATATGTAAAGCTATTTTATTTTTTGATAGATACAACATCATAATTATTAAAAGTTAAAATCCCAGAGACTTAGGTATCACAGCACTAGCCTCCAGCAGCACTTTAGACAGAGTGTGAATCTCTGTATCACAGCTCCTACTCATGTTGCTTCTCAGCACTTTAGTTACGATTTAAAGCTAAAGCTCGTTGTTCTGTTTCTTCCTGCACTGACCCTGCAGCCAACATAATGAAAGTACACAGGAAAAAGTACTACCAACACAATTAAAAATCTGATTTGTAGATTAAGATCCACCGTTGTAGCCTGTAATTGTAACCTGGCTTACCCTGTGTAAATGTAGATGTCCTCCATGTTACAGTACTCTCATCAGTGAGTAGTATTTCTCAGGTTTCACCATGCTGTTCTCAACTTATTTCAAGTTTTAGAACTTCACTTCTGTATTTGTACAGGAAAGCATCATCTGGGAATCAGTTTTAATATAGGGTGTCTTGGTGTGCTTTAATGAACTACTATGGAGGATGCACTAGTTTTTATTAAATACGATTGAAGATTTATCTAAATGTTATATTTTATCTCATAATTCAGAAGAAATTTCATGATTTAGGGCAATTTTTCAAATATGAGAAGTAGTAGCAGAAAGAATGGTCTTAAATATCTTATTTCATTGGCAAAAATAAGCTTATTATAATTTTTTTTGTCAATTTATCTCATAATTTTGAGTTTTTATTTCATATTTCTGACTCTTTTGAATCTCAAATCCTTTGAAAAGAAAAAACAAAAACAAAAAAACAAGATAATTTGACTCAATATTGGCCAAAAAGTGGATGTATTTCAATCAGTCATCACAAATGTTCCTGAAATTCATTTGACAGCAGTTTATTACATCAAGACTAAAGTAGATTTCTTGAGGTACATTAGATTGATCCACAATATGTTTCAGCTCAGATCCAATTTCCAATTCTCTATTTCTTTGCTCATCAGGGGATGAATGGACATTACTTTCTATATGAAGTTGAATGTCAACTTTCCTCAAAGCTCCTGTATGCAGCTAAAACCAGAATCAAGTCAGTAAAAAGTTGTTGTTTTTTTGTTGAAACAACAATTTGACATCATCTGATTTCATGAGCCACCAGATGAAGACGTTGTCAACGAGAACTGAGCGTGTTTAGTCTTTAAGTCTGGGTCACTAGCTCAACAATCCTCCCTCGGTATCAGCTGAGCGACAACCACCCTGAGACCCATGTGGTGAACAGACGGCCTAACCAGAGCATATCTCATCCCTTCTGGATGTTAATATTTATTGACGGCACTAGGCTGGTGTTAGAACATTAAAAAGGGGATCGGGAAGAAGGGCTCTGCGGACTTAAGCCCTGGGAGGCCAAGGCGACTCAAAGTCTTATTCAGATGATGTGCCGTGAGATGCTTGTCCTTGAAGAAAGGGAATTAGTGTCTGTGTAAGTCATAGGGAAAATAGAGAGAGTGAGAGAGAAAGAGAAGGGGATGGGGGGCACAGAAGAAGAAGGGGGAAGGGAGGAAATGACAGGAAAATGTGTGTATGTGGATTTGCAGACGTGTGTTTGCATGCATATGTGTGCACACACCCGCCCACGAGAGATAGAGCGAAATGAAGAAAAGAAAGGCGAGGCAAGATGCCTTCACGCAGGGAGAGATGATGCAAAGAGCACCGGCTGCTACAAAGAGTGCTACGGCAGAACCCAGGCAGACAATCCCCTCTCCAGGAAACGCAGATCAAAGCGGATTTAAGTAGTCAGGACTTGTTCCAACCAGCAGTCCCGTCCCTGCAGCCACGCTCCTCCTCTCTGTGTTAAGATCAGTTAGGAGGGGTGACGAGGCACCGGAATGGAGTTGCTGTGGCCTCAACATCCCTGCTCTGTGTCAGTGTGCAGCTTGTGTAGGCTGCTTGACATGACTCGGAGATGCTGGGAAACATACAGTGTCTTAATCACATTATGGTCTATATAAAGCTGACTGCAACCTTCAAATCCTCTGGTAATTTTATCCGTTTCTCAAATGATATTACTATTGTCAGATGAATCACTGAATCTCTTTGCTGCTCCTGTGAAATGTATCTTTCTATATTGAGCACAGTAAAACCTTGTTAAAAAACAACTGGTGGTTTATTTGTACAGAAATGCTAGATGCCTAAAAACTAATTGTTGCTGATAGAATGTTGATATGACTATTAGGGCCACAACTAATGACTATTTTGATAGTCCATTTTTTTATGGATTATTGAAATGATTAATTGATCAGTTGTTTGGTTCATAAAATGGTGTAAAATGTGGACCATGGTTTCCCATAGCTGAAGATTCAACTTAAAATGTTTTTGAAATAGTTGGCGATTAGCAAATAATGTCATTTATCGATTAATGTAACTATTTGATTAATCAACTAATCTGACTGACTAGTTCATGGGAGAGTGCCCTCAAAGAAGGTTTAACACTAAAAGACCTTTAATTACATTTTAATCAGAAATGTGTGAATTAATGTCAACCATGTGTATGGATCAGATACTCATTCATAGGTAATATTTAACTGTGTTTTCGAAAAAGACAAAAACACCAACAGTGTTTGAATTCTAATAATAAAGTTATTCTATACTACAGGTTTTGCTAATATTTAGACATCTTCACTGATAGTAATATTGTAAAGATGTTAAAAGGATGAAATCTGACCTCCTCAATTTGGTAAGACCAGACTGTCCAGTCCCAGCTTTTAGCTCTGGGCCAAAGATGTTATAAAACTCCTCCAAACACATATAGTCCATTTATCAAAGGAAATAGGACCAGTTATTTTCCTGCACTACCAGAATGTTAACAATAAATATCCTGATGTTTTAACTAGAGACATTCGTAGATATAGTGTAGAGAAAATACTCCCAGTACTAAGAGAGGCAGTCTGAATGCAGCCGACTACATCTGTTAGTGTAAGAAAGATGTGTAAGAAGTCTGCATTAGAAAAAAGAAGTGGCAGTGGTTTAACAGAGGAGTGTGTTCTGTACAGTAGGAGCTGGCAGCATGGCAAATAGAGCGGGTGTGAGGGCAGGAACACAGATAGCGAACAACAGAGACACAGAAATGCCTGATAGAGACAGTGGAACGTCGGGAGCCAGCAGATTGCATATAAACACAGAAAGTGGAGAAATATGAGAAGAAGAAGGAAAGAGGGAAGAAGGAGGCGATTTATTATTTGAGTTGATATATGGTGTGATCACAGACATTCAATTTATTCCCCTGAGTGAGGGCAGAGCTGCGACAGCAGTGGCGTGTCAGTGCGAGCAGCCGTCAGCTGCAGGGAGGAAGACGTCACTCTACAAACTCCTCAGAGTGGGAGAGCCCTTACCAACTGCCAGCGTCTCTATGGCATCACGTGCAAAAAAATGACAAATGAAATTATTGAACCAAAAAGAGGTGGGATAAACCATGAAATCTGGTCAGAAGTTATTATAGCAGCTATTATAACAATTAATTACAATTAGTTTACTAATTATTATGTTAATCATTATATATTTTGATAAATGATTCATCAATTTGAGTAGTTTTTAAGTGTAACATGTCATACATTAAAATTGAACAATTCACAATTCTTAAATTTAAATGCTTCACAAACTTTTCTTTTGACACATATATATTTTGCATTTTTCATGTTAAATTAGGTTACTTGCTGGGTACTTAATAGAACTGCAATGATTGCAGTGATGCAACTATTACCAAAATAATCAGTATTTTGGTCAAACGATTATTAATTTGAGTCAAGAAGAAAATGAAACAAAGGTTCCAGCTTCTCTTCTCTGATTATTATCTGGTTTCTTTAGTCTTCTATATTAGTAAACTGATGATCTTTGGGTTGTGGTTGCCCTGGACAAAAAACGATTTTTCCAAACAGAGCTTTTCAGAAATTTGTGAGAAGGCAAACTGTATTGGTGCTTTCAGCTCATTTGTTATCAATAGACCATGAACATTTGTAGTGTGTATTTAGTTACTTGACACCTATGGTGGAGTTTATGTGTTGTAGTATTGTTCTTTTGAAATGTTTGAACAGATAACAGTGGGAGAGTGAGATAAAATCTATTAAATATAATAATCAAGAACAAAAGCCAGGGAGTTTTAGGCAATCCTCAAGTGCAAAAACATGTTTTGTTGTATTGAGTTTTACAAAGGTATTTTGACAGTGAAAAGGGGCTGTATTGATTTAGTGTAGGCAACAGAGCAGGTCAAGTAATTAGAGTAGAATTAAAATCAAAAAAGTAATTACTTCAATAAAGTATAGATACAAAATGTTTACATAAGGTAACAATGCGTTTGTACCTAGTTCAGTGATCTTTTTGAAAGCCATACATCTTAGCCTTCAAATCTTTTGTGGTAGTTCAATTGACATCTGTGGTCAATGAGCAAAATCAGAATCATTTGGCTTGACAGTTGTCATTACAACAAACCAAATGAAAGGAGAGTGATGGAGATATTTTAAAATGTGAATAGGAGAAGTAGAAGGTTGACTGAAAACGTCTTACTCCATTATAGATTCACAACAGTTCTATTTAATTAAGGTTATGAAGAACTTAGTTATTTACCACTTCAAGATGTGGTTAGATTCATACCACCCTGGTTTCGCGTCTTGTCCAGATCCCATTAACTTATTCTCGGAGCACTTCATCTCCAGAGGAACCCTGCCTGGATCCTCCTCCACCCCCGCCGAGAGCTCCTCAGCTCAGGAGAGTGAGGGCAGAAAGGCAGAAAGACGAGCCTGTTCTCCGTCTTGGTGCCCGGGAGGGTGATCCTCTGAAAGCAAACCCCCCCCCCTGTCACCACCACCAAGGGACACTTTCTCCGTACATTTTGCCATTCTAGCTGCTGCAAAGACGCGTATTTTTAACTTCACCTCATGATCAAGTCATGGATGAAAAACAAAGATTACGCATCCCTTCCTGTCCCCATTACCTCTGCTAACATTAAGCCAAGATGGAGGGAATTCATTACAAATCAACCCCTCCCCCCCAAACCCAGCTCAAACTGCTTGCATCCTGTAATCCGACAGATTAATGGCAGAGCATGAAATGTGGCGTTTACATCGACAAAAGTTAAATGTTGTAGGGAGGGAGGGGCGGTTGGCTTTGGTGTGTGGATTACGCCCTGTGAAACCCCCTTAATGCTAGTATAATTTGATGGAGCTGCCAATTTGCTGTATTCGCACTCTCTCTCTCTGTGCCCCACTTATTCCTCCTACACCCCCCCCCCCCCCCCAAAAAAAAAAAAAAACAAATCCGACTTTGCTGCGACACTTCTGAGGAGGATCTGAAGTTGCGAGAGGTGGAGATTCACGTCAGGAGGAAGGAGGAGCAGCAACAGACACTGCCGCTGGGTTTCCTGCCATCCGCCACCCGAGCTGAAGATCACAATGCTAATGTCAAAATGATGTCTTTGGATTTACATAATCTGTGGCAAAAGGTACCACAGGTGCATCTGCAAAAAAAGTGAAACCTGGAGGAAGATTATATATTTTATATATATAATATATATAATATATGAAGGGTCATTTAGTTTAGTTTATTTATTAGTATTTGTGTGTTTGAGATACACACATGTGATGTCATACAGTAGCTCTTTATTATATCTAATGAGAGACAGTTGAAGGAACAAAACTTCAAATAAAACCAAGAAAAATGCAGATATGTGACCTTAAAAGGACAATTCACTCATTTTGTTTTTAATCTTATTTATATCTACCCGAATTTGAGAAATAGTATAAACTTGGTATGAACTTGACTGTAATTGCATGTTACACATGTTACACAATACTAACTTTGAAGTTGCATTGTTTATTAATCTATATATACTCCTTTGTATTAGGCTTATAAAGTTCCTGTCTAAGAGAGATGAGGATATGTGAAGAATGAAATCAAATGTCTGACGCACATTAAGAACATCATCACCACACTCACTAAATGCAGGAATCATTACATTAATGTTTATATATATGGACTGTCTCTGTTCAGTCTGTTTGATTTAAATCATGAGCTGCTTTTTCTCTTCTTCTACTTTTTCATCATTATTATTTAGTCTTGTTGCTTCATCCCAACAGCAATAAGACTTTATAACATAACATAAACATAAACCTCACTGTAGTCACTCTTTCACTTTTTCACCTTTTCACTGGTCACTTTTTCTCTTCACACACACCCTGCACCTTAAGTGTGCATTGGCTATGTACAGTGGGGAAAATAAGTATTTGAACACCCTGCTATTTTGCTATTTCTCCCACTTAGAAATCATGGAGGGGTCTGAAATTTCCATCGTAGGTGCATGTCCACTGTGAGAGATAAACTAAAAAAAAAATCCAGAAATCACAATGCATGATTTTTTAATGATTTGACCCTGAAGGACCTGTTAGTCCGCCCATTAGAAGTCCACCTGCATCCATGTATCATCCTTAATCAGATGCACCTGTTTGAAGTCGTTAGCTGCATAAAGACACCTGTCCAACCCATACAATCAGCAAGACTTTAACTTGTAACATGGCGAAGACCAAAGATGTTAATATTTGGTACAGTAGCCGGTCAAACGTTTCCTGTAGTTTTTCACCAGGTTTGCACATACTGCAGGAGGGATCCTGGCCCACTCCTCCACACAGATCTTCTCTAGATCAGTCAGGTTTCTGGGCTGTCGCTGAGAAACACAGAGTTTGAGCTCCCTCCAGAGATTTTCGATTGGGTTCAGGTCTGGAGACTGGCTGGGCCATGCTAGAACCTTGATATGCTTCTTACGGAGCCAGTCCTTGGTTTTCCTGGCTGTGTGCTTTGGGTCGTTGTCGTGTTGGAAGACCCAGCCACGACCCATCTTCAATGCTCTGACTGAGGGAAGGAGGTTGTTCCCCAAAATCTCACAATACACGGCCCCAGTCATCCTCTCTTTAATGCAGTGCACTTGTCCTGTCCCATGTGCAGAAAACACTCCCAAAGCATGATGCTACCACCCCCATGCTTCACAGTAGGGATGGTGTTCTTCAGATTGTACTCTTCATTCTTCTTCCTCCAAACACGCTTAGTGGAATTATGACCAAAAAGTTCTATTTTGGTCTCATCTGACCACAAAACTTTCTCCCATGACTCCTCTGTATCATCCAAATGGTCATATGCAAACTTAAGACGGGCCTTGACATGTGCTGATTTAAGCAGGGGAACCTTTCGTGCCATGCATGATTTCAAATCATGACGTCTTAGTGTAAAACCTACAGTAACCTTGGAAACGTTGGTCCCAGTTCTTTTCAGGTCATTGACCAACTCCTGTCGTGTAGTTCCGGGCTGATTCCTCACCTTTCTTAGAATCATTGAGACCCCACGAGGTGATATCTTGCATGGGGCTCCACTCTGATTGAGATTGACCGTCATGTTTAGCTTCTTCCATTTTCTAATGATTGCTCCAACAGTGGACCTTTTTTCACCAAGCTGCTTGGCAATTGCTCCGTAGCCCTTTCCAGCCTTGTGGAGGTGTACAATTTTCTCTCTTGTGTCGTTGGACAGCTCTTTGGTCTTCGCCATGCTACAAGTTAAAGTCTTGCTGATTTTATGGGGTGGACAGGTGTCTTTATGCAGCTAACGACTTCAAACAGGTGCATCTGATTAAGGATGATACATGGAGTGCAGGTGGACTTCTAATGGGCGGACTAACAGGTCCTTCAGGGTCAGAATTCTAGATAACACACAGGTGTTCAAATACTTATTTGCCGCTATATCACACAAATAAATCATTAAAAAATCGTGCATTGTGATTTCTGGATATTTCTTTTTAGTTTATCCCTCTCACAGTGGACATGCACCTACGATGAAAATTTCAGACCCCTCCATGATTTCTAAGTGGGAGAAATAGCAAAATAGCAGGGTGTTTAAATACTTATTTTCCCCACTGTATGTGTACATGTGGGTATGTGCGTGGATATGTGTGTCCATATATATATATGCAAATATGTGTGTATGTGTATGTATGTATGTATATATGCTTTGCTTAAGCATACTCTTTTCTTACTATTTATTAGCATTTTTCTCTCCATTCTATGTCCATAATGCATACTGTGTATGCGGATCAACAAATTCTGTGAATTTGTACATTGTGTTGTGTGTTTTTTATATTTATTTTTTTATAGTTTTTTTATCTTCAGCTTTATTTTCTTCTCTTTATTCTGTAATGCTGCAGTAACAGACAAATTTCCCCAGTTGTGGGATCAATAAAGTTTTATCTTATCTTATCTTATCTTTCACTTTTAGGTTAGGTGCTTCCCCTCCAGAGCAGCAGGTGGTGCTGCACCTAAAGACAAGCACCTGGTGTAGCAGACAGTAGATGGACAGACAGCAGATATCCGCAGTCGGAGATGGACATCTGTACACACACACACTTACCACACGCACGGATTGAATGATTTTAAGTTTATTTTTAAATCTATATGTGTGAAGTGCTTGGTGACATGGTAGGGAGCAGGGGGCAGTCATCGGGATCGCGGCGTGCCACGTCACCCGTGCGCATTACAGACAACAGCCACCACTCACTCGGCGTTCAGTGCGGTACCCACTGGTCGTTCTGTGTTTACCCCATTTACTGTTCAAACCTCCGGTTTGTCATGCCATCGCACACAAATCTGCCTCCCTTCCTTCTCACTCACCTCCCGGCCGACTCCACTGTATTTATCGGGTGTCTCGCTAGGGGGTGCACTTCACGTTTAAGATAAGATAAGATAAGATAAAACTTTATTGATCCCACAACGGGGAAATTTGTCTGTTACTGCAGCGTTACAGATAAAGAGAAGAAGATAAAGCTGAAGAAGATAAAAATTAAAAAAACACACAACACAATGTACAAATTCGCAGAATTTGTTGATCCGCATACACAGTATGCATTATGGACATAGAATGGAGAGAAAATGCTAATCAATAGTAATAAACACAGTTTCACAGGGGTGTTTTGAGTGTGGTGGTTTTTATGTGTTTATGTGTTATGATATTGTTATTATATGTTTCACTATTTGGTTATGTTTTGATTGCTAATAATTGTACAGTAATTACTTTTACAGTGGTTTACCCCCACTAATGGTTTGACCCAATTAAGGGTCAGGTGGAGCTTAAAAGGGCTACCATTTGCCTTTGTCCAGGGGCTGAGAGGGAGATCCTTGTGTTGTGCTAGTGTTGGAGCAGTTATTGGTGTTTGTGTGAAGTGTACAACTTTTAATAAATTGCATGTTTTCTGGCAAACCTGAGTTCTGCTGCTCCTGTCTCCGCTTCGTCTGGTTGCCCTGATCCCTTTGTTGGGAGGCCATGTCAGTCGCCGACAGGGAACAAAGTTCTTGAAGAAAAATGGAGCAATGGGCCGCTCTGTGATTAAAGCTCTGGAGCCACGGTATTAAAAAAATAAAAATCCTCCCACAAACACTTCAGCAACATGAACATAATTTAGCACAGGGGGAACAAAGTCTAGTGCTCATAGAGCCTACGCTGCTTTGGTAAAGAGAGCTTTGCCAAATAAATGACCTCTCTGTGGTCACCATCTTGCTCAGGGGTTCTGACCTTTTCCAATAGGAGATGCTGCTTTTGGCATTTTTAATAAATCATACTGCTTGGAAATTTTAATTGTGGGCAGACCTTCAGCCTTGAAAGACATACTTACATCAGATGGTGTGGTTTCCCCTGATGCAAGATCACTCCGGCCACACGCTACAAGCTAACGTAAGCGAAATTCACTGAATGTGTTCACTCAGTCACTTTTATAAATGTGGAGGTCCAGTGTGAAATTCCACATGACTCTTTTTGATTCTGGGGCAGCTGATTCAGACATTTGTTTTTATACATGCAGCTCTATGGATTAATGTCCGGATAATGTCAGGGTTGCAGCCCATGTCTGAAAGAGCTTTGAATGGTTAGACTGAGGTGTCACAATGTGTGTTTGTGTGTGTGTGTGTGTGTGTGTGTGTGTGTGTGTGTGTGTGTGTATGTGTATGTGTGTGTGTGTGTGTTTGTTGTCTGAAGCCAGTGAGTTCAGAGACAGGTCAACAATACTACTTTTATCTCTTGAGCTGTGTCATGACCAGGACACAGCTGTCTGAGCTAATAACATGCCACACACACACACACACACACACACAACTCACAGATGCATTTGCTAGCAATTCAATCGGTGTGTGTGCATATCTGACACAAGCAGCAGCAGGTCAGATCCAATCAGAGCGCTGTAGTCCTGTTCTCTGGCTCCGTGGCCCACCTCCCTGAAATAATACTCATAATTCATGGGGAGGAGGAGAAGGGGAGTGGGCGGGTGGAGGAGTTTGCTCTTTAGCATCATTCAAAGGACATTTCCAAACTATCGCTCAAAATGACAGAGGGAAGCATGGAGGGTGTGCGAGGAAGAGCGAAAGGGGATGGGGGGACGGGGCTCCAAACAACAACACTCATTCACACCTCCATTTCCAATCCCTCCACCCCCCTCCCCCCTCCCCCCGGTTTCTCTAATTAATCACAGCGAAAACATGTCTGATTGAATCTTTTCAAGCAAATCCTCAGGCTCGGGGCTTTTGTTGGTCCACTCCTTGTCAACATCCATTAAAAACAGGCCTTTAATTCTCCCGCCCCAGCTATCTTCCCTGCAAAATATGAAGTGAGGGATGAGGATGAAGGTGGGAGGGGGGGGATTGAGAAGCGAAACAGGCGGGGGGAAGGAGAGGGGTGGAGGACAAAAACCTCTGGTGCAGACTGATCCCACTGTCTTCAACTTTAATCAACTGTATGCTAGACCGCTCTTCATCCTCGCTCTCTTCCCCCCCAGCCGCTGCCACTGTCTCTCGCACACATCTCCCTCTCTCTCTCCCTCTGTCTGCCCTATAATGGGCTGTTTGTAATGCAGGAGGCAAGCTCCACATCAATCATTCACCCCAGTTTTCACCCCCTACCACCACCACTGCCGCCACCACCACCACCTCGTCCTCTGCTGCAATAAATATGCAAATGAGCAGGAGCCAGTCATTGGTAATTTCAAGCTCGGCTCACTAGTGTTAAAAAAGGACACAAATGTATTAATTGCCGGCGGCCGAAGGAATTCCATTTTCTATGGGCATTGATTACAAAATTGCTACCAGCAGCTTTTTTCTTATAAGTTCAGGCAGGCTTTATGTGTGCTGGAGTGGAAGATGGTGAACGACAAAGATGGGGGTTAGTGATGTCAGAAGCTGGACCCCATCATCAGTAGATGTGTGGATTATGGCATAGGTGTGTGTCAGGTGCACAGGAGAATCAGCGTTTGTGAGAATGTGGCACGTTAGGGTTGATATTGAGACTGTTGGACAGGGGAACATGTGCACAATTTCACAGGAAATGCAACCCCCCCCCCCCCCCCCCCGAGTGCTCCAAAACACCAGTGCCGCGGCCACCCCTAACTCCAGCTAACAGGGAGTATGTGCATGCTTGCTGCACAGCTGGCTGTACTAATGTGAGATTATGTCGCGTGGAGACCCAATTATCCACAATTGATCCCAAACACCTCCTACTGCAGCTCTGAGAGCAGCCGCCTGTAGGTGTGTGTGTGTGTGTGTGTGTGTGTGTGTATTGTTTTGTTCTTTCACAGGACTTACCTCCATGACAGAGGACCCACACAGACATTCTCGCAAACCACACCAGGGAGATGTCGCCAGACATTTCCTTCAAGGTTAAAGGATCGTTATAGTGTGGTTAGTTTGTTGTTGAGGCAAAGTATCCTCACTTTTGACTTTTCATTGTTATATATTTACCCTATTTACTGTGTTTTTGTGTTTAAATGTTCTTTTCTAATAATTTGAGACAAAAATTCAGAATTGAAGTAAAAACTCGATCTCATTTTAACAAATCAAGATAAATTGACCTAAATTAACAAAATAAGTAAATTATATTTCAAGAATAACTGTACCAAAAACAAAATATTTGCACTTGTTGATTTCATTATTTAGTAGAACTCAAGCTGAAACTCTGAGAACCGATTGTGACATCATCAGGTATCATTGACATCAATATCATTCGTGTCAACATAGAGTTTTCTGATATACCTGTATAAATGTACAATATATCCATCTATAGCACCAAAATGTATAAAAGTCTACCAATGAGAGAAAAGGACAGTCGGCATGGACATTTAAACTAAATCAAGATCAAAACCCAATTTATTTGGTCTGTATTTCATTAAGTATCCCAGTATCACGCCAATCAAAGGAGAGGTATTGAGACGGAAATGAATGACTGGAATTGTAAAAGTTATAGTGACACCTGGAGACACTAGGAGTGCAACTACTATTTTAATCTTTTGATTATGGCCATCAATCAATAAAAAATCAAGAATGGTAAAAATGACTGTTTCCTAAAGCTGAAGATTGAACCTAAAATGTATTTTTTTGTCCAGACCAATAGTTCACAACCAAAATATCATCAAGTTTACTATAATACAAAACTAAATAAAGCAGAAAATAATCTGATTCGAGAAATGGAACCAGAAAACTTAAAAAACATGTTGGCAATAATTGATTTATGAACTAATCATCCAAACTACACGTGACATATAGTTTATTTGTGGTGAGTCAGTTGATGGAAATGCATCAAAACCATAACCAAATGTTTTTGTGCCTACCTCTAAGCACAACTTAACCACAGCTTTGTCACAATAAAGCAGTATTTGTGGAAACATACATATATAAAAAAAAACATTGATATGATTCGTTTTAAATATTTGCATTCAACATATTTGCAGTAACAGCAACCCTCTACCTTTTCCTTGAAGGAAAAAGTCTTCTAGTATTCTGCTGAGAGCTGGAAAGATGAGAGAAAAACACAGACTGCACCAAGTTTAATAACCAGTAAAGTTACTTAGAAT
This sequence comes from Eupleurogrammus muticus, assembly GCA_036785175.1. Taxonomy (NCBI): domain Eukaryota; kingdom Metazoa; phylum Chordata; class Actinopteri; order Scombriformes; family Trichiuridae; genus Eupleurogrammus; species Eupleurogrammus muticus. Next base: position 24,773,451 of record JAYKQN010000009.1, read on the forward strand.
TTTATGGTCTTTAAATACATGTTCCAACATCTGGGAGTTGAGAGCCTCTGGTTTTAAAGATTAAAGAATCAAGAGTGTGTGTGAAATGTGTTTAGGACCCTTTGTCCTGTGCAGAAATATGTGAGAAAGTCAGAAGGTTTCGAACATGCAGATTAAAAGGGAAAAAAAAATTTAGATTCATATCTCAACCTACACACACAAAGACAGATACAGTAAAACCAGCTCCTGTGTGTATGTGGCTGCTTAGAAAGAATGTGCATGCAATATGCGTGCTTATGCGTACATATATTTATGCATAATGGGCTTTTGAATGTATTACTATGGAGTGTATTTTTGTTTATGCCTGGCTGTTAGCCTGTCGGTACTCCACAGTGAATATGTTTGCCCTGCCACAAACCCCAAGTAGCGCAAATGAATCTTGCTTTAGTGCTATCATCCTCATTCACAAGTCAAACACATATTGTACCCCCACACACACAGACACACACAGGCACATCACAATAATAATAAAAATAATAAATCGACAAGGGTCCAAGATGGTGTCCAAGTAATCTCATCTCCCCATAAATTATAGCTGTAAACTTTTGCTGCCATGCAACCTAATTAATTCTCATGCCGTTACACAAAAGGAAACGTAGAGTGACAAATGGGCGGAGGACTTGAAAGCTGCCAGGTCTGCAAAACATTTTCCGCTCCAATTTTTACTGTAAATCATCAACCAGAACTGGCTACTTGAGGGGAAAATGGACAACAAGTTAAGCGCAGTGATGAGGAGGAGAGACAGATGCATGCTGAGAGATGACAGGACGAAGAAGCGGACAAGTGAGAGGAAATAAATACCAACAGGTACAGCAAAAATATCCACTTATTATTATTAGCCTATTTCATATTTAATAAGACATTACATACATATTTGAATAGAACCTGCAGGCCACATCTTTTAACTTTTTTTTTTTACCTTTAATTACCTACTTAACTTTTATATTTTATATTTACTACTTTTCCAAAAGCAGTAGCTCACGCTCAGCCTGGTGTGGATGAACTGCACTGGCCTGACCTCCTCTCCATAGATAGAACACCTTTGGGATGAATTAGAACAGAATAACATTTAGCAGAGATTTTGCACAGGTTCAATCTCAGTCTTATCAGTATAATGTTTTCTTGAAACTTTTTACCAAGCTTTTTACATGTTGACAGTAGTTTTGTATTTAACATGAATCTATTAATCTTTCACAGTTTGACATCACAAAGTTTTTTCCTGCTGTGGTATTGACCTGTGTTCAGACGGTGCCAATTGTTTATTATAAAAATTACCTCAACTACTTATACACATGCAAAGGTGGAGGGATCACCAACATTTTTCAGATTTAACCACAAAATTGATGAATAAATTAAATGACAAAATAGAACACAGGGTGAATGGCTTTGCACTGAGACTATGTGTTAGCAGGGGCTAACACATTGAGTGTTTTTGTGGGGGCTAACACATCATCTCAGCATTAAAAAACAAAGGAAGAAGCTGCATTGTTGTGGGCGTCTTGCTACAGGTGACAACAAAAGGCTGAAAATGATCAAGGAAGAGCAGTTTGATAAATGCACCCAGGAAGTCTTATGACACCTGAAAACAGCAGTGACTACCTTCCTTCTCGTTTTGGATTTGAACAGCATTCCATTAATGTTGCAGGGGGGCTATTAAAAGTTGTTAGAGGTCGAAAATCATCTCCTATTTTGTATTTTCGAGCATTATTAAGTGAGCAAAAACGACCGTAAAGATTTTTGTTGGTATAGGTTTTGTCCATTCATATGTTATTCAAACCCATGCTTGCATGATTCATTCGCAGCCTGGATCTGGAGGGTCCAACTCCTGCTCTGAGGCTGAGTCTGAGTGGTTTGTGATGGGGGATTTGTCCATGGCAGCACTTGCTGCTTGTTAAGAAGAGTAACAATACACACTTTCACATCAAGGTCTCCAAAGGTCAACAACACTAGAAAACGTTGCTAGATTTGCGGCATTTTTTGTCATTAGAGTAGACTACCAATCCAGATCTTTTTCAGAGTCATGAGTCAAAGCACGCTTTGTCACATATGACGGACATGTCTCAGATTATATGTGTGTGCTCTTGATACTTTAATTTTTAATTCCATATGTTTTGTGATGCAGTTGAGAAATAATTGACCTTCCACACATCTGTATTTTTCAAATGTTGCACTGAGCCAGTAAAGGAGGACGATACATAAACCACACAACACAGCAGGAGCAGTGCAGCAGCAGCTGTTTAGTGAAGCCAAGCAGCAGCAATAACACACCGACTACTATGACAACGAAATTTTGCTTATCAGACAGTACTACATGACATGCTAGTCAGATCATATTCATGTTTCTAGGGTATTTGTCAGATATTCCATGTAAAAAGGAGATTTTTTTTTCAACCAGTGGTTAAAAGAAAATCTGGCCTAATGTAAGTGAGGCTTTACATACCACTGTCTCTTCCTATTACTTTCTTGCACAGCTCATCTTCCTCATCGTCAGTTATGACAAAATAGTGCAAAGAGCATGCAGAAAATTAAAGATTGGTCACAGAACAAAGGGACATACAGAATGATCTAGTTGGAACGCATATTTGACACCACAGTGTGTTGGAAGTTACGCTGTCACAAAGCAGCTGAGCAACTCTTCTGCAGGACAACCAGTCTGTCAGAAGATACAGTCCAATCTAAAGAGATTTTTTGGTTTGAACAGTGAAAACTAGTTAAATGTTCATGGCAAATACCCTTTTGCCATAAAAGATCTAGACATATTCTGGGAAATGACTTATGAAGGGCAGTTCAGAGTTCAGTTTTTGGTGTGTTTCATAAAAGTTCATAAAATGACGGTGTCAACTTTACAGTTGTTGCCCCCTTTTCTGCAGCTTCCTAGCATTGGTGCAGTTGTATCAACATTAATCCACTATGGTTGAAACATGGCTGGGCTGCAGCTCAGTGTGTGATTGAAAGCGGCTCCTAATGCTGGAAGAAAGCTCACTTTTACTCTGCATTGATCAACACTCTGGTCTGATTGGACCAATGCAAATAACAGAAGTGATGGACAGCGACTGGACGACCTCAGACCAGCCTGGAGGAATTAGCCTGCAGCTTTCCCCTGCACACAGACCCTTTATCAATGTCTGCAGACCCAGGGCCAATTTGAATGTGACTGAGGCACTCAGTGGACGTGACATTGACGAAGGAGGCCCATTGGAAGTCGTGGTTCAATGACTCATTATGGAGGAGGCTACAGCTGTGTTTTCTGCATTTGATGCAGCACAAGGCTTTGAAAGCACTAATTGGAGTGTAAATGTGTCCAACGTGCCCTTTCTATTGTATCTGTATTGTTTGTCCTTATCTTGTTACTGAAAGGAGCTTGTGTAGGATCAGCCATCAATCTGACTTTGAAATATACAGAATATTTTGATGAAGAGGCAACAAGTTAAGATGTTAAAATAGGTGCATAAACAGATTTCTGTGTGATGTGGGAGAGACTCTTCTTTTATTCATTGGTAATTGTGACAATACAAATAAATTACAAACATTTGTATTTGAAAAAAAAAAATAGTGTCAGACCCCTTATAAACCATGCCGAAATATATTAAATATATATATTTTTGAAAAAGAAAAGAAAATTGACAGTTTGGCGGTAGAACAGACCTCAGGATGTTTCAAATGAAGTGTGCAAAAAATTAGCATATAGTGATAAAGTTAATAAATTTCTGTAATGTACTGATAAATATTAGAATTTTAGATTCATTACACACAGTAGTTCAAGATTTTTATTGTTTTAATATTGATGAATTTGGCAAAAAAGTAAAACCAAAAATCCCTATCTCAAAAAATTAGCATATTTCATCCGACTAATAAAACAAAAGTGTTTTTAATACAAAAAAGGTCAACCTTCAAATAATTATGTTCAGTTGGTAGAAGGAAGCATGAAGTGCATTGACCCTGCCCTTGATAAAACACAGTGGGCCAACACCAGCAACTGACATGGCACCCCAGACCACCACTGACTCTGGATACTTGACACTAGACTTCAGGCATTTTGGCATTGCCTTCTCCCCAGTCTTACTCCAGACTCTGGCACCTTGATTTCCGAATGACATGCAAACTTTGCTTTCATTCGAAAATAGTACTTAAAAATAGACTGATAAAATAGAAAGACTGTTACCACTGAGCAACAGTCCAGTGCTGCTTCTCTGTAGCCCAAGTCAGGCTCCTCTGCCCCTGTTTCGGCCCTTCTCCACAATCTTCCTCAGGGTCCGGTCACCTCTGCTTGTTGTGCAGCATTTTCCGCCACAATTTTTCCTTCCCACAGACTTCCTATTGAGGTGCCTTGATACAGCACTCTGGCAACAGCCTATAAAATTCAGAAATTTCTTTCTGTATCTTACCCTCTTGTTTGAGGGTGTCAATGATGGTCTTCCGGACAGCAGTCTTACTCATGATTACGGTTTTGAGTAATGAACCAGGCTGGGTGTTTTTAAAAGCCTCAGGAATCTTCTGCAGGTGTTTAGAGTTAACTCATTGATTCAGATGATAAGGTTCATAGCTCATTTAGACCACCTTTTACATGATATGCAAATTTTTTGAGATAGGAATTTTGTGTTTTCATGAGCTGTATGCCAAAATCATCAGTATTAAAACAATAAAAGACCTGAAGCATTTCAGTTGGTGTGTATTGAATCTAAAATATGAAAGTAAAATTTTTATCATTACATTATGGAAAAGAATGAACTCTATCACAATAAGCTAAGTTTTGGAGAAGGACCTGTACATTTTATTTTTCTTAGCAGGAGTTTGGGTTTATAGGTAACACCTCTGTTAATTAGACATTTTACTGGACGTTTGATCATTTCAACCTAAAACCTGAATCTTTTGTATACAGCACGTGAGCTTCTTCCTTGCAGATTCTAACATTTTTGTGTTCACATATGCAATGTTGCGAGGGATAAAGGAGTGATGCAAATGACAAGGATATAATACTGATTCCATACTGAACAGAGGTCATTCAAAAGAAGACTTTTAAGACTCACAGACTCAGGGACTCAAACGCAGATCTGCTTAACTTAAATATTTTGTATTTTCAAAAAACAAATGCAGAATTGCCGAGTCCAAACACAAAAACTTGAGACAGTGGAGGAATAGACGCTAGAGAGTGTGGAGACCAGTGCAGGGGTCGAGGCGGGTACAGGAGTGGGGCAGGCGGCTGTACGGGAGCTGCAGCCTGCTGAGCTTGCTGGACTGGAGGAGTCCGGAGTCCAGACCAGTGATTGAGCTGCCCCCCGCTCTGTCAGAGCTGCACTAAAGGTGTTGTAGACGTGGCTGTGACCGGTGTGAAACAGCATTGGCCATGCAGGTGCTAAGAGGAATTGGAGCTGTAGCTTGGACATGGGTCAGTACTTTGCCCAGGGAAGGGACTGTGATCCGGGTGGACACCACCAAGAGGACAGGAGCAAGAGCAGGGCTCTGGGACTGGGCTACGGCAAAAGGTGGTGGAGCTGCAGTTTGTGTTGGAGATGAACCTGGGGTGAGGGTGGAGATTTGAGCAGGAACTTGGAGAGGGACCTGGGCAGGGACCCGGCCAGGGTTCTGGGTTGGGGCCCAGGCTGCCTTCATCACTGAGGCAGGAATGAATCTTGCAGGTGGAGGTTGTGGGGGGACAGCAGCTGGTGTGGATAATGTGGTCTGGGCTGCAAACCAAGCGCTGGAGGCAGGGATCCGAGCGGAGATCTGAGTTGGGACCTGGGCTGGGATCTTGGTTTGGGCCACGGCTGTTTTCTTCACTGGGGCAGGAATGTACTTTCAGGTTGAGTTTGTGGGGGGACAGCAGATGGAGAATGTGGTCTGGGCTCCAACCTAGGGACCTAACAAAGACAAGATGAGTTATTTCCGGCCGGATCAGCCTCGGATTCCACATTTTGACCATTGAACAAATGTGTATGTCCCTTTAAAGTATTGGATCAGGTGAAGGTGAGTGACTGAGTTAAGATCTATTGAATTTAACAACAAGGATGATTTTTAGGCATAACTCCCAATATATGATTAGTCATCTTTTGGCAAAAAAACATGTTTTATGTGTGGTATTATCCTTTAAAAGGAATATTAGCAGTGAGAATGGACTGCCTTGATTGTAAACTAGGCCACAAAATCAAAAATTTCACTTTCTGGCTCAACATTTTCAATGAAAACAAGCTGGAACAAAAACGGAGTAACAAGGATATTTTAAAATGTGAGGAGTAGGACAGATAATTGGCTGAAAATGTAAGAAATATAGAAGTATAGATACGATAAGTATAGATAGAATATTAAGTAAGGGGACTGATAAGTAAGTAAAAATGTTACTTTGTACCTCTGGAAAAGGCAAGTTTGGAACATATTCACTTGCAATGGAATCAAAACAGTCATGGTAGACACTACTCATTATAATAGTAATAACAATAATTGAAAAAAAACAATCCTAAGTGACAATGATCCTAACTGAGCTTCTATCTGGCTCATTCCCCTCACAGATAATACAAGTTGGGTAAATGTTTAAAACGGCCTGGTACACAGATCGTGGGTAACAGCGTGGTCCAGCTGATTGACTCCTCCACAAAATGTAGGGCAGATGTGGGCACAGCCTCCGATTCAGGCTATGATCAAACTAAAGTGGTGCGCTCCGATGCATAATCACTGTAATTGAAATAAACAATGAGCAAGCACGCTCCTGCAAAACAGAGACCACTGTCCCCCGGTCAAAAACAATCTCAGCTCAAGTGAGGCACCCGCAGAAGATTATTCTTGCCTGCATCAAAGTGAATAATTTGTTATATGTATGTCAGCATTTGTGCTTTAATCAAGACAGACACATATTGTTTAAGTTCAGTTCTTAATTGATTTTTAGTCTGGAGTTTCTTGTTTATTACCATGTTATCATACTTTCAGGGGAGGCAAAGGGGGAGACAGCGAACTTTCTGTGTTAAAGCTCTTGCAGATTTCATCAGTGATGTCACAGGTGAGGCAAAATGTGTAGGGAATTCATGTATTTCACTAAATGTTTGGTTTAGTATTTATGTTCTTTAGTACTTATTCTAGTTGGTATGGTATAAAATAAGCTGTATTTGTGTTAACTAATAAAAATCACATTGTCATATATAAGTTGTTGGTATGAGAGAAAGGACAAAAACATTCTAGCTAGACAACCTGGATTTACAACCACATTCAAAGGTACAATGTTTAATTTCCTGCCAACATCTAGTGGTGAATCTACAGATCATAAATAAACTGAGGATTCAGACATTAAGGACAAAATAAGGTATCAAACTTCAAAATCTCAGTTTGTTCATGATTGGCGTTTTAGCTATCATCTGAGTCATCACATTACATTTGTGTATGACTCACCCTTGACGCATGTCAAGATGCTTGTATCGGTCGTTACCATAGCAACCAGAGACTGTTATGCGGCAGAGAGGATGTTATGCATCTTATTACAAGGACACTGCTAATAAAGTTTCATATGAGTGCACAGTGGATTCATGTTTATTATTTTTTACAAAACACCACAGTTTTCGTGCTGGTGGTATTTTATTTTGCTGCATTTATCCGCCAAACTTTGAAGGCCAGTCAATAATGCAAAAAAGATTAGAGCCCGTTGGCATACAGGACCACGACTCCAAAAACTCAGCATAAACAACGTGTAACATCCAACTGAAGTAATGGCAAGAAGACAAATTGTAACTTAATGTTCCTGTAGGGGAACAAAAGATAGACTATCCATAACTTTATGAAGTAAAACATTCCACTTCTTAGTTGTAGAAACAACAAATGAACAATAAAAAAAAAAAAAAGGCTAAACACATTTTGTCCCGCTCACAGCGATTCTTGGGCAAACAGATTTTTGTTATTTTCTGCCAGCTTAGCATTTTCCACTGTGGCATTATCGGAACATGTTTAGTGGCTAAACATTGCACGGCAGAAAGCCATTATCACCCAAACACATTGTAAGTTCAGCTCCAGGTGTTTGCTGCCACGTTACTGTACCCAACACACGGCCACGCCACTAATTAAAGCAATCCTGCGCTTATCCTGAGAGGGAAATACCTGGATTAGAGGGAGATTTGCAACTCAAACCTGAGACATGCCTAATCAATTTAAAGCCATTAAACAATTAAATCACTTTGGTGGAGGGTGGATATTGCACATGCACTAATCTAGCCCCTAAATTGTCACCACTGTGTGTACTGATGATTATTGAGTGTGCTGTATATATATATATATATATATATATATATATATATATATACAGTGATGAGAATGGGCGAGCAGAGGGAGGGAATAAACAAATTATGTTTCGTGTTTGAGCATGAGGTCAATAGCTTCGACGGATTACGTCACAGCTATGAAAGCAACACCCGGATTTACAGCGAGCAGCACGAGGCCAAGCAGCACCCTCATCGCGCACAAAATAATTAGAGCGTTTTACCTTCGGATCAGGGAAAAATTAAGGCAGCACTCGGTCAAGTCTGGGTTCCAACATGTATTGTGGGCATTGACTCTGAGCCGGGATGTGTGGGTGATGCAGTGAAGCAAACATGACATCAGTTGCAGTGTTAATACCACACAGATGTCGGCTGCTCAAACGCTTTTTCAGAAACAATCAAGCTTTCTGTTGTTTTTATGTTGCATTATTAACACAAACATTCACTCAGATATACTGAACATTTCTCCACCTTTATGCTTTATGTAGTTTTGACACCAGTAAATGTACACGTTTACTTGAGTAAAAAGTAAAAATCTTCTACACAAGTTTTTTTATTAGTATTGAAAGACTTTTGACCCTCTGCTTGACAGCAAAAGCCAAGTGAATTTCAAACTTTTGAAATTTTGCAAAAAGGAAAATACAATTTTGATGCATTTCCATCAACTGACTCAGCAAAAAAAACTAGATGTAACATGTTTTTTTGGATAATTAGTTGATTAATCAATTATTGCCATTTCTTTTTAAATTCTCTGGCTCTAGTTTCTCAAATGTGATTATTTTCTGGTTTCTTTATTCTTCTATAATAGTAAACTGATGATCTTTGGGTTGTGGACTGTTAGTCTGGGCAAAAAGACATCTTAGGTTGAATCTTCATATTTGAGAAACATTGATTGACATTTTACACCATTTTATGAACCAAACAATTAGTGGATCAATTGTTTTCAATTCAATTCAATTTTCAATTCAATTTATTTGTATAGCCCAGAATCACAAATCAGATTTGCCCCAAAGGGCTTTACATTGTGTACAAAAGCAACACAACATCCCCTGTCCTTAGACCCTCACATCGTACAAGGTAAAACTCCCTAAAAAACCCCTTTAACAGGGAGAAAAACGGAAGAACCCTCAATAGGGTAACGTGGCAGCTCTATTGTTTTAATAATCAATAGATCAATCAACAGTTGCAGCCCTCGTTTGGTCAGAAGATGGTGGTTAAGGCTGCTGCTACAGATCTAACTAGCTGTTTTTGGACAATAAAAAGTATGCTAATCTTTATAAATATGCCACAAAAATAAAATATTAAACTGGGAAAATTCCTAAATTTGCCCCTTTATTATTTGAATGTTGTTTCTAGTGTTTATGCAGCTATAAGTTGTCATATTCTTTGTTCAGGTTGTGTATATATTTGTCTATATATTCTGTATTTTGTGGATGATGTACAATTAAATATTCCTATTTTAACCTTTTTTTTAAGAACAGCTAATGTATAGATCTGGTCCTATGTTTGTGTGTATACTAAAAACAATAAACAAACAAAGCAATTGCACAGCTCCATTAGCTGCACAACAAATAGGCAGCAAATACAGAAGATTACATATAACACTGTATATTTTAAAAATTACAAGGCATTAAGTTTCCTTTTTTAAATTTTTTGGCATTTTTACTTGGTTGTCAGAAAAATCTGCCATTTTTTATATAATTATGCTTTCTTTAAAACTGATTTAAAAAATTCATTAGCAGTATAATTTGTATCATTTTAATTAATATCACAATCTGTGTTGTATAAGTGCAGGTCTCTAAAGCCCTGAAGTCTGTAGAATATTGCAGAATATTTCAACATTAATGGCTTTATTTAAAAAAAACACGACTATACATAAGTTATATAAAAAGAAGTTAATTATGAAACTGAAAAAAATGCCAATGAATATAATTAGTGTTTTACTGATACTACCCACTTTTCTACCAAGTAATATATTTTAGAAATACATTTAGGAACATTTTATTTTGTAGGTTATATTTATATATTCATATTAGATTTATATAAATATATATTTTGCAAAGTGACAGAGGAAAAGTGATACTTGAGCCACACATTATCTTTAAGCTGAGAAAAATTGGCCAAAATATTTCTCTCTTAGAAAAAAAAAAAAAAACATTCATTCCAATTAAAGCAGGACTGTGCAAGTGCAGCCAAGCAGCTCTGTTATTCAATTCCATTAGAATGAACGATGCAGCGGCATGCAACCATGCAGTTAACAGGAATTAAAACCATAGGCAAGATGACGGATTACACGAGAATAGAGGTGTGTGTCTCCTACAATATGTGTGTGTGTGTGTGTGTGTACGCATCCATGCACATACGCACACACACACACACACACACACATCCTTTCCCCTGCTTTCTATTTCGCTAAAATTGTACATATTGGATATTTTCCCAACACATGTACTTGAATATTAAATCAAAATAGCTTGAACACTGAAACGTGCTTTTAGGTCCTACGCTGTGGCACGGCTGCAGTGTACTTGTCAGTTTTTGCCAGCTGTAGTTATTGCATGATGTATGGCTCTGTTCTTGATGCATGCATGACAGTTGGCAGTCATTAATCATAGTTAGAAGATAGGACATAGTATAAGCTCTGCTTTTCTCACTCATGGTAAGATTTACATAAGTTAGGTTAGTTTTTTAATTGTTTTTTTCATTTGGTGATAATGAGTGTTGCTGTAAACATATATGGGCTCTTGCATGAAAGTGTCATTTTTAGATTTTACCTTGGAAAAATGTTCTTTAGCTCCCTTTCTTTGCAAACTTTCATTTGTTGTGCAGCACAGCATCATGTTTCTTGTAGATGCGTGGATGTGACAGTCAGGACCAGGCTCAGCCAGTGTGTCTGTGCTGGTAGAACAGCATTGTTGCGATACACCCTCCTCCACAGAGTAGACTAACCATGCATTTAATTAGAAACAAAAGCTGGAAATAATTAATTAGACAGCAATTCCCTTTTTTACCCTTGCCAAAGTTTATAATGTAGTAGATAGGCTGCAGGAATTTCACAGAAAATAATTCATTAAAATTGGAAGCGAGGGGAAGCCACAAAGACAAATGGTCAATGTTCCACTTCACTGTCCTTTGGTCGTGCTTGGAAATTTTCTGCTGTTTTTCTTAGTTCATGTGTTGATATGGTTGATGGTTGAACTCCCTCTGAGATCATATAAAACAATGGATTCACGCTGCAATTGTTATGGCAATGACACCTGTACAACTAATTCACCTCACCCAAGCCAATAAAGTCAATACTGCATGTGTGTAGATGAGGTGTGTGAGGAGCAAACGTATCTTAACTGTATGAACTCAGGAAAACTCAACTCAAGCTGGTCTGCACACAGCTATATTATTATTATTTTACTTATTTCTATTCTAATTAATATATTTGCATAGTAATCATATTTTTTACATATTGTTACATTTTTTGTATGCCTGTGTGTCTTTATGCCTCACCTATGCTGTATTATGTTGTCTTATTATTGTTTATTATTTGTTAGAACCCTTGCAAAAACAGGGTTATTTCTAATAAATTAAACTTCACCAACAGCAAAGCAAAATGACTGAAATGCTTATTGTTGACCTGCTGTCCTTCATCTCTATCCTGCAGTTGCAGAGTGAGTGCAGATTCAGAGGGGTTGTTCAGTCAAATATCAGTCAAATATGTTGGGACTTGTGAACATACTACACACACACACACACACACACACACACACACACACACACACACACACACACACATATATATATATATAATTAATCTTTTTTTTTTTTTTTTTTTTTTTCTAAATGGCAGCAGCTTTTCTTCAGTTGTTCCCAGTGGGTATTTTTGTGGTCATCTAGAGAAAATACTTTGTATACAGCTCTGGAATCTGTGGAAAGTAGAATTCATGAATATGATGTGACACACACAATATACATCAAATGGAACTGTAGAATTAGAAATGCTACAGTTGCAGCGAAGGTGTCATGTGACAAACGTCCATTGGGAGGTTACACAGGGGATGGCAGGCGCAGATTTAGGAGATTTTTGTTCTCAAAATCTCAGCGGAAGATTCCTAAGATGTTGACCAGCAGCTGATATTACCTGTGTTTCTGTTTATAATTAATCTGGAGGTGAAACTGCTGCCACTGAAAAAGCAAAAATATGTTGTATTCTTAATTTTATATTTTTGGTGAAATGAATGACTGAATGTCAACAAAGGCTTTAAACATGCGATTCATTAAAGTGCAGTTTATAAATAAATTAGGAGGTAACTTCAACAAACAAAAGACACACAATAAGAAAGATGAGTAAATCATGTATTGACTCCACTGAATAATATTTAAATAGAAATAATGATTAGTGGATTAATTGGTTGGTGTGAGTTTATGATGTACAGTATACAGTCACCAGTCATTCTAATCAGCCAGAGAAGAAGCAGTGGAACTATCATAAATGTATATTTGGTTCTTAGACCATAAATATAATATGTCCGTTATATATATATATATTATCTTATAAATGCTAGTGTACCAAACACAAAAACAGACACAGACATAGTAAATATACTCATATACTCATGAAAAGGAAATAACAGCAACTCAACATGACCCTGTGGAAATTATAAAGAGATTTTGTAGTGAAGTGTCGATTCCATGTTATATCACGATGGGAAATTGCCAGTGCAATAATACACAAACAACTCATTGAGAAAACTCTTGCCCTGAGCAAAAAGCCCAGCAGTTGGTCTCCAATATGTGAATGACAAATGAATATCACTCAGTGGGTCAGATGGTGTAGACACACTCCATGCTCTCTGCTAATCAGGCCAACCTACAGACCTCACATAGCATCAGGACGTCCTCCAGGGGGAAATTACTACTTTCCACTTTGCTAAACGAGTAGACTTTCCTCCCCGGCTGAACACATTGTTTGTTACATGGGCAATTTCTTTATGTAAATTGCGCCACAATGGGTTATATCTAAATTAAAAGGAAAACGCTTATTTGTATACTGATTCTGAATGGCAAATTATTACTATGTTTATACACTCTCTCTATCTCTCTCTCTCTCTCTCTCTCTCTCTCTCTCTCTATATATATATATATATATATATATATATATATATAGCACTGTAACTAATTAGTATTGGATCAAAAGTTTAATGGATTACTTGTTTGGTTCATAAAATGTTGAGATCAAAGTAGATTAGCAGTTTACTATTATACAAGAATAAAGAAAGCAGAAAACAATCAGAGAAGCTAGAACAAGAAAAGTTGGAGAAGAAAAATATCATTGCGTCAATTAAAGGATTTCATAATCAACATTTGGAACAATTGCCCTGATGAAAAAAAAAGAAAAACATTGAAACTCCAACATATTGAATGGATATAATACTCACTGTAGTCACTTTTCCCTCACTGCTCACTTTTCTCTACACACACACCCTGCACCTTAAGTATGCATTGGCTATATACTGTATGTGTACATGTGTGTATGCACGTGGATATGTATGTCCATATATATATATGCAAATATGTGTGTATGTGTATGTATGTAGGTATGTACATGCATGTATGTATGTATGTATATATGCTTTGCTTATGCATACATACATCTTTTTTTCTTTTTTCTTGCTATTTATTAGTAGTTTTTCTCCATTCTATGTCCATAACCCATACTGTGTATGCGGATCAACTAATTCTACGAATTTGTACATAGTGTTGTGTATTTTTATTTTAATTTTTTTATAGTTTTTATCTTCTTTAGCTTTTATTTTATTTTATTTTTTCCACTCTGTACGCTGCAGTAACAGACAAATTTTGGTTTGTTTTTATGGACACAAAAGGTTTATTTCTCTCAAATTTAGCTTATGAATGTGTTACAATCTGTGTCGATAAGTGAGATGATCATTATCCATCCACCAGATGGATAATGATCCATTGTCCATGATCCAGTAGTTCAAGCTGCTGATTAAACTGCAAGGTTACTGTACAGGTGAGATGCAATGAAAGGATTTAAAATGTGCAAGATGAGAGAAATAAACCGTTTGCGAGAATAAAACAAGTCTCAGCTTTTTTGCGTAAAAAAAAATAAAAAAAAATATATATATATATATATATATATATATATATATATATATATATATATATATATATATATATATATATATATATATATATATATTTCATATATATATATATATATATATATTTTTTTTTTTTTATTATGTTGATACTACACTGCAAAGTGAGTTAACATCGTGATGTAAAAATGGGACAACTGTGGTGGCTGATCAATCATTCATGACCAGGACTTTTTCATTACATCACCCAGCTAAATTCTAATATGCCTGTTTGAACTTGTGAAGTTTCCTAAAATAACAAGCTACTGTAGATTAGTATATCTTAGAGCTATACTTAAGTACAATTCTTTGGGATTTACTTGAGTATTTCTATAAATGCCACTACTCTATACATCCCTCAACTATTTTTCAGATGCAAATTTAACTCTGTGTTGATAAAATTAGCTTCTAAAATCCAACACAATAAGTGACATGTGTTTGCTTTTCTCTCTCAGGACACCTCACATTTATTTACTGACCCTTCAGAGGGGCCTGATCCCTAGGTTGGAAACGATGCAATTCAAGTAGACGTAGTAAATGTTAGAAGCATCAAAGAAAACAATTTTTCGTGAAGGACATTTATTTAAAACTGAAAGCTTTCTGCTTAAAATATCTAAGCCAATAATTTGTGATGGTCTTCACCTTGCCCTGAGCTAACTAGACGCTGCAGGTCACTGATAATCATGACCTTGACTCAGTGTTGACCATGGAAAGGCAGTGGGTCAAATCAGGATTGACAAGAGGAGTTAAACTCAGCCCACAGTTCAGCAACTACTGAATTAATACAAGATAAACACATCTTTTAATTAGCTTACCCACCATTTTAGATGTTTTTTATTGATATTATGTCCTTTTGTTCATCACATTCAGGCTTAGATAAACGTTACTGTGCATGGAGGTTTGACTTTTCCATCTACACTGTAAATAATAAAACCTTGGATCTACCTAAAAAAAGGAGACCTAATGAACTATTTGCATGCAATCTATTTGAAACTGCTGCTATAGAATTTGAATTCAATAAATAAGTTGACATAAAGTAAATAATCACCTTAGTTATCCTTAGTATTTTAACTCTAAGTAAACTTTGTTTGAATTTTGGAGCAAACTGGCAAAAAAAAAAAACGGATTCATTTTTTTTTTCAGTTAAATTTTTCATTTAACAAGAGTAAAGGTTATAAATAAATAAATAAACGGAAATGTGCAGGTTTCTGTTGCTGTGACTGAGAAATATTATAAAACATTACTTCTTCACAGGCAGCACAGAGTCTTTATATTATACTCCTTATTACACCAATACGTTAATTTAACAGCACATGTAACATGTAACAGCACTAACAAAAATCCTTTGAATTCTCTAAATGAGGTGTTAATATTCCACAAAAACATTAACATTGTGAGGATTTAATTCCATCTTTTTTAAATTCAGAAAGTAAAATGTGATAGTTTTGGCAAATGAATAATTAAACAATTCAATCTTTACCCTTTAGAGAAAGCAGTAAACTATTTGGAGTTTTTCTTACCTTTTTACAAGCTTTTCTGAGGATTATGTTTAACTTTCTCTAGGTGGCACTCTTTTCTCACTCTGGCTCTAACTGTTCTTCTCAACAAAAAGCCAAAACTGAAGCAGGGAAAAAGACATCTTCACTTCCACCTCTGAGCAGGGCATTATTTGCACAAAAAAAAAGTAAAACATGTTCCATCGAGGAGGAGTAGGAGGAGGAGAAGGAGGAGGAATAGGAAGAGGAGGGGGAAGTGTGAAGAGTAGTGAGGTGGTAAAACAAACAGCTCATCAGCAGAGGTCAGCTTATCAGGCTGCGACATGACTGTGTATCACCGACTTGCTGAGTATCAAGCTGGAGAAACGTGGCTCAGTGATCAACCAGCAGCCGCTTCATTGATTAACAGTGTTTTCTCATTCCTGGCCAAGAAATTACACCCCCTGCCCCTCACTTCCGACCCCTCCACCCGAAACTTCAACATGTGTCGTTTGTTGGAGGAGCATGAGGACCTGAGCGACACGTTTGTGTGCTTACGGGCATCTCCAGCCATCCTGTGCCGGAGGAAGCTCCTCTGTGTCTGCTGGGCCTGTACGTACTACTGCTGCCATATCTCGGCCCCTGTTGTACCCCATAAACCATTTTCTCCTTTTCTCCCCCTCTCCCCTCCTTCCTCCGAGTGTATATCCCCACCGTAAACACACACACACACACACACACACTCATTCTCATGCAGACGTAACAGTGTGTGTGTGTGTGTGTGTGTGTGTGTGTGTGGGCTGCTCAAGCTATGAGATTTAAAATGACGTTTAAAACCTATTCACTCCGTTAAGGCTTGTTTTATTTTGCCTGCGTTAGACTACAAGGTCAGTTTGCACCAACAGCTGATGAGCGATCAATAGGAAATTTGAATTTAAAGAGCCGTGGCCCCGGGGGCGGTCAGTCAGTGGTGCATGATGTTTGGGGGGGGGGGGTAAGCCCCGGGGCTCAACAGAGACCTATATCCTTTCCACAGACCCCTCACCCCCACCTACACCCAACCTCCCCAAGCTTGGTTAACTCTCAAGACCATGATTAATTCATGGTGGATTACAGTCTGGAGGCAGGGGAGAAAACTGGGATTGCACACGGTCCTAACTGCACATGCGGGGTTAGGCAGATAAAGGTTCCCCCGGATTCATGCCACAATCCCCACTCAGCCTCTCACTACAACTAGGAAGCAGTTTTTCATCCTTCCTGTGAAAGATCACACCTCATTGTTTGGGCTGCTTGATTAATATTACAGCTGTGTTTACTAGGATAAATCAGCAGCAGAAGTGTTAGCAGCAGCAGTAACAGTGTAGCAGCAGCAGCAGCAGCAGCAGTAACAGTGTTAGCAGCAGCAGCATTAACAGCAGCAACAACAACAATGTTAGCAGCAGCAGCAGTAACAGTGTTAGTAGTGGCAGCAGCAGCAATGTTAGCAGCAGCAGCATTAACAGCAGCAGCAGCAGTAACAGTGTTAATAGCAGCAGCAGCAGCAATGATAGCAGCAGGAGCAGCAGTAACAGTGTAAGCAGCAGCAGTAGAAGTGTTAGGAGCAGCAGAGGCAGCAGCAGTAACAGTGTTAGCAGAATCAGTGTTAGCAGCATCATTAACAGTGTTAGCAGCAGTGTCAGCAGCATCAGTATTAGCAGCAGCACTAATAGCAGCAGCAGTATTAGCAGCAGTCTTGGCAGCATCAGTGGCAGCAGCAGCAGCAGCAGTGTTAGCAGCAGCAGTATTAGCAGCAGCAACAACAACAATGTTAGCAGCAGCAGCAGTAACAGTGTTAGTAGTGGCAGCAGCAGCAATGTTAGCAGCAGCAGCATTAACAGCAGCAGCAGCAGTAACAGTGTTAATAGCAGCAGCAGCAGCAATGATAGCAGCAGGAGCAGCAGTAACAGTGTAAGCAGCAGCAGTAGAAGTGTTAGGAGCAGCAGAGGCAGCAGCAGTAACAGTGTTAGCAGAATCAGTGTTAGCAGCATCATTAACAGTGTTAGCAGCAGTGTCAGCAGCATCAGTATTAGCAGCAGCACTATTAGCAGCAGCAGTATTAGCAGCAGTCTTGGCAGCATCAGTGGCAGCAGCAGCAGTGTTAGCAGCAGCAGTATTAGCAGCAGCAGTAACAGTGTTAGCAGCAGCATCAGTGTTAGCAGCAGCAGCCTCCTGCACTGCAAGAACAGGGAGCTGCAGGGAATAATAATGTGGGAGCAGGCTAATAAAAGAATAACAAGCAGCAGAGCCGTGGTCACGGCAATTTCAGCATTGTCCTTCACAGCTGCACGACTAACTGCTTATGATTAGTCGGCAACCTCGAGTAAGTGAATGGAAGAATCTGAGGCTGCAGTCCGAGTGGTTCTTGGGGGATAAGTGGCATCAGCCACAGTTTCCTGAATCCACTCCCCCTCGCGCCGGCTGCAGCCAGCAAGCAAGCACGTCCACTAACTGCTACCACAAAGTGAAATCAGCAGAAAAGTTGTTTTTTTTTTCCAGTTTCCGACCCTTGTTCTATTTGTCTATGAATCCTCCGCTGCATGATGTGGTCCAACGCTGCAGCGGGGAAAGGGAGAGTAAAAGCCTTTGTTGAAGGTTAAAGATTAGCATCACATCATGTTTCCACAAGCTTTTGAGCTGTTGGCGCCACCAACCTAAAAATATCCCACAAATCTGCAGCTTTTAATGTCATAATCCCACAAAACAGTACTGTTATTATCTTGCAAACATGGATGATGCATAATAATATGGTGGTCACTTGTGTTGCTGGTCACTTATCAAACCTATAAACTCACTAGAGCAAGCCTGAAAAATAGGAAAAATGTACAGATGTAGTAGTTTGTTACATCTATTTTAAACAGTTTAAACAGGCAAGAACTCTTATATTATTAGCTGATAAATACATTGCTTTGTATATATGGGTGATGCATAAAGAGAGAGTAGCTGTTCATTTGTGGAACATATAACTTGCCAGATATCTAGAAAAAGCCTGAAAAAGCTCTTTATGAAGAAAAGGCATAGTTTCTTATGTCTTCTCTGACTGAAAGTGAATGAATAATTTATGCAACAACAGTTCAAACAGGCAACAACCTAAAGGATGAAAATTTCATTGGCTGTTATAGACGTTAAGATTTATTATTATTATTTTTCACCTTTCAGTGAATGTAACAGTCATCATGGTTGCAGGAAATTACATTTGTGGGGAAAGTTATAAGCTACAGATTTGGTTTATTATGTTTGTGGGATGTTGTAACACAACTTCAGTCTAACTCCTTTTTTTCATGACTCCTTTTTTCCCTTTTTGCGTCTTTCCGTCGCCTTCTGCCAAATGCCGTTTCGATTTCACTCAAGTGTTTTTAAATCCCATTAATCAGAATTAACAAATGTTTACCTGTAACCACTTCTGTAAAGGTCAATTATTTCACACTCCAAGTGAAAGGAAGATTAGACAAGTAGACAAAAAAGCATCATGTAAAATGACTGACACGAGCCTGATAAGTGCAGAGAGCCTGTGATGTAAAGAAAACTGTACGAATGCTGCTCCAAAGAAAGTGTGTTAAAAAAAATCATAAGTATATTTTCTAGTTTTATTAGAAACACATTTTGTCAACATGTTGTATTTATACAGTGAATGGTCTAATATGCACTGGAGGTCACATAAGCTTAGATTTATTGGAACAGTAAAAGACATACCATGAGGGCTTGATGTAGCAGCTACGAGCTGCATATTTGACCATCAATTTTTATTTTTTCTCCTTTGAAGACACAAAAATAAAACCTGTCTAAGTATGTTATATTAACAATTTTATGAATGTATCGTCAGCAGACTAAAAAATCCAGAAGTCAATTACTCCCTTTAACACTTACATTTCATCTTAACACGTTCTGCAGATGATGGTGCAAAGCACTTTAACAGTATTTGTGCTATATCTTTTTTAATTTTTTTTTTTCGTTTTTTTTTTTATTTGGCAACTGTCTACTTGTGTTTTTATCATTATTATTATTTTTTAATTATTTTTTTTTTACTTTTTTGTAAACAACATCTTGTACAAACTAGCACAGTGAACCACAACCCCAGCAAATGTGTTTTTATCTCCATACAATATAAATGAAATCAATACAAAAGTTTGGTTGGTTGCTTGGAACATTTTTATATGGATTGAGAGGTTCTAAAACATGGTTTTCGAGACTTTTGGACTCCTGAATTAAATAGATTACGTAAACAGTTGACTCTTCTAAAGTCCCATCTAGAACCCCAGTAGAAGATTTTTAGAAGGTAGACTTCATTTCAACATTTCAAGTTCACTTTGTTTTAAATAAAGGGTTTGCAATCTGTAGAGGCTTTTGACTGTTTGCCTTTTGAAGGCGGCCTTCTTCAGATTTGGTGAAAATTCTAAAACCAAGAAAAAAAAATCCTGGAAAGGGTGAAAAAAAACCTGTCATTTCCTCTCGGCCTTCGGAAACACATTGTCAAAAAAGGTTAAGTGTCAATATGGCAGAGCCTTGAGAGGCGAAGAGGTCTGAGGAGCTTCTGAATAAATAGAAGGGACACGTCTGGTGGCTCGGACAGTCTGTTGCCACTCAGCCATCCTGCGGAGATAGGTCAGCACACAACCAACCCTCAGCCCCGTTATTCACTCTCTGTAAAGCTATTCAAGTCTTAGACAGTAGCTAATGATGTTTTTTTCATATTGGGGAGACATACTATAGGAGACGTCAAAAAAGGGTTGTTTTTTTTTTTTGTTTTTTGAACGTCAGGGGGTTTGGTTGCTATGCTCGGCCGGTGACGGGAGTCAGGAGGGGTGACGTGGGGGGGGGGGTCCGGGGACCCGTGGGAAGGGGGGCAAAGGGAGGCAGTTCAGCAGTCTTGCCCTGTTTTTTTGTTTTTTTTAAGTCCAGTTTTGGATTCAGGGCGGGGAGGGAAGCACCCTCTGAAACATCCCA
This sequence comes from Eupleurogrammus muticus, assembly GCA_036785175.1. Taxonomy (NCBI): domain Eukaryota; kingdom Metazoa; phylum Chordata; class Actinopteri; order Scombriformes; family Trichiuridae; genus Eupleurogrammus; species Eupleurogrammus muticus. The sequence goes on from JAYKQN010000009.1 coordinate 24,794,328, forward strand.
AAGACACGATACCGAAGAGAATGTGTCTGAGCACAATTCCAACACCCCTCCCCCTCCCCACCACAAAGTAAAATAAATAAATAAATATGACAGAAAATAAAGATTGGATGGCGCCACTGTCGTCGGCCATCATTGACACACTGTCGTCAACATCCAGGTCCCTGTTCTCGACCCAGCCCCCGACAGCCCAGGTAGAGTCTGCTGCTCACTCGCTGCGGGGGTCCTAGCAGGGGGTGGGGGGCAAGCTACCACACGGTGCCTTCGTTCATTTCCGAGGGTGGGTGGGACAGGTGGTTGCTGTATCCGCTGCCGTTGAGCGACAGTGAGGTAAAGGGCGGGCTGGGCCCAAACACCTCAGAGGAGATGCTGTGCAGGGGCCCCGGGATGCCCGGCTCCGGGCTGGGGGAGTCCCCCGGGTGGTGGGACATGATGTCGGAGAAGCGCTGCACCTCGCTGGAGGGGTGGTGGCCCGGCAGGGGGTGGTCCATGCCCCCCAGGGGGGTCCCGGTGGGGCCTGAGGAGGGCACGAAGGGGAGGTCCACAGGGGTCTGGGCCTGCGACGACGGGGGCCCCTGAGGAAAGAAGTCGTAGTTCCCTCCAGGACCGTAGTACTCGCTTTGATAATCTGCAGATCCAAAGAAGAAGATGAAGAAAACTTAGCTGCTGCCAGAACAATGGGTGCAGAAATAATTCCAGAGACGTTGAGGAATTCATTGAATATACATAGCTTGCTTTGTAGTGGAGAGGGAGAGGGGCCCTCGCCATGCTACATTAGTCACAGAGCACGTTACACTTAAATCAAACCTGCAATTGGGTGGGGAGAACAACGTAGCCACAAATTAATTAAAATAGGGCCATTTCATCAGCGATTCTACCTACTGAGACCAATTTTTTTCAGTTCGGCAGAATATTATTAGACTTTTTTGCTTCGGCAGAAAGGACGAGCCTAGCGCAAATGAAACTCTGAAAATGATCAGATATTTCAAAGCGAGGCGCAGTCTGGTATCAAATCACTCAGATGTGAGTTCATTTAAACTCAACTCGGTGATTTGCAGAAAGGATGTGGACAAACTGACCCGAACTGATTGGAAGCGTTTGAATTTATTTAAAAAGTATTAAAAAAAGAACCGGACTCCCAGAGAACTCTAGCAGGAGCGTGAAATCACTGCTGTTTATATAAGGGTTGTTTTAACTGTATGTAGGGATTTAACATTGGAGGGATGAAGAGGCCAGAATGAAATTACAAATATAGGAAGGTTGTTTCAGAAAATCATACGAATAAATGGAAATATATTAGACTAATTGGAGAAATAATAATAACCCAACATGAATAAAAAGTGCAAAAAAGGGGAAAAAATATTTTTTAATATGAGTCCAACATGAAATAGCTTCATAGTGAAGCATTCATTTAGAAAAGCACACATTAGTCTGACTAGGGGTGAACATACCTCCATAGTAGGAGAAGGGCCCGTTGGGGATGAGCTCCCCGGGCTCCAACCGGTCGACCAGTGTCCTCATCCGCCTCGGGCTCCGGAAGAACGCGTGTCTCCGGGCGCCGAGCGCGCTTAGCTGCTTCATGCGCCTTTCTTTGGAACGACGATTCTGGAACCAGACCTGCACACGCACACACACACACACACACACACATTTATATACGGGTCACTTCATGGTCACTCAACCAAAAATGCAATAGGCTGTTGTCGCCATTTTGATTGCGCGTCAATATTCTGTACGGGCGGCGGGAGGAGGGGGGAGAGCCGCGGTTATCTGCGGCCGAAACGGCCCGAACCAAAACCTTGCGAGAGTTTTTATTCGCCTTGTAACTACGCACTGTATTTACACCGGCACCTGCGCCGCGCATTCTGCGCGTGATGAGCCGGTGCGTTAAATCCGCAAGGCTAGAGAAGGACTGCGCCCAATTATCGTTACAGGAGCGGGAGTCACATCTAACCTCCTTAATGATCCGTTAACTCTCCATTTACTCCTACTGACGCTGCAGCAGTGGGGGCTTAAAATCTCCACTTAATACTACTTAATAGGAGGGTTGTTCCCGATATATTCGGCTCCTGGAGGTTATCATTTCTTAATCTATAGGCTGCGCGGCCTTTAATTACGCTATTTCCTTTTTCCCTCGAGCTCATACATATTATATCCCAGAATATACTTCACTTTATCTGCTTTTTTAGAACACCTTTGCTCTGCCCCGCAGCCTGATCAACTGAACACAGGCAAATCCCTTTTATTTATGCAGAAATAACAGTGCTGTAATCTTTTATTGTTATTATTATTTATTATTCTTATCATTATTATTATTGTTATTATTATTATTATTATTATCATTATTATTATCGTATTAATCTATTTTCTTAAAAGAAAGCCCCACTGGTGCTATAAAAAATCAGCGGGTGAAATTATCTTAAATAAGATAACTATCTCTCTCTCTCTTTCACTCTCTCTTTTTAAGTTTCTTTTCTATTTTTTGCAAAAATGTTAGATAATAACTATATAGTAATAAAACATATTTTAAGAAAACAAGATTTAATTGCCAAATAATTAAATAAGAAGAAGGTTTACTCAATATTGGACTTTTTCTAGCGTGTTTGTTTGTGTGCACTGTATCTGAAAACACTTATTCCTTATCTGTAAATATATATATCTTCTTGATAAAAACTCATATTTAAAAACGAATTGTATTAATTGTATTATATTTTTTATTATTATTGTTATTATTATTTGCTGGCTTCTGTGTTTTACCTTACTGTAATTCAGACTCTTGAGGAGACAATCTGAGGACCCTTGAAACAGATTTCTGTGTTTCCACTTGGCTGGATATGTGCTCAGCATGGCTAAATGTGGCCGCAAAACGTGATGGCAGCGCGGTGCCAGGACTCCCAGCAGCTCCCAGGACTCCCAGCAGCTCCCAGGACTCCCAGCAGCTCCCAGCCCGACGCCAGTTGGCGGCTGCGCCCGGTGCCCCGCGCCAACAATCAAAAATACCCATATAAATTACCCGTTTTCAAATCAAACTCCTTCCCCGGCCAATCTCTGACTTAATGGATCCAACGTGAAGGGGAGAGGCGGCCTCCTTTATAGAGGGTGAAGGGTGCGGGGTGTGAAGGGGGGGGGGTGGAGCCTCTGTGGTGGGATAAGGCCTGCACGGTCATGGCAGAGTCTGGCATTTTGGCAGCAACGTTTTTCCATAAAATATAAGCTGTTACATCACACCTTTTAATGGGCGCGTGACACCCTATAAAACAGAGAAGGTGCGGGTCCACCTCCTCCACCGTGCGGGGCTCTGCTGCAGCACCCCGCAGCACATACCATCTCATTAGAGGAGCAAATTAGAGGGCTTTTGTTTGTTCACCGCTCAACTGTATAATAATAATAATAACAACAACAAAATTATTATTATTAATAATAATAATAATAATAATAATACAATAGGTGCTCAAAGTGAGGTCCGAGGACCATCAGAGGAACCCCAGCGAATATAAATAGAACAATGACAACTACACGTTTTGTAATAAACATCTAAAAGCAACATAAAAAGTCGCTTTAAGGTCCTTAACATAAAAATAAGTTAAATCTACTACAGTAATTACAGCCGTAATTACAACTGAACAGCTACTGTAATTACAATTTGAAAAGCGGGTGAAAATGCATGTTTTTGTAGAAAAAAATGCAATATCGAGTAAATTGACATAAACAAACGAGAGCTCCTACAGTGATTATGGCTGTAATTACAGCTGAACTACTAGAGTAATTACAGCTGTAATTAAGGTTTGACTATCAAGTGAAAATAGCTGGTTTCTGCACAATGTGTCACAATTTTAAAGTGAATTTAATATTCTCGTGTTAAATTTAAAATGATTTTACCGAATATTTGACTGTTGTGGTATTATTGCTGTTTGTGCGACCATGCCCCCGCCCCCTCCGCCCCGGTTGTACCTGGATGACCCTCATGTTGAGGCCGGTCTCCTGCGCCAGCTGCTCCCTGATGTGTCTGGTGGGTTTGGGGGTGGCAGCGAACGCCGCCTTCAGCGTCTCCAGCTGCTTGGCCTTAATGGTGGTGCGCGGCCCGCGCCGCTTGCCGCCCAGGTTCTGGTCGTCGTTCTCGTTGTTGATGGTCTCCTTATCGGACAGCGCTGTGTTCTCCGTGTCCTTTAGGACCACGTCGTCCTGGAGCTGGTCTTGAGAGTCCGGTGATAAACTCGGGTCGCTGCACGCCGTTACTACAACAACAACAAAAATAATAACGGATAACCGGTTTATTGTTTTAACTGATTTGCTTCCATGATTTGATGAGAAACCACAGCTGAAGAAAATAATCCATCCTGTTCGCAAAAACTCTGCTCTATTTATCAGCGTGGACCGTGTAGGCAGTGATGTAGTGGTCAATTAAAGGTGGATGAACTATGACCTCGAATCGCTGATGCATATATATATATATATATATATATATATATATATATATATATATATATATATATATATATATATATATATATATATATATATATATATATATATATATGCCCCTTAATACTGCATGTGTCATTTTTCAGGAAAAACAATCAGAAGAGGAATATTTTGAATTGTGTGATTACTCGGTGCCTAAAACCGGAGTCAGGTTCCTAATATATATGCGCAAATTTGGTCAGTGAAAAGCTGATTCCGCTTCTGGGCCCGAGTCCTGCACATGATGCAGCCACTGCGGGGCTGAACACATCACATCCATCACAATTTATCCGCCTGGTGCTCACACAAACACACCCACGCATGACGGGAAGGCGCGGCGAGGGGCTCCGTGCGCGTGTACCTGAGAGGAGGCTGCCGTCTTTTACGCTCGTGTTGTTTAGGTAATCGTCTTTGCAAACGAATTTGTTCTCGTCTATGATGTACAGCTCCTCTCCGGTGGACAGCTGCTTATTACACATCATGCAGGTGAAGCAGTTGAGGTGAAACACTTTGCTCCGGGCCCTCCGGACCAGGTCGTTTGGAGAGATGCCCTGCGAACAACCGGCGCATTTGGTGCCGAACCGCCTGCAGGAGGACAAGAAGAAGCATGAACACGCGTTATTATTATTATCAATTAATATGTGTACATCATTTATACAATATAGACAATAAATAACAACACGACATGACTCAAAAAATCCTGAATTCTAATTTTTTGTGAAGAAAAAAATAAGAAATTTGAAAACAATGCGCATTGGAAAATCTGGAAAATATTGTTTTCTTTTTTTATGAAACTGACACCAGATTATTTTTTTAACATTCATTCTTTAAACGTTTAAATAATAATATTAATAAAAACAGCGCGTTAAGCAGTTTTTGTATAGAAAACAAAAATGTACAGTGCGGAATTATCTGAGTGTGAGTGCACGTTTGTCGAATTTAAGCCAAACGATCAATTCTTTTAGTTGCAAAATGAAATAAAATAAATATGTTTCTTATAAGCTTTATTGGCTTTAAATAATATTTAATTATAAAAATATTTAATTTCTTTTGTAACAGTTGTATTAGGTTGATACTCTCCGTTTCTGTCTTTTTCCCCCACATTTTCAGACATTTTGAATAGCTGAATCCCCTCACGAAGTCGACTGCCACTGAATTTTCTTCGACTTCCACGATAAACAATGTGTATTGAGTCCTGTGCGCTGCTTGTTGACTGCCAGTCTGTGATTGTATTGTCTGTGGACTTGATCTTTTCAACTAGTTTACTATTCAAATCCACTTATCATGTCCTCCTCAGTCGGACTGAGCAAACACACCGGGGCTGTGCGTCTTCTGGCCGGGGTTTGATCCCCCTCCACTCGCCGCACGGTGTAATAAAAAACGCCAAAAAACACACACCCCAAGTGTGATTTCCTCGATTTCCTAGCGAACCCGCCCCTCCTTCCCCCGCTGGGCGCTACTGCACAAGCGTTTAATGTTTCTCGCTCCTCTTTTGTTGTTATTTTGCATAAGAATCCAAATTAACAAGCTTTTAATTACTCGCTACTAATCAAAGATTATCGCCTCTCCGTCCCCACTCTGCGTCTCACATCCTCATACTTGTTCCACAGCCTTTACATATCCTTTTTATTTCTATTTGAACTACTAGTCTTTTTTTTAAGATTATAACTTATATAAAAGGATGCTGTTAGTGTCTATATTGTAAAAGGAATTTTAAAGTTTCTAATAATAGATGTTTTCTTAAACTATTTACACATATATTTTCAGTAAAATGCGATATTTTCGCCGATCATCACTGCATTACACTGTTTCCTATTGTGCAGCTGTAGAGCGCGTTTTGGTTCCAAGCGTCTATTTTTTCAGTTTTTGTTTTTCTATCTTGTTGATTTTATGCCGCTAATAAAACAATTGAAACTCCTTGATATGATTTCCTGGAGGCCTGAGTGTCAGCTTCCTGATAATACAGTAGAGGTCCCTTCTCCGGTCTTACCTAAAGAAATCGTTTTTGCAGTACAGTCTTCCCTCTCGAGAAAAACATTTCTCTGTCAGATTACATTTGCACTCGCAGCACTGCACACACTTGACATGCCAGGCTCTGTCCAGCACGTTGAGCAGAAACCGGTCCAGGATAGGCCTCTCGCAGCCGGCGCAGTGGACCATGGCTTTAGGCTGGGCTTCTACAACCCCCCAAATTAAGCAACACACGCTCCCTCACTCACACACACTCTCACACACACACACAACAATCAGCAGCGCAGGCCAAAAATTGACAGAGTTATCGGGGATCTCTCCTCCCTGATTCGCCTGCAGCTCCCGGGTCAATGTGCGCGGAGAAGCCAGTCGATCAGGTGTCAGCACAGATTTCTCCCCACATGCGTAAAAAGCGTCCAAAACAGCGGGGACGGCGACCGCGTCCTCTGTCACTGATGTAACAGCCGAAATGGGGGGGAAACATTAAACAAGTCAGTCCTTATTGGGTCCGGGGCAAAAACACACGATTCAACCAGGAAGAAAAAAAAACAAAAAGAAACAAAACTGTAGGTTTCAGCTCAGCAGAGGAGACCGGAGCCGGTTCGGTTGTCCCGGCGCTTTTCTTGGAAGTGATGCATCGGCAGAGGAGAGCGTCGTGTGCCAGTCAGCGCTGCAAGAGGCGGCTAATAAAATGCTTTTAGGGCAGAGCTGTCACAAAACAAGACACGCACGCCTATAAATAATTCAGTGCACTCTGACATGGCACCGTATCCACTGTTCACAACCGGGCGAGAAACAAAAACATAAACACACACACACACACACACACACACAAGCTTCTTAAAAAAGGGAACGTTTTTTTCACTCGGATGATCCCGGATGTTGCGCCGGCGGCGGCTGCTGTTGATGCTGGGAAGCGCTGGCGGCTCCGGTAGTTGACGGTATGTAAGATGGGATGCCCTCAGCCTCCAGTAACAGTGTGTAGTGTGTATGCTGGGATGCGCTGGGTCTCCAATACACTGTCTTGCTCCTAAAGCCCCAGCCCAGCCTTATTCCCAGCCTCCTGACGTCAGGTCGCGGCCGGACCAATCAGCGCCGCGCCATGCCATCAACCATCAAGCCGCCCCATCATAACCCAGGGAGGGCTCTGCTTGCTATTTATGCCACACACTCAAGACACCAATTGTCAAGAATTACCCTGCAAACTGTCATATGTTAGTGAAAGTGCTGGGAGGACGCAGCCGCGGCGGCGAAAGGCGAGGGGCGCGGCTCGGCGCGGCGCGGAGGGAGAGACGCCACTTTTTACCAGACGCTGAGAAAATTGTCTTCTGAGCTTGATGACACGGAGGAAGAATCTGAGCAGGTACATACGGAGGAGTCGGCGGGATAAGGAGGCTGGAGGCGCACATTGCATGGCGCGTCTCCTGCGCGCAATTCATGTAAAGTTAGTTAGTTAGCACAAACTCGTTAGTTTACTAACAAAAGTTAGTAAACTAACTTTACATTTAGGAATTCAAGGATATTTTGAGTCTTTTAGAAATATGAAATACTACTTTCACGCCATCCTAATCGCGAGTTCAAAGCTGTTATGAGTGATGTGAGGATTCTTGAACCGGTAGTTTCCTTTTTTCCCCTGTGTTTATTTACTTTGATAATGTTCTCTTGCATTAGTAGTATTATGTGTGGTGCGACGGGAAGTGAAAGACAGAAAGGCTCTAAAGTTTACAGCTCGCGGCCCAGACACCTGAGCCGATTGATTAGAGGCAGATCCAGTCCACTCCAAGTCTCTTCAGCCTTAAGGTTAATGTTGACAAATTCTAGCGCGATATAATGAATGCAAATAGATTGTTACTTTATTAATTTACATAAAGAGTTGCATTGTGGCCTATGAGGAGACGCTTTAATACATGTAATTAAAGAAATAAAATGTGTTGTTTCAGGGCGTAAAAACGCTTTTAAAATAGAAGGGGTTTGAGCCGGAGATGTTTATCGTCCCCCAGCATCTCTGTTGCATATGGGAGCTGCTTCTCAAGCAAAAAGCAGGTCCCCAGTCCAGCTGCCTCCTGGCGTGGGGGGAGAGAGAGCCAGAGAGAGAGAGAGAGGGAGAGGGAGAGAGGGAGAGAGAGAGAGGGAGAGAGAGAGAGGGAGAGAGACGAGAGAGAGATGACTTGTGCTCCTGATTGAAGAAAAGGAGGTAATGCCTAAAACACACACGTCTCTGTTTAGTTTTGCTCTTACACGTCCTCAGCTCTGCGTCTTTTTCTGCTCCTGCTCCGTGGAAGCTGATGAGCATCTGCTCTGTTTCCATTAGACGGTTAGAGGGCGGCACGACAACTGTGGACAGGCGCAATCAGTAACGCAAATATCTTTGCTCCCGGACTACAGGAGTATCCCCGCTCCTTTTATTCATCCTGGAAAACGACCCAGAAATCCTGCCATCTGCAGCCCCCCCCCCCCCCCCCCCCCCACACACACACACTTCCACTAATGCTGCATGTAAACAACAAAAGTTGTTGTTATTTCCATGTGCAGAAGATGCCTCGATAGTTTGTCGGTGGGGTTAATCTCTGCCTGATTTAGAATAAGCCAGAGAGGGAAAAACGAAGCTCACGGAGGAAGATTAATCCACGAATAGAAGGAAATCAAAATATAGGCTATAGGCTTAAAATATCTCAACTCCCCTCCAGGCAGAGACACTATTAAATGCAAAAAATGGTTTTAACCTTACCACTGTAATCCCTCACCAGCAATAGATTTTATTCCAACTCTATTCTCATTGTGATGCAGGCTGCAGTTTGTAAATTGGAATTTGTGCTCTTTGCTCAAGTCGGAGACCCCTAATCTTTTTTTTTTGTATATATTTCTGCGCAGATTTTGCCAGAGTTTGCTGCAGTTGTGACGGTGGGAGGCCTTTCAGCAGCAAGCCACTTTCCGCTTTATTTCACCCCTTCTTGTCTTTTAGCCTTTTTTCCCTCCTTTATTTCCTTACACACAGGTCGCCGCTGTACAGTAAAGAAACTCTCCTTTATCACAGTACTATAAAGCAGCCCGGGAGATTTGAGCTTTATGAAGTGCAGACAAGTGAAGTGGTACACTGCGAGATAATTAATCTAAGATAATGGATGAGGCTGTGAAGATGCATGCAATCATTATTTCTAATCATGACAAGTTTATTTGTCTCCCCTTTCTCCTCCAGGTTCAGTTTAGAGACACAGTGTCACCACAGCTCTGTTATGGATAGAGAAAGAAAGGTAAGGAAGGAAGCAAAGAAGGGAGGAAGGAAGGAGACTTTCGAGCAGGTGATTAGATGTGTTAGGAAAAAATGTAAAATATGAGATATTTAAAATCATTTCATCCTTTAGTTGCAACCCCTTCCCTCGTCCGAGTGAAAGCTGGGCCTGTGTGACCTTAAACCCGGACTGAGACGCACCATGACGCCGGTAATACAGACAGAATTGTCACCCCCGACTGCAGCTTTGATCAACTGAGTGTACAGGAGCAGGAGCAGGAGGAGGGGGAGGAGGAGCAGGGGGAGGTGGGACACCGCTCTGCTGCTCTTGCTGTTTGCAGCTTTTTTTCGTCTCTTTTTCACAAAAGAAATAAGAGAATAGGCGCCGCCTTTCGTTCATAATTCATAGAAAAGCACACTCATCATTCCGGTTTATTTGCAGAATAAACAGCCTAATTTCTGTCAAACTGGCTCAATTCATATCAGTTTTATAATGCTCCATTGGAATCTCCGCGTGGAAACCGTCAACAGGTGGAACGAGAAGAATCGTTTGTTTTATTGTTATGTGTAAGTCCAAATGAGAAATAAGACTAATAATTTCACGTTGTCAGTTGCAATTATTATAAGTTGCGTTAGAAACATGACTCTAGCCTCAATTTACTTGAAATTACATTTTTTTATATTTTAAAATGAAAAAGCACCCGGATGTCTATAAAGTTTATTTAGCAACTTTCGAATAAACTTATTTTTATTTCTACATTTTTAAACTGTAGCTGAGCTGTGCATATTTAAGCAAATTTCGCGTCACATCCACGTAGGTTGTGTGTTTGTAGGAGGAGCGGGGATTTGCGGTGTCTGTCGACCATAGTTCTGCGCATTATCGCGCACTCCCAGCACCTACCCCCGTCCCCTCCCTTCACGCTTTCTCTCTCTTATTTCCATTCTTCTGTCCGTTCATCCATCCCGGCGCGCGCTGCTCACGCAGCAGAGAAGGCCCCTACATAGCTCACGGGTTCTGGGGGAAACTCCGAGTCTGTGCGGGTAGACTGACCCGCAAAGCACGCACAGAGCCCCACAATCGACTGTCTGAGCCGTGTCCTCCCGCCCCCGCCTCCTCTTCCCGCGGAACAGCAGCATATGTGATGTGAACCCGACGTGGATTATTGAGCCAACAGCAACTCTGCGCAAACATTTTCCAGACTTTCCAACTCCGGTCCCGGCCTGTGCTGAGAGAAATCCAATGGGATTTATAGATCATCTCCCTACAGCTGTTCCTTCTCAAGTCAGTCAACCTCCCAGCACGCACACGCACATGCACACACACACACACTTGCCAATATTTAGTTTGTCACGATCCGACCTCCAGAAACATACAAAAGAGCTATATTTTTCCCTGCCTGGGTCCTTTTCACAAGGACCCCGATATATATATATATATATATATATATATATATATATATATATATATATAATGTATTTGTAAGAGAAAAAGAGTATATAGAGTATATATACTATAGAATTATACTCTCTCTCTCTCTCTCTCTCTCTCTCTCTCTCTCTCTCTATATATATATATATATATATATATATATATATATATATATATATATATATATACAATGTATTTGTAAGAGAAAAAGAGTATATAGAGTATATATACTATAGAATTGGTTATTTCTCCTAAATTCTATTTTTACTAGTTGACATTGGAAAATGTATTTGAAAAAGAGTAAATAAGCTGAGTTATAACATATAATACAAAATATATGTATTTATGTTTTTTATGGTTTCTCTCACATCTAAAAGCTATTAAACGATATTTGTCCAAATGCAGAACCCGTAGGGTCAAAGATGCACACAGAGACTGATAAATCCGCTTAAATCAATACCGCAAATGACACAAAACTGCGTGGTGTCCGTCAGAGGAGCCTAAGAGACTGCGTGACCTGAGCCATGTGGGACTTTCACACCTTCACTGAGAATCCAAACAACAACAACAGCAATAACAAAATCCCTTTTCTTCCTTATATAAAAATGCTGCAAACAGAGAAATGTTCCTGCATGGGAAGCGGTTCCTCTAGTTTAGATTAATGGCGCTCGGCGCTTATTCTGCAGTCGGGGGTGAAAGGGCCAGGATCACTAATGATTATAATATAATGTGTGGCGATAACCACTCCTTTTGAGATATTATCGGCCCCTGGTCAATGCTCAGGGGAGCGGCTGCGGAGCCGCAGATATCTGCTACTGCGGATTCTGCGCTGTGGAATAAAAAAGCCCGCAAGCAAGGAGCGGTGAGAGCTGCTCGCTGCTGATACCTGCATTACATTTACAGCAGGAAGGACTGATCCATGGATGCTGCTGTTCAGAACAAGAACAGAACAGGCTCCGCAATAATAATATATAATAATAATCAAATATCTAGACATTATGAGCACAGCAGCATTGTCCAGTAAAACAACATCAAATGCATGATTAAGGAAAAGTTGGATTTGCACCAACTTCAAACCAACTTTTCACAAAATAACAACTTATCTTCTTCTTAAAAAATCTCACAAAAACTACTATAACTGTACTCCGAGTCTATGCTGTAGAAAACACATGATGCTGACTGACAAAGTAACTCAGATTTGGCAAAATTTTTTAAAATATGATAATGGAAATGTGGTCGTCTCTTCAGCTATAATTTTTCTTAATGTCAGTAGCACTCGATTATATTTAAAAAAATAAACACAAATACCTTTATTCTTAAAAAAACATTCTAAAAACGTATACAGGACACATTCGTGACGTGACGTGCGATTGGTAAATATAATTTAATGCAACATTCAGCTATTTCCTGAACCGTTTTTGTGCTCACATTTGAGTAAAGAGAATAAATCCTTTCTCTTTACTCGTTAGAAAAATACGCAATCGGTGTATAAGGATTTCAGCATTTTTTATTTTTAAATTTAATTGACTGATGATATAAATTTACACATTTTTATACAAATATATCATCACTTTCTCGTTTCTGTATTGTGAATAGTCTTTAGATTTTTGGGCGTGTATGTTCAATAACAGCAACATCAAGACATTTACTGGGATCTTCCTCATCCTCTTTACAGCAAATGTTGTGACATCACGAATCCCTGTATATATCTGTAAAATGTCTAAAAACACAGGAAGAATCTGATGCCCCAAAAAGTGAACAAACCGGCAGAACTTTTTTTCTCTCTTTTCTCCCAAAGCCGATTAGGTTGGAAATCCTCTATAATTATCGACAAGGGCTGATCAATAGGAAACAAGGCGGTCCTCAACCACGCTTGAGTAAAAGTAAAGCAGCTCTTAGAGAGGACGAGGAGGTAGTGACTGATGCCGCTGTGCTGGGTGCACCGCGGACAATCCGCGCTATCCATCTTCATTGGGCTTTTGTGTGCGCAAAAAGCAAAGGCGCGCATAAGGTAAAGCCCGCATCAAAGCCGCGGCTTTATTTTTATATCCAATAGATCAGCAGGCAGACAAAGCTTTATTTTCGCCAGGAGAGAGATATTTTACCTCTGCCTTACGGTTTTATGTTTGAGAGGTGTCAGGCGGGGGGAATGGATGGCTAATGCATAGGCAAAGCGCTGCGCGCCCGGGCTGCTTGCACGTCAGAGGAGGGGGGTGGGGGTGGGGGGCTGCAGGAGAGAGCGGCGGGATTTAGGGTCCCTGGGGTCCCGGCACGGGGGACTGAGCACCAGGGGGTGGAGGAGGTGGTGATGGTGGGGGGATACGTGACCCCCGACTACTCCATACTCCTCATAACACGGTTAAACACGTAAGCAGCAAACACAGAGTGATCACAAGTAGGATACAGTTACTCAAATATATTATTTATTTGCTCATTTTTATTTGGGGGAGCCAGTTACTATTATGTACAAACATGTGTTTATTTACCTATACCCTACCACAGGAGGCTTTAAAGACAGTTAAAAAAAAGAAAAGAGAAAAAACAATCTAAATACACACACACACACACACACACACACACACACACACACACACACACATAAATACACATATACATACATGCAGTATGTATATGTTGTCCATCTGTGATCAAGGCACCCAGATAATACCATTGGACTTGGGTTTTCTTCATCATTTATTCACCTTAATCAGCGTTAAAATAGACAAAGCGTGTGTACATGCTCTACGCCCCCCATGCTGGCGTATGACCCCGGAACAAAACCACAAGTCACAAGAGAAAAATAAAATCATAGTACCTGATCTGAACAATAAATTAGGCAAACATATGAAAGGAAAAAAAACAACATGTGATTATGCCTCTTGTTGTTGAAAATGAGTTGTATTGTGCTCCAGTTGTTATGGCCCTCTCGTTCTGAGGGAGAGGGCATGTTCCTGTCTGAAATTCACTCTCTGTTCTATGTAAACTGAGATAGGAACAGCATGCCATGTCCGTAAAGCAGCAGGATGCATGTATATCTGATGTAAACTTGTACATTCCCCACCACTCAGTTAACATTCCACCTCTAACATACATATTTACATAGTACATATTTACAATACTAGAAAACATCAAATACATAACTTGTGTATAAAAACACAGGTACTTAAAGCTTCTTCCTCCCTCTACCTGGTGAAAACAGGTTTGTACCTGTCAGCTGATGTTTTTATTTTATTATAAGAAAAAAATATTTTTATTTTTTTTCCAGGATGTAAAATGATGATGCTTTAAGTACACTTGGATGACAATAAATTTCTGAATAAATACTTTTACTTGTAATGGAGTATTTTATCACTATGGTATTACTGCTTTTACTGAAGTAGAAGATCTGAGTCCTTTATGCAAACAAAGAAGCACAGAGTCAAACATAATATTGGCCTGTTATTAAAAAATGTAATTATAAGAACCCTACAACACTAACTTACTGTTCAACTATATTCAGTATCTCTTTAATATCATACTACATACTACTACAAGAAGCACTGTGAGATTTTGAATAACGTGACTCCTCCAGAAAAATAAATTAAAAATTTTGTCCTGTAAGAGTCAGAAGTTTTGTAGACCACAAATGTGCAGAAAATTAACAAACTATCTTCAGTTCAGTTAACCTAGTTCCACAATCAAATACAACTTTTAACAGATTAAAACATTTTTCTGCAGTTTTCATGTTAGAATAGTGGTTCTCAAAGTGGGATCCAGGGTGGTCCTTAAAGAGGTTCTACAGGGTCCAGAGTAGAAAGAGGAACATTATTTTCACATAATAAGCAGCTATGGATTTATACGCTTTATGTAGTAAAACATCTTAAAGCAATCTTATCTGATGGGAATAAAATCAGATATCAATAAAAATGTTGTAGTTTGTTTCAGCGCCCCCCCCCCCCCCCCCCCCCCCCCCCCCCCCCCCCCCATACACGCACACTCAAACACAGGACTACACCTTAAAATTAGTACACATTTTCTCTTCTCTGTAGATTCTCTGTATATTCACAATTAAATTTTCTTTTACAAATCAATTTTGTAATTTAAGGTCAAATGTATTCCATTAACGAACATAGAGTTGAAGATGAGTTTTAGGACAGTTGTTATTCCATGTTTTAGCTCATGTTTTAAAAAAAACATAAGCAGCATCACACAAAAATCTAGAGGAATCAGCATTAAAATCTTCACATAGGCAACACAGCCTCACAGAGACTATTAGCTAGTTGTTAAAATCTTATGCACTGCTCCCTCTCTGACATGAATGCAGATTTCTCTCTATATGCTGCAAAGAGTTAATGAGATTTACAATGCTGCTCAAAACACAGAGCTTCCCTGTCATATTTCCCCCTCATGCTAAATAGAAATCTTAAGAAGTAATTGGGATTTACTGCATACCTGAATAACTGCATATAAATAAGCACACATTTCATCTGGGGGTTCACTGACACTGTTTGGTCACATAAAAACTGCTGCATACATTATAATACACAGCAAATAATCTTATTTTGCTAGAGCCTTTGCTACATGCCTGGGATTCAGTCCAAATTACCAAGGATTCAAACAAGCGTTTTCAATTTATTAAGCCTATATGGGCAACATTTCATTTTAATGGGACAATTTATTTCTGGGAGGGGATTATCAGGGGTTGGTTGAAACCGCGGCAGTGTGTAAATCTGACAGCATTCGTCTCATTTAATGGTAGCAGCCTCCGCTCAGGCCCCCTGTTTTTTTTCGGTGAGGCCTCGACCTTCCTGTCCTCCCATCCTCCTGAAAGGCAAAAAAACAGCTCGTTGACTTTGGCCATGTCTCCCAGACAAATTCCTCAATTCTCAACACCTTTATGAGCCTGCATGCGCTTTCCAAATTTGGTGGAGGAGGACACTGATCCTCCGGATGGGATTGGCAGTCATGTCCCCGGTCTCTTGGCCCCGACACGCTCGGGATGTAAAGTGGCCGTCGACGCCGTGACCCCCCGGTCGAGAGGGCTCAGTGGATTTGGAGATAATGACATCGCCGCCTCTATTAAGATTCACATTAACCATTTCACCACACAACCCCATTTCCCTTTGTCCTAGCCCCATGTCAAAAGCCTCCCGGTCTTACTGGCTGTGATATTCAGAGCCCACCAAACAGCCTCGTGAGAAGGACAAAAGAGAGGCTGTCTATATGCAAAGAATGCAGTGGAAATATATCCCACTTGTTGAAAGAAAACCTCCTTAACATTCATGGAACAAACTATTTGGCTGCAAATAGATCCACGCATGCTCGGAGCTGACATTTTTCATTTTGGAACACACACTTGCTCTCAGAAATATCTTTTCTTTCTCGTTGACTGAAAGACACCTGACCTCACTTTCTTTCTGTCTCTGTCTGTCACACACACGCACGCACACACACACGCACACACACGCACACACACACACACACACACACACACACACACACACACACACACACACACTGACTGAAACATGTACACCTCCCCTGCTGGCTCCCAGAGCTGTGACTGTGGGAGGGAGGCCAAATTGTTTGTCTCTCTCTGTGTCAAGGCTCTGCAGTGGGGATGAGACCATGAGAACAACTGCTCCCTGTCTGGCTTCTGGCTGATGGCTCCATCAGGTTACAGCAACAGGGAGCCATGTTGGATGAGCCTGAAAGTGTGTGTGTGTGTGTGTGTGTGTGTGACTGTGTGTGTAGAGGTGTGTGTGTGAGGGAATAGAAGAGTTTACAGAGAGGGAGGTGATCTTTCTAGAAGTGAAAAGTGAAAATGCAGTTTGCAACCAAAGTGATCATTAAAACATCTTTTTTTCTCAGAGACAACATTCCTCACATGCACACTTCAATTCCACTTCATTGTCTATTTGTATGGCCTATTGGTATGGAAAAACATTGCATTAACCTTATGTACATCTTTATAAAAAACTCAAGAGATGGTTAAGAAATAAGGGTGTAAAAAGAAGAATAATGTTATAACGTAAACTTAAACTTAATAAACAGGAATTAAAGCCTGTAATAGTGATTTAAAGGAATTATACTTGTGTAAATTAGTTAATACATAGAGGATGGATAAAAGGTTTGATGTAGGTGTAGGAAGAACCATAGACGTAACTAACCTATGTGTGTACAATGGTGTAAAAGATGCTGCACAAGCTCCTAAAACTTTTACCAATGTTTTGGCCTCCTGTGAGTTCTTCCCCTTTTTTGCCTGGCATTAAAGTCCACTTTGCTGGACTTTTATTCCAGGCAAGTTTTTTCTTAAAAACGACCTCAATAACAACCCCTTCACACTAAGACCCATACATTTTTTTCTCCCCCACACTTTGGTCACATATACACAATACACAAAGGAATCAGTGTGAGAAATAAAAAGTGCACAGGAACATTTTTTAACTAAGTAAACAGTGAAGTGCACAACAGATTTATCTTATTTCATATTTCTTTGTGTAATAGAAATGTAAATTGAATACAGAAAAATCCAGACAACTTTTTGCACTCATCAAATTTACTTTTTAGGGAAAACTTGAGTATCTATTCTAGAGTAAATCTAATTGTCGTATTCACTGTTGGTTTTTGCCAATGGAGGACATAGGACAACCATTCTGATTATATTTATATGCTTAACTGTTTTGCCAATTAATGCCATTCAACTAATCAATTATTATATAACTATTATTAAAATTAAAAGAGCAACTTTCATTCATTAATATTTAACATGAAGGCTACAATCATTCCTCACACATACATTCTCCTCCCATGTTGCAAGGTGCATGTTTGGTAAGGTTCTTTTTATTCATAAAGCATCGTTTTCCTTTTTTTTTTTTTAACAGAGAAAAATAACAACCAACTAAACAAAACAAAAAGTCAAAATAGCATCAATACTAACCATGGAACGACCCCAGAAGTATCTGACTGACAGACTTCTACACAAATGTGTAAAGAACTGTGAATGGGTCAGTGACAAATCATGTTGGGCAAGATGAGAAACACAATAAAAAGAATGATAAAAAAAAAACAAAGACACATTTAAATATTCAATGCACCTTTATTATATGACTTCAACTATCTGGTACCAAGTTTTTAGGGTTACACCACATAAAAGTTTTTTCATTGTCGCAAATACACAAAAAGTGTGATCTTGTGCTGAAGATAAACAGGACACCCACAGTAACGTGTTATATTGATAAGTAAACAGACAATTATTTGTTCAGTGGCTCTGTTTGTGTTAGACAGACATAATTCTGCTCCCAGAAAAAAAACACCTGGAATATGAAGAATTTTAAAACACACCAGACACCATCTTTCCTTATAGTTTTCATTAGTCTTTTCTGTTGCTTAAAAATAGATTTGTGTCTTCTATTTCCCTAATGATGCTGTAGCTGATAGTAATGGATAAACACAGGTTTTGGACTTTTTGTATTAATAATTAATTAAAGGAACTGTCTCTGTCTCATCTACTTCCTGTTTTATTTTGAAATAAGTTCCTTCTTGTGTATCTTGTCTCCTTCTACATTGTATTTGTTGTGTTTCATCTGTGTCTCACTCCTCACCAACTTATCAGTTCTGTGTGTATTTCAGCCCAGGTTTTGGTTCAGTCTTTGTCAGATTGTCTGCATGTTTTTTGTGTATTCTTGGGCTTTGTTCACTCATCTCTGTTTTCTTATATTTTTAGCTGAACCTTTGCTTAACTTTTTTTTTTACAATTAAATACTCTTCACTCCTTATCCAGACTCCACTCTACATTTCTCTCTCTCTCTCTGCATTTGGGGCCTTAATTTTAACCTTGACATATATATTAAATACAAATGTTCTAATTAGAAGATGTAACCCTGCAGCAAATATAATATCTACCAAAAAAGTATATTTTGCATGTTAAATCCTATTTTATTTTTTGGATTTGCTCCAAAAACTAAGAAACATTGGGCCAAAAACATTAGTCTGATCTTCATCTGCTGGGTTCTGCACTATCATTTTGATAATTGATTAATCAATTAGAACTATTTTAGGAAAAACATTTTCAAAGTCTCTGGTTCCAGCTTCTCTTCTCTGATTATTCCCTGGTTTCTTTATTCTTCTATAACAGTAAACTGATGATCTTTGGGTTGTGGCATATTGGTCTGGACAAAAAAAAAACATTTCAGGGTGAATTTTCAGATGTGAGAAACACTGATTGATTAATTGTTTAATAATTGATAGATAGATTATTGACTATTAAGCTAATCATTGCAGCTTCTTGTGATACATTTGGCCTCACAAAGTGTAGGGAGCTTCTGGATCCATCTGGAACATTACATCACCTTTATCACTTCTGTCTTTCAAGCTGTTACTGGACTGATTTAAAAAAAAAAAACAAACAAGAAAACATGTGGACTCCTTAAGCTCCTCTATACAATACTACTAATTACTAGCAGATAATTCTACTCATTTCAAGTTATTGTTGTTTTTTCCTAGATTTTGGTCAATTCTGTTTTATTTAAATTTTATCATTTTATCTCAAAGGTTTTTTATGTCATAATTAGGACTTTGTATCTTAATTTCTCAGAAAAACCTGAAATAAGTAAAATGATACATTTGCCAGCTGAATAAGATAACTCAAGATAATTCTACTCAATATTGGACTAATTGTACTAAATACAATGACAAGACTGGATTTTTGTGCAACGTTTATGCTGTTTTTGAAGCCATTCCTGGAATAATTTAATAAATTCCAAAGCATTTTTTCTTCTAAGGCTCTGATTCCTTAACAGACATCATGATTCACAACCTTCAGTTACACTTTAAAGTGACAAGGCTGAGGTTCCTTGAGTGTCTCTTTTTCAAAGGATTCGTTGATCCAGTAAGTTGGACCAAGCTGTTAACAGTGGCATCCTTTTTTCTACAGAGCATTGTATTCACTGGAGAGTGTTTAGTCCTCTCTGATTCTTCTGCTGTGATAATGTGGATGAGGTAGTTATGCCGCCGCATGGAGAACCCATCTCCTCCCCTCGCTCACTATGCCTGCAGATGAGTTGAAAGGGTGAGGAGGTCGCAACCTTCCTGGGGGATGTTTTACGATGACACGGCCGGGAAGGTCTGATTTGTCTCCGGTGGAGCGTGCTGCTGGCATCTTCACACCCAGCCACGGGGAGAGATAGAGATAAATAGAGAGAAAGAGAGAGTGTGTGCACAGAGGAAGAGTGTCGGTGACACCGGTGATGGGGGAGTGTTTGTCGGAGGTTGAATGTTGCAGGGTGGAGGAGACAGGGCTTTAAATTAACCAGCTTGGCAGACTGAGTTTTCAGAGAGCAGCACCCACCTTGACCCCCACCTAGGATGTCCAGCTGAGCCCCGAGGGAGTAGGAGGCACTGGAGGAGGAGGAGGAGGACTGCAAACCTCATTTGGGGCCACTTTAATCTCTATGTGGAAAACATGCACTGATTCAGCCATTGATGCCGCAGCCTCACTCGTTGCATCTCTTCCAGTATCTGCTCATTCCAGCTTTTCATTACAAAAACGTAATTGACAATTCATTCAGTTTTTTTCAGCATGAAACAACAGGGTTTCTCACTTTCTCACTTTCTGGTATGTGATCCACGTCCCAGCTCCGAGAATCCACATGACCCTTGTCAGGTTGTCATGTAAATCTACAATGACAAGATAATTTTCATGAGAAAGATGCAGCTTTAAATTAATAAAATGACGCTGAATAAAAAAGTTGAATAAACACAAACTGAACACCTAAACACTGTGACTATGTGGCCTTGAGAATAATAATAGATCACATCCAGAAACAATTATTTATTCCGTGGAAGTGTAGGGAAACCGGCTGTATTTATTTTATTGATGGTTGATATCAGTGGTGAAAAGTAACAAAGTACATTCAGTACTGTTTAATTTGCATCTGATGTTTTATACTTCCACTCCACTACATTCTTTCGAAAGTTTTGGCTATGTTTAGAATATGATTTTTAATATTTTAAAGAATACTGTTGGTCTGGACAAAGAAAGACATTTTAGGTTGAATCTTCAGCTTTAGGGGAACAATGATCAACATTTTACACAATTTTTTGAACTAATTAATTAATTATTTCAAAACTCAGTAGATCAATAGCCTGAATTTCTATCGTTAGTTGCAGCCCTATATACAACAGTGTAGAGCGCAGATTCTGTATTCAAACATGATAACAGTATTTTAGAAAGTATGCAGCTCTCTCCATCCTCCACAAAATCTCACAATATAGCAAATTGGCCCATATTAAACAAATTAATCTCACGCTTGGCAGTTCATCGACCTGCTGTTTCTCTGTTGCTTATTTGCAATCATGGAGCTCATTAATGGAGAAAATGATCTAAGTCACCCGAGGTGCTTCAGCTGGGGAGGAGAGAGTTAACCATGGAAACAGAGAGAGAGACAGAGATGGTGGCTTCATTTGCATGAAGTTTTCTGGAATGCTCCCCTACAGGGCGTAGGTGGGAGAGTTAGCACCCTGCCACACACACGGCCCCAACACACTCTAATAAATCATGTAATCCCTGAAACTGGAAGACAAACATGGGAGCAGATCTAATCAGGACTTGGCAGAATCCTTTTATCTGGGCCGATCTCCGCCTGGTCACACACAGCACACAGTCCCACGCTCCTTCTTATGACTGCAATGGCTGTTGATAACTGCTGATGGAGAAAATCGTTGGGGGGTGGGGTGGTGTGGAGGGTGGGGGGGGGGCTGGGGTGAGGGCTTGACGGGGGGCGGCTATTACCAGCCTTTTACAGATGTATTTGGGATGGCATCCATCTTTAAATCTCTTATAATTTATTTTGCATCACCGGACAGTGGTCCACTGCAACTCAGAGTAATGACATGTTTTATACAGTTACTCAGAGTAACATCGGACATGTATTAAAACTGGGTCTGTCTTCACACACACACACACAGTTTTATTTGCTCTAAAGTATTTTAAAAGTTTTTTAAACACTTGAAAATATGAAAAATAACATATGTATTTATTTGTTGTTCTTTTTTTAAACAATATTTTTAGTGGGGTTATTCAATTACAACAGATATTTATTATTTAATAACATTTAAGAACAAAAGCAAAAAAAATATTACCAAAAGAACAAAGTTGTTGGCAGCAGGCAGAGTATCCTCAATTAAGAAGGAGAGTAAATTAAAGCAATAGTTATGCATTATAGATATAAATGGCCTGCATTTATATAGCGCCTTTCTAGTCTTTCTTGACAACTCAAAGCGCTTTACACTACACTGTCCATTCACCCATTCACACCACATTCATACACCGACGGCACATGCCATCGGAGGCATATCGGGGTTAAGTATGTTGCCCAAGGATACAACGATATGCAGCTTGGAGGAGCCGGGAATCAAACCACCAATTTTCTGACTGGTGGACGACTGCTCTACCTCCAAGCTACAGCCGCCCTCATATATATAGTAAAATCTATATACAGACATCTTAAGGCCCTTCCACTTTATAGTCTCATTCCTCAGTCTGTAATCAGTCTCTGGAACTCCACGAAGCTCCTCCAGATATTTTTAAAAACTTTTCTTTAGTAATGTAATTCCAGGCAACATAAGATGATAAATCCTGGTTTGTACATCCTCCAGCTCTTTTCTCTTAGCTTGTCAAAGGCACAATTCTAACTAAATATGTATGTTTGTTCATTATTAGTGGAACAGTGAAAAATATTCTCTAGAATATCCCTAAACCTAACACCAAATGATTGCAACACTACTATTAAAAATGCTCTGTTAGCTATGTAGTAATAGGAGACCAAACTGCTCCACATGTTATTATCATGTTAACAAATTCTCTGGTTCTAGCTTCTCTTCTCTGATTATTTTCAAGTTTTTTTATTCTTCTATAATAGTAAACTGATGATCTTTGGGTTGTGGATGGGTAGTCTGGACAAAAAAAGACATTAAGGTTTGAACCTTAAGCTTTGTGAATCAGTTTGTACATCATTTTATAAACAAAACAACTAATGTTTCAGTAACCAATAGATTAATTGACTCTCAGAATAGGTGTTAGTTGTAGCCCAAGTTTAGAACAATAATGCGTGTCTGATGTAATTTGCATTAAAATCTTATAAATAATCTTATAAATAAATGTACTTATTTTCCATAGAGAGTCTATGAATGTGCAAATATATTTATATATTTATTTTTCTTTCTCAGTGTTTTTAGTCGTAATAATTTTTTTTTTTAAACATTTCCTTTATCACATGGAGTCATACAATAATCACTACAAATCTTTATAATGGTACAGTAAGGTGTCACAGTGAGATATACATCTACAGGTCAAAGGTTACTATCTGTGCAAATGTTTAATTATTATTATATATATATATTATTTTTATTATTTTTATTATCCATCCATCCATCCATCCATCCATTGTCTATCCCGCTTATTCCCTTTCGGGGTCGCAGGGGTCTGCTGGAGCCTATCCCAGCGCGTTAAGGCGAGAGGCAGGGATACACCCCAGATGGTCGCCAGCCAATCGTGGGGCACACACACCATTCACACACCATTCACTCTCACACTCACACCTATGGGCAATTTAGAGTTTACCAATTAACCTGAGCATGTTTTTTGTATTGTGGGAGGAAACCGGAGTACCCGGTGAAAACCCACGCAGACACGGGGAGAACATGCAAACTCCACACAGAAAGGCCCCAGACCCAGGCCCAAGGCGGTCTTGAACCTGCGACCTTCTTGCTGTGAGGCAACAGTGCTACCCACCGCACCACCGTGTCGCCCTATTTTTATTATTATTATTATTATTTTTATTATTATAAATAGAGTGTATATTAAGAAAAGAAAACATCCTTTAGTGTCAAAGTATGCAGAGAGAAACTCAAACATCAGGCTGAAGGGACAGTGAACAGGGAGTTTATGTTTGTAGCATGAACACATAGCATTTAGAAAGCACATATGGATCATTGATGAATCATGGTTGGCAAGATGAGAAAGTCAAAAACTTTATACGAAACATTAATCAGGAAAATATTTATTTTATGTTCATGTTAAGTTCTTCTCAAAAGTCAATTTACATATGTTTTTTCTTCTTAGAAATCATGTTTTTTCGATTTTCTGACAGGAATTTTCAAACTGAAATAAATAAATACATAATAAATAAAAAAAATACCAAAATATAAAACCAGATGATAGCAGGTGTTTCAAACCTTTTAGGAGAGTTAAACTATCTGGCACCAAGTTTTTATATTACATAGCAGTTTTGGCAATGTCCCATACTGTATAATCCCATCAAGAGGGTTTTTTAGGCAGTGTTACCTTGTACAGTGTGAGAGTATAAGGATTGTTGATGTTGTACAAACCCATGTTGTAAAGCCCATAAAATTGACTTGACTATAAATGAAATTAGAAAAGCTCTGTAGTACTGGATCAGTAGATTTCTGTTGTATGAACATTACAGAGAAACTGACCCAAGTCCGACAAGCACGTGAACATTGACAGGTGACCTAATAATCTCCATACGTGCCTGTGAAATCACAGCAGCACACGTCACCTTTAAATTCAGCCAGAATGGGGCCGACGTCCTGTAAATATTCAGCTTGTCAGTTACAGGTAGACGACTCGATGGGCTCCCGCTCTGCCTTCCTGTTACACTACAGCCCACCATAATTCACCACCAATTCACCGGGGATCCATCACTGGGAATATATAGCAGGTCCTGGGTTACTTTGTATTGTAATAGATGCATTGTGTCGCAGAAGAATATCCCAGTCTGTATTCAAGCAGAATGAACAAAAAGAGGAGCAGAAGAAAGAGTGTGCTGCAGATTCACAGAAAGAACAGAAGGGACGGGGACAGTAGCGTAATTAGAAAGAGATGGGATCGGGGGAGGTTCAGTTGCTCTAGATGTGAAATCTAATTTCTATATAATGTCATTTAAATCCTGTGATCCAGGAATTGTATTTGAACTTGGATTATCGGAATCATCAGCCCGTGAATGCTTAAGATCCATGCCACCGTGTGTGTGTGTGTGTGTGTGTGTGTATGGAGGAGGGAGGGGGATTTAGTGTTCCTCAAGTTCACAAGTTGCAAGTTTTTTGGCATAATTATAGTGGTGCAAAGAAAAGATGAAATCCATTTAAAGTTGAATAAAGAGACGGAGCAGGAGGGAATAAGGGGAGTTTTTGAAAGCAGCACAGAGAGGGGAAAACAAAATGAGCGTGAACCCATTTGAGCAGAAAACATTCCATTTATTTTTTTATTTGCTGCTCCCAAAATTACCAATGAAGCAGCAATCAAACAAAAAAAAATATTTTTCATCTCTGTTGGCGAGTACAGCATCAAAAACGTGTATGAGTGTTGAGTCAAAAGTGTCATTACACTCTCGCATATATAACACATTATATATGACATGCTGTTTAATGTACTGCTGAGTGTCTGGTGAGAACAATAAAGTTTGTTTGAGGCTCTTTGGGGAAACGGAGAAACTCTGGAACATGAAATTGATGATTCAAGGAGGAAGCTCCATCATTCTGTTGGATGAAGCCATGTCGACATAACTTTATTCATCCCATTGGAGCAACTGTAAACTACAAGCGAGGACGATAAATAGGAACTGCAGCCATGTTGTGTATAACATGGTGACAGCTGGCGTCCGTATGACCAGCCGACACGTCTTTTAACTGTTTACCCACCAGTGTGTTTTTTTTGAGAAGTTCAACACTCAACACAGAATATTCAGTTCTATGAATCATCAGGAGGACATTAGCTGAAAGAGGAGAGTTTATAGATTTAAATAATTCTCTGGTACTCAAATCTATTTTATTTGTATTTTACTGGTTTTATTTGATGCTACTTTATACTTACACTTCTCTACATTCTTATGACAGCTTTAGCTATTTTTTGAATTAAGATTTTTCACAGTATAGAGAACAGTAAAAATGAAGATACGTTTACAGTCACACATCATACAGGCTCCTTTAATAGTAAACTGATGATATTTAGGTTCAACATTTTACACAATTTCATGAACTAATCAATGAATCATTTGATCATTTGTGGTTTTGGAGCTTTTTTGTTTAAAATTCCTATTTTTTTAACTCTTTGGAAACATTTTTGTAAATGAAACATGTTGCACATATGCAACATTATAGGTTTGCCTCATGGGTCAGTGACAAATCAGAATTGGCAAGATGAGAAAGCCAAACAAATTAAAAAATGCAATTTAAAAAAGCATTTATCAAGTATCTCAAATTGTATATTTTGTGTTCATGTGTTTTTTTGTTATTTAAAAGTCCATTTGTATCACTTCTTTTTAAAAAAGTCACTATTTTGTGTAATTTTTTACATAAAATGTCAATTAGTGTAACTGGAAAAAAATGCATACACATAGAATATAAAAGCCTATGCATATGTTCAATTTTTAAACCTTTTTAAAAGAGTTAAACTATCTGGTACCAATTTTTTAGGTTTACACCAAATGTCAATTTATATAGACATTCCACAAACACAAACTTCCTTACTAGTGTAATTGAGAGTATTGTCAGTAATATCCGGATTATGATGCAAAGATATAGAATAAATAAATAAATTCTCTTAAAGTTTACTAACCTCATGCAAGTTAAATACGACAAAGTTGTGAAGAATTCACTGCCATCCTCTGTCTGATATTGGATTATTAATCACTATCAATCACTTTCCAGAAAGTCAGCCTGTCAATGAATGACAATTTTACAGCTGAAGCACTGTTTTATCTTCGGATCTGTTCATTTGCTATCGTGAGCTGATGATGATGAATAAAGACACTGTTGTCACCGACTCATCACTTCCAGCATGATTCTCATAATAAAAGATGTGTAATGTGCTTGTGTGGTTTGGATGGAAAGATGCCTTTCAAACATATAAACCATACATATACACAGAAAGTGCATTTAAATGCATCAGAAAGGTTTTTCAAATGAATAAATGCTGTGAGTCAAAACACCTCTGGATGTGCACACAAATAAGTGTATTTACACCTATATTTCACCAAGAAATCTGATCACATGTAAACACCAAGTGTATATTGGGTTTCATGCAGCATAATCTAGATGAGAAGAGTGGATGTACTTACAGAATCTGGGTTGGCTCACCTGTAATTATGATGGTGCCCTTGCCACAATAAGCCTGGAAGAGCCGAGCGCTTTGAGGACTTTTTTGTCCTGGTTTCATTTTTCAAGCTTCACTCAGTTGACTGCTGGAGTGGAGAGAGAAAGATCTGCTGTTACACTACCCAGGGATGAAAAGAACGACCTCTACCTCCTCCTGAAAAAAATGTGTCTATATATTGATTCATAGGTTATATTATTAGTGATGCACGATATATCTGCCAACCGATATATATCGGCCGATATGTCACATATGTCACACGTATTTATATATATATATATGTGTGTTCATGTTGGTTAGTGTTTTTTTTTATTTTTCTAAATCTTTTTAATAAAGTTAAACTATCTGGTGCCAAGTTTTTCTGATTACACCACATGACAGAGTTTTACAGTGAGCCTTCCTTTAAATAAAGAGCACTGTTGTGCTTTTCAAATGTACAGTGTTTTTTCTGGTCTGTACTAAATTTGTGACACTACAGAAAACTTTTTCTCTCTACATATATCGATATCGGCAAATATCGATATCGGCCGTGACTGCAGATATGTATATTGGATATTGATATCGGCCGAAATTTTCACATCGGTGCATCCCTATATATTATATAACATATCATTCACTTTTTAACTCATTTCACTCCATATTTTAACTGTGACAAAGTCTGGTCATACCAATAAGTAAAAATACAGAGAAGGAAGTAAAATTAAAGGTTGAAAAGAAATCTGCACCAGTGATGGTCTCAGGCTCACATTTCATTTTTTGATCGAGAAACCGGACACAGAGGGATGACTATGAGCCACTCCAGCATCCCTTCAATCAACCGGTCTAAAAGTCATTATGAAATGTGAAACGATTAATTGGAAATACAGAAGAATAATCAACTTCACACACAATATAACTATTAGTTGCCAACTTTTGCTATAATTGCAATAAGGGATTAATCACATTGAGTGATTTTTAAGAAGAAAATGTCCAAATTCTCTGGTTCCACCTTCTTATTTCTGGACAAAAAATACACTCATCAAAATAGTTGTTAGATGCAACCTAAAAAAGTTATAAATTATAATGACCAAAATCAAGAAATAAAGACTTAATTTACAATTCAAGATAATTCTTTTCACTATTAGACTAAGTCTTCTATAATAGTAAACTGATGATCATTGGTTTGTGGACTGTTGGCCTAGACAAAAAAATTGATTTTAGATTGAATCATTCGATCAAAAAAAGTGATCGACAGTTTACACCAACCCACTAGTCACTTAATTCTTTCAACCTCCAGAAGATGAATCGACTATCAGCATATTTGTTAATTGAAGACCTAAAAAATCGAGAACAAGACATTTTTGAAATAAGTACAATTCTCGAATCCATTGGTTGCAAACTATAGCCACATTAAACTATTTGAAGTGGTTTCTAAGGAGGCATTTTATGTTGAATCTTCAGAAACACTGATTGACATTGTACAATACTTACAATGATTCTCTACATGAAACAACAATGCATTCATACTGAACATCACATTCTTTTTTGGGAACATCCCAGGATGCATCATTGCACCAGAACACATGAGCGAGCATGCAGCTCGTGTCTTACAGCCGTGCGATGTAAGAGAGAATCCAGACAGCAAGTGGCGTGCTCACGCCTTGGTCCCGGCGCACTGAGCTGACAATAAAACAGAGGAAGCTCTCAGCAGAGCCTCCAGGTGTGTTGCATTGTCTTTTCTCTGTGACAGCCCTGAAAGGAGAACACGCTACTCACTGTGGCGAGCCTGATTATAGTGGCGTTATCGACCGGCTCCCTGGTGTAATTCCCAGATACAGAGCAGCAGAGACATACGCAGGTAAAAAATACTGAATCTTTTATCTCCGCCGAGCAGCTGACGGAAGGGTGAGAGTTCTCCTCTCCCTCAAGCCAAAAACACTGAGTAATTGGCAACCATGCAGCTGTTACGTACTTCTTCCTACTCGTCCAAACACACCATTTAAACTGGAGGCAGATGTGTAGAGATGAGCGTCTGGTCAGGTCCAGGACCGGCTGCAATAGGGATCCGATTCAAGATGGAGTCAGGGGCGAATCAAGATCAAATTAGACACACGCAGAATAAAGATTTATGGGAGAGATGTTCTTTTGATTCTCTTGAATGCTTAAATAGTCCAACATAATCCAGTTAATGTGGGCTACATTAGCTAAACCTGTCTGTACAGAAATAAATATTGCATTTTTTTAGTATGTGGACTAATGATGGCAGGAAAGTGTAGAAAGAAACACAACACAATAAGTCTGAATAATGAAAACATATTCACATTTTAAATAGACACTGTGTTGTTCCATGTTAAAGAGCTAAATGTTGTTTCTTTGGTGTTTTTCTTGCTGCAAAACCAATTAGCATTTGCAATTGTACTTTTATTTCAGTGACCTGTACCGATGAGTCACTGACGTCTGTTTTATCTTCAGTTATTCTGTATTTAAAGTGTGAATCTTCCCTTGTTAACATTATTGTTATGTGGCAGGTTTAGATATAAAAAAAATGATTAACTGAACTTTCTAACCTCTGAGTTTGGGTTAGTTAAAATAAAATAATTATGTGATGCCACTTAATGGTCTGAACGTCTAATACTTTATAATAGCATTTACCAGCTAATATTATTGGAAGTGGGCGACACGGTGGTGCGGTGGGTAGCACTGTTGCCTCACAGCAAGAAGGTCGCAGGTTCAAGACCCGCCTTGGGCCTGGGTCTGGGGCCTTTCTGTGTGGAGTTTGCATGTTCTCCCCGTGTCTGCGTGGGTTTTCCCCGGGTACTCCGGTTTCCTCCCACAATACAAAAAACATGCTCAGGTTAATTGGTAAACTCTAAATTGCCCATAGGTGTGAGTGTGAGAGTGAAAGGTGTGTGAATGGTGTGTGTGCCCCACGATTGGCTGGCGACCATCTGGGGTGTATCCCTGCCTCTCGCCTTAACGCGCTGGGATAGGCTCCAGCAGACCCCTGCGACCCCGAAAGGGAATAAGCGGGATAGACAATGGATGGATGGATGGATTATTGGAAGTTAGCTAGGGCGACCAGATTTGGGTAGTCGAAAAAGAGGACAACTTTTTTGTACCATCGCTCTGTTAAAGACACACTGAAAAAGAAGGAAATATTTTCCAAATGCATTGCATTTACTGATAACTGCAATAAAATGATAACTGCAATACAATGTTTGGAGAAATCAGATGTAATGAGGAGGGAAACAATGCTTTTGCACATTTAAAGAAGTATCTGCAGAACACAGCTCTTATTGGTGTTGGCTTTTTGTAGTAAACTCATCATTATGTTATTAAATATATAATAATAATTTTTACCTGAAAAAAAGTAACTAAAGCTAAAATGTAGTGGAGCAGATAGATCAAGTAGCATAAAACGTATTCAAGTATACATGTCTTTAATTTCTTCTTTTTCTTCATTTTTTTTCTTTAACTCCTCGCTGAAGGAGCACTTGCATTTAGGCATTGTTGCAGCAGACGCACAGGTGCTTTTCGCTTGTGAAAACTGAACACACATGATTCAAGTCTACCCACTCACACACAAAGCAAAGTAACTGGTTTGAGAAGGGCGTGACTTATTTGAGAACGATACAGAGAAACCTGGATTGGAGTGGAATTCTATTGGCAATGCAGATTATGTTTGAGACAGGCGCACAAAATCCCGGACGATTTTGGAAATCCCCCCGGACATTTTTTTAGGTCACAAAGAGTAGGACATGTCCGGGGAAAAGAGGAAGTCTGGTCACCCTAAAGTAGCAGTAGTCATTAGCAGTTAACAGCATTTATCAGCAGTTAGTGGCGGTAAATGGCAGTTAGTAGTGGTTAGCTGAGGTTAGAAGCAGTTAAGTTGAGTAAGCATTAACAGCAGTTATTACCAGTTAGCAGCAGTTATTACCATTTCGCAGCAGTTATTTTCAGTTATCAGCAGTTATTGCCAGTTAGTGGCATTTAGTGCACAGTTAGCTGAAGTGAGCAGTAGTTACTGTAGTAGCAGTTAACTGCAGTTAGTTAACTGCTGCTAACTGCAGTTAACCACAGATAGTGGTTAATCTGCTTTGGAGCTCAGCCACCTCAGCTCAGCTTGGCTGGCTAACTGTGAATGGCACTTTGCGTATGGGACAGGGCTAACATTGCTAAAGTTAATTGCAATTAAATTCAATCAACAAGGTCGATAGAGGTCTATATCATAGCATCTGGTTGAGTAGATTTTCGGATGTTCAAAACTTAAATTTGTCCAGGTCTTACACATCACATCTTTAAACTGCATATTTTATCAAACTCATCCTGAACAAATGTGACATGCAACCTGCAAGCTCACGTTTGCTGTTTTCAGACATTGTACAGTGACCTAAAGCTCAATACCACAACTTCAAGATTGGTACCTACTGAGTGTATTTAATCGCTACAAATTACATACTTGTGAATTCAGCATTAGTTTAAACTGTTTTGTGACAAGTAGCCGAGGGCCGGAGTGGCAGAGCAATGACACCCATGAATGCTCAGATCCTCCGTTTGCTTTCTCTCTCACCTCCTCACTTCCCTCCACACACACTGTCGTATTCCTTCCTTTTCTTTCCCTGCCTTTTCATTTTCATGTGTTTCCTTCCATGCACTACTCACACCACCTCCACCTTGTCATTGTGCCTCACACATCAGCCCTCCGAAAAAAAAAGAAAAAGAAAATGGGAAACGGCAAATCCTGCAGCTTCTTATGGCATCCGTGTTTACCAACCCATAATGCCGTTTTCAGATGTGTTCAGCTCCTGGGATCGCTCCTTGTATTCATGGAGCTGCCACCTCCTCCCCACCTTTCCCTTATCACCCAACAAAGGCGACGGATGCCATATTTTCAGCTGCAACGTTACCCCCGCACCCTCCATTCCCCTGATTGTTATAGTGGTAAGTACACTGAAGCACCGCAAAGCTTCATGCTGCTAAACCTGGAGACTAAGAGGGGAGTCTGGCAAATGCTACACAGAAAGAGAGAGAAAGAGAGAGAGAGAGAGAGAGAGAGAGAGAGAGAGAGAGAGAGAGATAAACGCCTGTCAATGCTGCATCCACACAACCACTAACTCAAGATTAGGCAATGCTCTGAACTAGGCGGGATTTCAACAAGACACCTTCTTTTACCTTGATGGGAGGTGGTGGGGGTTTAGGTGAGGGTGACAGCAGAGAAGAACTGACACAAAAAGAAATTTAATCTGCATCTATTCAACGTTAAAGAACAGCGCAGGAAAGTTGTGGATGTCACCGCTGGGTTCCTCATTGATACCTTGCCAATGCTGGATGGATAATTGAAGTCTGGGCTTTTTCAAAAGGGACACGTATAAGGGAAGGGGGGGGGGATATAATACCCAGGTGGAATGAAAGGATGTGTGTTATGTCTGCCAAAACACTCCTGCCAGTGATTTAGGTCTCTTTGGGAGACGAGCACAGACGGCGGACAATGCCATTTTACACTTTTTTTTGGTTGATTTCACTCACAGACCTGCATTTCAGATACAAGAGAAGTAAGAGGAAAATACCTGGTGCAGGATGTATGAAATCAGATGAGTAGTAATTATGAACATGTATATGTTGCCCACTAAGCCTTGGGCAACATGTTCTAAAGGAAGATTTGCATTGAACAGTGACTTTCTAAAGTCCAATTAAAAATAATATTTTTCTATTCTTCCTGTACATAACATATGCTCTCTTCTAATGGGAAAACAACACATGTATGCAGAAACAACTATCTATTGAAACCTAGAAGTCTCAGCTCATTCATTTTAATGTTTCCAGAAACACGGAATATGATGTTATTATTCTTGTGCCGGCACATGCAATGGTGGACTTAACGGTGAGTGGTTGGGGAAACACTGGAATGAATTTATGGGTACTCTTCTAATAGGAAAACAACATATGTATGGGGAAACAAAACTCTATTGAAAACTAGAAGTCTCAGCTCATTCATTTTAAAAATAGTGTGTATCAGATTCTGCAAATGAACTCTATAAATAGAGTGAGTCCGGAAGGCCCCAGCCCAAGGAACTTGTGACCTTGCAGTGAGGCAAAAGCTCTACGATCTACACCAGTATGTCACCTAAATATAGAGTATATTTGTACTTGTGTCTTTTTAATACTTTCTCCCGCAAATTCTTTTGGAGAAAGGTACATTTATAATATCAGTTATGGCACTTTTAGATCTTCATAGTTTGACCTAGACTTTTAGACTTTTCAGTTTGATCTAAACAAAGTCAATCGGTCATTTTCACCATGTGGTTTGAATCAGTGCAGAAGTGTCAGATATACATATGTGTTAGTATAATTATAAAGCGGCAACAATAGTCAACTCATACATCAAAGTTGTAGTACAATGCTTTTGTGAATGTAGTTAGTTTCCACCTCTTTTCTTATCCTGCAGCAAAAAGTGAGGCCTGTTTGTATTGTATTATAATGTGTCATACATAAATCCAAATTCTAAATAAAAAAAAAAAAAAAAAACTTTATGACTTTATGATATTTCCCTGTCTGATATGAAGGCATATTGTTTGTCTCTAAAGGACTCTGAAGATAGAAAGCTATGAAATGTATAGAATATCTCTTTGAATATAACTTGATGTCACTGTAAATATAAATTTTCCTCTGCATTTGATTAATTAAAGCAGATATTAAAATATATATACATTTATTTGATGTTTTTTTTAATTTTTAAACTTTCGTGATTGTCATTGTCTTTTATTTCAATAATTAGGTATATTAATAACTGTTTAGCCAAAAAATAGAGAGAAAGTATATAGATTATATACATTTTTTATAATTGATGACTTAATAACTGCCGAGGGTGCAAAATATGTCATGTGTCCTCTGTTCACACTGCATCATCTAAATCATCAGAAGAAGAAGAAAACAACTGTGAAATACTCAAGTGAAGCATCAGGAACTATGGGGAGCTAAACAAAAGAAAAGTGATGAGAGCAAACTGGAAGAGATTATTATTAAATGTCTCTCGATAATGCAAGCATAAGTGCTAATGTAAATACTAATGCTAAGACTACATCTGCAGTACCACTGTCTGTAATCTGCTCCTAAAACTCTATGTTTGCTATGGTTAGTCCAAACAGTTTGTCAGCAGCTGGGCCCAAACTTCATTTTCTGACTGTCCGGATTAAAACCGGATTGAGGACTAAATTGGTGTAGACCACCATGTCTTTACTATGTTTGACGTAGACTGCTATATTAATTTAATGTTACACCGGGCCTGGTACACCTTCCAGATGAGGTTTACCAGGCCCGGTCTCCCTGCAGACAGTCAGTCCTAAGTTTTTCCAATAAGAGCTGCTGGTGGTAAGCTTCCTCTGCTCCCAGGCTAGGTTGATGGAGGTCCAGAGAATGAAGCCGTGTTAGGCACTGGTGTCTAGGAGGTTGTAGAAGTGTACCATTAGCCAATGCCTTGTGACTTGTGTTTTCTTCTCTGGAGGAGGTCCTTAGCCAGGGAAATAGCAGGTGAAAAAGTTGTCACAGGTGACAGTAACTGCTCTTAGCCCCTCTATCAACTCTACCCTACCCTCTTTCCTTGGATTCTTTGTTTACACCTGCATTATCACAATCACCCACTGTTTTATTTATTTATTTATTTTTTACATTTACGGGTGAAATTAGCAGCGGCCTCCGTAAGGGATGAGCTCCTCATCCACACATATATTATTGCTGAGATTGAACACCAGAGGTAGTCTGGCTGGCCCAGAAGGCTGCAAGCTTGTCTTGCCCCCACATCAGACGATTAATAGTCCTCCAGGCTGGTTATTTGGCTCACAGTGTTGAGAGTGGGTCCCAGCCCTGAAGGCAACAGGAATGTATTGGAGTCCTTGTTGTTGGAAAAGGACCACCTCGCTATTCTTAGAGATCCATTCTCCGTGTACAGCCGGATCCTCATCACCAGAGTCATCGCAGCTGTTTCTGAAGCCAGCAGGGGACTCCTGCACTGGTACCTAGTCATTATTTGCTGTGTAGGAGTCTGCAGAAATGATGTCTGAGACGGTCTTGGACTTCACCGAGGGCTTGTTGAATCTCTTCACGGCTAAAGTGTTGGTCCATGATGTCAGGTAGGACTGCAGCAAAGTATCAAAGGTATCAGTTATTGCTCCATATAAGACCTGCTGTAGCTGCAAAGTGTGTAACAAAGTGATAGTTGGGCTGATTAGGTTCCTCTCTCTTTAATGCTGGTAAATGTACCCTGTTTGTGTATAGCAGTGTACATATGTGTGTTAGTGTATATATGGTGTGTGTGATGTATTTTAGAATAAATGATAAATTGACTGCATTTGTAGTTTTTCTAGTCTTTTTGACCACTCAAAGTGCCTATACTACAAGTGTTCGTTCACCCATTTACACACTGATTGCGGTGGCTGTATACAGTGCGGCCTGCATATCAGGAAACTATATTTGTACACTAATGGCACATGGCATCAGAGGAAACTCAAGGTGTAGTATCTTGCCCAAGGATACAATGACATAGAAATTGGAGGAGTCAGGAAACGAACCAACTATCCTCCAACTAGACAACTTCTCTCCCTTTGAGTTGCAGCCACCCCTACAATAAAAAAAAGCAAAAGGATTTTTAAGTAAAAGAACTTTTATTCCAAACTATTGAGATGAAATTAAGGAAAAACAGTGCAACTTAAAAATTACATACACTTTAGGCTTACACATTAGGGTACAACGTCATGTAGTATACATACATGCACATACGGACTTCCACACCAATGTCCACATCTTACACTTGGTGAAGAGGGGACCAGAGCATATGGACACACAGTAACCCAATGGACAGAACATGCATTTTTATCCTCTTCCTCTATAACAAAAATGACATCATGGTCTAAAGAAAATATTGGTGTGAGAAATTTTAAACCTCTAAACTCTACAAAGAAGCCCAGATATCAGAAAATGCATGGTATACAGTATGCCATCATGATTTATGGATCAAAAACTGTGGTTTTAATGAAAGTGAACAAGCATATTATGGTCACTTGGAGCATGAGTCTAAGGATTTTTGATTTTCCATTTTTTACCATAAGGCATGTGTTGCTCATTTCTCTTCTTTCTTATGTCCAATTTTTGTCATTGGTATCATCTGCTTCAACTTTGCAGTTTAGTTCCCACATAACCACATTGTTAAACAAAAATCAAATAAAGTCAGCACATTAGATAATGCTTATGTCAATATTAATTAGAAAACAGAAATGATATACCCCTCATCAGTCTTTGAATTACACCGCAAAACACTTGTTTCAGTTTATTCCTTTTTTTCCCACAAATTCATTTGAACCAATGGTTACAGTTATATTTAATATAGCTGCAAGAATGAATGTTAATAAAACTGAACTTCACCAGTGCGCTTGCTCAAGAAGCAGCTAGACCCGTTAACTTGTTAGTGTTTTTTCAGAAGGATGTAGGCTCAGTGGAGGGCATTTGTTGGTGAGGTGGGCTGCCCAGCCTATAAATCTCTCATAGTTACTTTACACTGTGTTCCTGTTAATGGTAATGAGGCACTTCACATTAACACCAAATTACTACAATATCAGTATTTTTATTTAAGATATGATTCAAGAGCATGAATATCTGGTATTTCAGGTATATATTCCACTATCAATCCGTGCTAGTAGACAATTAAACAGCTTGTATATGGACTTGAAAACTTATCAACATGTTATAATAGAAGCCAATTTTTTTTTTTTTATTTTTTGTTTTTTTTCTAATTCTTTAACTCCAGTGGCATAAAACAAACACATCTACAACGAGTTTATTTTTATTTTGCTAATGCTGATTCTCAGGTTACTGGAACAGAAGAAGAAGTTGATAGATTAGATGTACGTGATTTTTTATGTCCCACACACTGCTCTGCTACCACAGTATGTGTAGTAAATGGTGAAATGATATAAACCTCTTTGTGTTTTCACACTGTCTCAATATTCAAAATAAAGTATCCATCCATCTATCCATAGATTGATAGTGTGGGAATTTCCTGGGGGTCTCTGCATGAGAACATATCTTATGATGTTAGTTGTTTTGTGGTTGGCTATGGCCACAGTAGCCTGTCTTAGTAAAGAATAAAGTAGCAGATATACCAGGAAACTTACTTTCACTTTGTGGAGCATGTTCAGAACAGGAGATTTGAATGTTAACAAAAATGCATTTTATAGACACAAAGAAATGCTTCAGCTAGTTTTCTAACATGGATCCGGCTGCAAATGAGGCAATAATACTACCCCCTACACCACACCAAGCTACAAAGTCCATGTGCAACCTAAAACAGAAAATTAGGTTGATCCGACAAACAGAGAAATGCGATGTACAGAAACACAGACTGATACTTTTTGCTTTATAGAGAGATAAGAGTCAATAACAATAGATTACAAGATTACATATTTTACACTTAAATCCTAATTGCCTTTATACGTTTATATGTGTATATTTTGTGCCAAACGAGATGGTATTTGCAAATATCCAACCTAAACCAGCCAGCGTACTTTTAATGGAGTATGCTAAGATGCCATCGATGCTTGAATGAATTCTGTTTATTTTCTACCTTCTCCCTTGTTTACATCTTCTCATTTCCTGGCAATTTTCCCTGTGTGAGATTACTCTCCACACTCAGCACGGCTGGTGGTTTCTTAGACCAAAACAAGATGTGCCGTCGACTGAATTTCAATTAATACACCTCTGGGATTTTCTTCACTTGATAGGAAAGTCTGTAAAACAAATTAGTTTGGCAACACGCTCTAAAAATAGCAGAGAAGCTGAAAATGTGGATGGGAAAACTGGGAGAAATGGTCATGAATGTGGTTGTGTTACATCAGGTTTTTTTTATAACACACCTAACTATTCTTACTATAGAAACACACATACATAGAAACACACATATATATATATATATATATATATATATATATATATATATATATATATATATATATATATATGTGTCACATACAACATATATGTGTTTCTACATATATATATGTATAGCACACACAGAAACACACACAGTGGCCTTGTGTATGTTCAGCAGCACACAGGAAACTGGGCAGCCACCTGCATATACACACTGTTTGTTTTGGGCTCAGTGCTGTCTCATTTACACGTGTTAATTGCAGCTAATTGGTTCTAATTAGATGAACAGGAAACCCTCTGGGACCACTCATACCTTTAATTTGAAGTAAATATCATTAATTAACATATGCTAATTCCAAGCCAATTAACATTGATTAAGAGATGCCAGCAACAAGAGGGAAAATGCTACCAACTATCAAAATTTACTGACTCAGCAAGAGAGGGAGAGAGGATACGTCATGGTGGATACGTTGGCGAGCATGAGGCGCGTGTCCAGGCGTGACTGGCGACCTTGCCCCCTGGTCCCGCCGCCCCTGTGTGAGGTCACACTGTGACCATGGCGACGAGTCTCGTCATGCCAGTAGCTGTGCCCGCCATCTGCCAGTCCCAACCGAGCCCGCCACACCCGCCACAGTTTCCTGTGCACAACCACCAGAGATCACCCAGCAAACCGCCACATTTCCTCTCCCGACCATACCCGTAAAAGTACGCGGTGCGCTTACCGACCCCGACACATCGTACCAAAGCCGCCATGCTCGCCCCGTTCTCTCTGTACCTATTGTGCGTGCTCCGTAGTGCACCTGCACAGGAAGCTTCCCCGCCGGCTCTGCAGACAGAGGGCATGTGTCTGCCAGGCGATTGAACAGGAGAGATTAGAGGGCTTACTGCTGAGAGGGGGAGGACGGGGAGAGACGGAGTGAGACAGAAGAAGAGAGACAGTGACGGTGAGGGCTGGAGAGGAATGAAAATTAAAAGTGACAATAAACAGCAAACAGCGACATGAAGGGAAAGTTAAAGCTCAGGATATAATGGACTGCTTTATTTCACAGACACAGAGACTGAAGATTAGGTAGAAGCTAATTTTAGAGAGACTCCAAAAGCTACAGCAAAACACCACCCATCCACCAAATGACAGAAAATCTCTGGGTGCGAATAGCAACTATTTAAAGTTAGTTGATCGATTTTTGAATTTATTAATTGATTAGCTGTTTGGTTCATAAAATGGTGTAAAAGTTGATTATTTTTACCCAAAGCTGAAGATTCAGCCTGAAATGTCTTTCTCTCTTTTTGTCCTGACCAACAGTCTAAACAACCGAAACATCATCATTATAGAAGACTAAACAAATCAGGGTCGAGATGCAGGAACCAGAGAATTGATGACCTAAAACGATTAATCAATTATCACAATACTTTGCAATAATGTAATAGTTGGCTGATTAATGATTGATTAATTCACTAATCAATGCAACTCTATATCTTAGGGTTAGGGTTGCAAACTTCAGCTGATTTAATATTTTACCATTTTATGAACCAAACTACAAGAATTAATAGATTAAGAAACTTTTAAAATAGTCGTTACTTGCAGCCTTAGATGTTATTTTTAGAGAAATCTACAAGATCAGGAATATAGTTCTTGCTGAGAAATACCACAGACCCTTCATTTTACTTTTTTATTAAAACATCATATTTGAAGATAGTGATTATAATAAATATCTGAATTAGACCTTTATAGAATTAGCCCATCACTAGCCAGTTCTGTGAATAGGGACACTATCCAGTAACATGCTTTATATGTAACTCTGGACAACATCTGTACCACACTTGGAACAATTTTAATGCCTCAAAGTTGTACATCACCTAAAATAGGCAAACAGGATTTGCTGACAGAGTCAGATGATTCCCCACATTTAAGGAGCCAAAATGGCTGTCAAAGGCCCTTATTGAGTCTCACATGGACAGACAGCCTGCAGGAGAGAGAAATCACCAGAGAATAGAAGAAGCTGATAGAGTTGTTTTTGAGACTGAAGCTATTGTAATTGATTTATTGATCCTGTTCTTATACCCAAAACAACTCCTGAGCTTTTAACACCAAGGAGTGATAAAGTTTTTTTTATTAATTATATAATTGTGAATTTAGCATCATTTTGAGGTTGAGGGTTTCTATGGATGCCCTGAGGACCTGATCAATTCCACAATAAACCTCCATCACCTCAGATGACACAAGACATGGTCATCTGATCAGGCAAACAGGTGTATCACTCTAACTTGTGTGTGTGTGTGTGTGTGTGTGTGTGCATCTTCATGCAAGGCTAATATGCATGTAGAGCAAACAGGAGCCTGTGTGTTTGTGTATGTGTGTGTTTTTGTGTGTGTGTGTGTGTGTGTGTGTGTGTGTGTGTGTGTGTGTGTGTGTGTGTTTGTGTGTGTGTGTGTGTGTGTGCGTGCATTTCTATATGCGTGTGAGGGTTAGAGGCTTAAGGCTCTGGAGGGGGGGTGGGGGGTTTAGCGTGTGTGTGTGTCTCCCTGTGGGTGTGGGCACTGCCGTGTTGCAGGCTGCCAGGCTGACCACCGAACCATCTGACACACATTCACACCTCGGCCACCATGCCCACGAGCACATGCAGGCAACACCGGCGGCACGGTTCTCCCTGTGTGTGAGTGTTTGAGTAAGTGTGTGAATGCTAAGTGGTATAGTGTCATTCAGAGTTTTAATCCAGTTTTTACCAGTGCTAATTATATTTTATTATTATTATCCATTACTTTGTAGTAATTTTAAGCAATGCAGATGGTGGAACTTGTTTTTTACATTTGTAAGCAAAACAACAAATTGCCTGAAGGTCAATTTATTTGCCATTTTAATCTATAATGGAAGTAATCATTAGCTTATTAGAGTTGCAACTATCAGTTGATTAGTTGCCAAATATTGAACCATTCACCAACTATTTTGGTTGGTTTCAGAAATCCACGGCAGACAGTTTTGCCTCTACCTTTGAAAAACAGAAACAGAAGTCCTGGTGACTGTTGATAATCCACAGACCTCACTTTACACTGGCAACACCTTTTCTCCCAAACATAGAAAATAGTGAAAACAGTCCACAGAGAGGTGTGTGGATTATCCACTTCAGACAACAGTGGTCTTCTGCAGCTTATTGCACACCTGTAAAGGACAATTCAAAGACATCTGACAGTTGATAGTGAGGCTGCTCCCACACTTCTCTTGACACAAACTGAAATAGAGAGGGGGAGAGAGGGCAGACAAAGTAAAAACAAAAAAAATAATAGGAGTAAAGTAAAACAGATAAGTAATTCTGAAGTAAAAACACTTGCTGTGAATAACCTGCAGGAGTACCACTGCCTCATATAGTGTTAGTGTAGTGTTACAGCCAGTGCTGCATCTGAACTTGTTCATATTTTGGGTGAATATGAACTGAACACACTGTATTTTTCACTTAAGTGAATTTGAGGGCTGACACCTCAATACTAAACCCTGGTTGGATAAGGATTAAAAATTAGAAGATGAATTTGACACATAATTTCAATGTTCAAACTGATAAAATGATTGTTTTTTCTGGTTCTCTATGGGCTGAGAAAACAATTTTGACAAAAAATAGGTCACACCATTATATTGAAGAAAAACATTTTGGAACCATGAACTTGGTTCAAAATTTTAAATCATGAACTATCAACTAAAATGGTTCATTTTAGAAATGTGTGAACTTTGAACTAATTCATGTAGAAAGTAAACTTTCCCAACACTAGTAATAGCTCTGATAAGAAGCTAAACAACACAATAACTCAGAAACAATAGTCAATTCATTAGGGAGTTGGTTTTATTCCAGTATCTGAAGTATTCTTTTCTCATGTTGAGAAAACCCAAAGTTGCCCAGTTGTCAATAGTGTTTTTCGATTAGTCAACTGAATAATTAAATAACACATTTTTTAGAGAGTTGTGTTGTGGTTCATACAAAAAAAAAGAGTTTATCTAGCGACTGTGTTAATTGGCAAATATCCGGAAAATCCGTCCATAGTTATTGTAGTGATGGCAGCTGCTGAAAACCCTTAAACTATTTAAAATTATCTTAAATTGAATGATTAACACAATTTATAAATGTTTCCTGGACTTTTTTTTCTTGCCTGGAATTTTGTATTTTAAATTGCTACTTGAGCTAGGTGATACATTGAGTTTCTTAATTTATATCAATAATTTTGAAAAAGAAAAAGAATAAAAAAATTAAATATTGAATCCCCCTAGAATGTAAAACTGGTTGATAGCATTTTTTGTCTTTTTGTTTTTTATTTAAACATTTTTAACAGAGTTGAACTATCCAAGGTAGTAATCCAAGGGGGGTGGGGGGGATACTTACATTTTACAAGTTAAACAGATGCTCACTATATATTGATGCCAGCTAAGGTTACATATCAGCGGCCTCAATTAATGTGGACCGGTGCCAACTTAGTGTCACTAACTTGAGTAAACTAATTAATAGCATTAAGCTAATGTTGACATCCATTAGCTGTGAGGAAACACTGCTGGGAAAAAAGAAGGCCCACTGATTTGGAGATGGTTCAGCTACAAAGTGGCGAATGTGGAGCAGAAAAACCTGGTCTGTAGTGTGCTGGAAAGAGGAAAAACAAGCCAACCTGTTATCTGTACTCTCCATTCACATTTTGCATGAAAAATTATATTTATTTTTGTTACACAATTACTCATGTTACTCATTTACACAATAACTCTCTTTAATTTGTGTTTTTTTTCTGCACAATTCCATATGCATGTTGATCCTGTACTGCTGAATATTAATAAAACTGCCTGTGTCAGTGAGTTGGCACATGGGGCTTCAAACTAGGACTGTCTGTTTTTTTTTATTATTACTTTAGGTAAAAAATATTGAGATATGCATTTTAGTCACCCTGTCCTTGTGTTTACAGTTTAAAACAATACTGAAAAAAAAGGCTGAGTAGTATGTTTTAACAGCTAAAGAAAGTCATTGTACTTCTTAATAGTTTATAAGCAGTATAGACTATATTAGACCAAAACTACATAAGTGATATAGTTAATGTATGTGCTTCTAATAATCTGATTTGAGCGGAAGCTTAAGACCTCAATATGCTTTAAACAAAGTATTGAATTTTACAATGACCGAACTGAGAGGGTTTTGACATTTTACACCATTTTATGTACCAAACTACTAATCTAGTAATTGTTTTGATAATGGATAGATTAATTAATTAATAAATAAGTTGTTAATTCCAGTTAATTCGTGTCACTAAATGTAAACCTGTAGGGTAATCTTTAGTCTTTATGTTATGTAAAACCTATAATTACCTGTACAATTTAACATCCATTTAGAAGCAAAAATTAAAAATCAAGAATGTGTTCCGAAACATACTGAAGCAAAAGAAATGACCACAACACAATTAACAAAAACTAAAATATCGTCCTCAGCACCTGACCTCAATGCTCCTGCCAAATGTGTGACCTAAGCCAACCTGGGGACGAGAAGCTATATTTGCACATCATAACACTCATCACTGCTGGTCCCACGCCAAGGTCCTGTAAACCTGAAAATAACTAATTTGAGTTGCCAAGGCTCCGGTTGGGTTGTTGTACTCTAATGCAATGGCCAAAATGATAAATTGCTTTTGGTGGCACTGACTCAACAACATTAAAAAGAGGTCGGCAGCAACCCTGATACACTACATCCAGCCACGTTGGAGCTCAGCCACACGATTGTAGGTGGGTTGTTGGCGTGGTGACTGTACATGTGTAAGTACATGTGTCTCAGCAGTCTGTGTGTGTCTGTGTCTGTGTGTCCATGTCCATGTGTGGAGACTTGGGACGTGATGTAGGAGGCTGCCTCAAACCAGTGGCTGAGCAGCGATCAGAGGAGGACCACAACCAGTTGCCTAATAATAAACCCTTCAAAGGCTGCCTGATGTCACACACACACAAACAAACACACACACACAGCAGCCACATGGACAACAGACAACAAAGATCACCAGTGAGAGAGAGAACACTGTTCACTGTGAATATTTAGCAGTACTTGTTGTGTGTGTTTGGTCTGTGTGTGTGTGTCTGTGGGTGTGTGTGTGTTGTGCATATTACATGCTAAAACCCATTTCTTAAGACACGTGG
This sequence comes from Eupleurogrammus muticus, assembly GCA_036785175.1. Taxonomy (NCBI): domain Eukaryota; kingdom Metazoa; phylum Chordata; class Actinopteri; order Scombriformes; family Trichiuridae; genus Eupleurogrammus; species Eupleurogrammus muticus. The sequence continues at coordinate 24,838,603 of JAYKQN010000009.1, forward strand.
CTGCATGTTCGTCATCGTAGCTACAGCCATTCCCATGGCAACAGCAGTGCGGACACCTACCTGTGAGGAGCCCCCACACCCCCCCGCACACACACACACACACACACACACACACACACCAAACACACACACACACAAACACACACACACACACACATTGTGTGTCTTTGTATTTATGCAAAGATGATTAGCAGGTCAAACAAGCAGGTCCCTTGCTGAGCTACTTCACCTGTGTGTGTGTGTGTGTGTGTGTGTGTGTGTGGGAGCAAGTGAGGGGAGGGGTCATGGGGAGGTTGTCTTCCCAGTATTTTGTCATGGCACACTTGACAAAACAAAGACAACTCACTTTTCTGGTCCTCTGCCACATTTGGTATTCAGGAACAAGTTGGTGCTCTGGCTGCAAGGACCCGATAACACCTCCTCTTTCCCTCTCTTGGGTATTGTGGCGGTGGGTGTGGGGTTGGAGGGGTCTCTTCACTCCAGACAGACCCCGCCATTTGAATGCAAAGCCTCAGCTGCTGCAAATCCGCACCCCCCTGCCCCTCTCCATCACCGCCACCCTTCTATTATTTTGTCGGATTTCACAGCTATTTTTGGATGGGTGGGCTAAGCCGTCCGAGGATCTCCACTGGAGATATGTCATCAAAACCCAGCCGCCGCTGCCCCGTATGTGGCCATTAACATAAAAATTAAAGAATTATACATGGAGAAAATGGGCAGTGAAATAATGAATGAGTGACTGAATGAATAAATGAAAATGCATAAATCCACCCTCCCAGTCTTCTTTTGGCTCAAGAAAAAGAAAAGTGACGGAATGGGGTTGTTTGTATCTTATTGAATTATTTGTTTAGAATTGAGCCTAAAAGCGTTTGTTTACAAATGACTTAACAGAAGGTGGAAATGTGGAAATGAGTGTTGAGCGGTGGGGAGCATGGATGAAGCTTGCCCTGACGGCCCCAAGGTGTCATGGCGGCTTAGTTGCATTTTTTGCATGTTGAGTTAAAAAATGTGATCCATTCTAAAACTTGTGTGGAAAAGGTGACCACAGGGTGGTCACGATCTGGTGTAATGCTTTCAAATACAGAAATATACATGTATAAAATATACAATGAATTAGCATTGAGTCAGATAGTTAGGTTCTGTCGAAACAGAACGAACTTATTTTAAGCCAAATTACTTCAAATCCGATCTTCAAGTGGCTGTTATACAGTATAAGACTTGAGAATCAAGTAGCGGGTGGCTGTGAAGTAGTTCCACCAGAGCTCAATGCAATTATTTAATAACTATGTCATTAATAAACTATTTAATAATCAATATGAGTCAATTTTATGAAGAGAAATCAAAATTCTCTGATTGCATTTTCTCAAATCTGATAATTTTCTGGTTTCTTTAGTCTTCTATAATAGTAAACTGATGATGACTGATGGTTGTGGACTGTTGGTCTAGACACAGAAAGACATTTAAGGTTGAACCTTTTTTTATGAAAAAACAACTAATTAAAGAATCATGATCAACCACGTGTTTCTATTCATAGCTTGTGTACTTTTTGTGTTTTTAACTGTATGTTTTTTACAGTGTCCTTGAGTGGAAAAAGGGGCCTTTGAAAAACATATTATTTTTATCATTATTATTATTATTATTATTATTTCAAAAATCAATAGATTAATAGACTCTTAAAATAATTCTTAGTTGCTCTAGATACGATTTTAAAGAATTGGAATACAGATTAGCTGAGGAATACAACATTATATCTAAAACATTTTTAGAATTTTAGGATATTGACTTTATTGAATATCGGAATTAGACTTTTTATACAATAAACTCATCACAAGTCAGTTATGATTTTTATAAACATATATGTAACTGGAGAGACGGAGAGATTCACAGAGGCCTAAATAAACCATGCTCTTATTTCAAAGAAAATCGCATTTCATCCAGAATGGTGCAGCTGTATTATGAACGTCTAATCTGCCGGTCAGTTCTTTCTCTTCGGTAGTAAAGACGTGATATGGAGCTGCTGACGTAGCGGGACTCGATCTGCTCGCTGTGACAGAGTCTGTGTCATCTCAGCTTCTATTTGCAAGGTGTTTATTCTGTCAACGACTTGAGTGTTTGCCCAGCTGGCACCAACTCCGGCTCTGGCAGTGCCAATACGCCACCTCCCCTGGGGAGGAGGCAGAGGGATCTACAGTAGGGCCTCGTAGGAGGGGGGGTTATGAGAGCTAAGTACAGGGGTAAGATCCCCGTCCTCCTTCCTCTTTACCGAAGAGGCAGTGGCAGCAAGCTGAGTAACGATGCCAGTCCGAAAGCTGCTACCACTACCACTGCCATCAGGACCCCCGCCCCCGCCAAAGTGGGGCGGCTTAGCCCCCCACATAATCCCTATTGACTGCCTCTTGCTTTGTCTGCCAATTCCCAGCATTGGATTTGTCTCACTCGATGATGCGCTCCACTCCACTTCTCCCACATTAATCCATACTGTTATTACTTTTCAATACCAACGCTAATTATTGCCCCACCCCTTCCTGCCCCAACACCTACCCACTGAGCTCCATCCCGACATTGACACACATACAATTGTTGGGACGTGAAGCCACAGTGGCATAAGACAAAACGAGTTAAGGGTGGTTGACGAGAGGCCAAGGATGACAGCAACAGAGGTAATTTCATCCCCAAGCTGCTGATGAATCAGCTGGCGGCTGCAAAGCGAGTGTGAAATGCAACGTGGAATGCAGTGCTGGGTGAGGCAGCATGGCGACATGAGAAGGAGGCCGCCCTCGCCACACTGCCATCGGAAACGTGCCAGCTCTGAGGGATGGCCTGCCTGCGTGCGTCTGTCACTGCTGACATCCACAGATTTTCCTGTAGTTCCTGCCACCGTCTTTTAGGCATGTGGTGTTATTTATTTATTTAGCATTACACCTCCTAAAAATCACTGTTATTGTCAAACAAACATCAATTTAACATCATTTTATTTAATTGATTAGCAGTAGTATCTGTGTCTGGCCCATCAACTTAGCAAGCTAATAAGTTGGCATAAAAGTCAAAACGTAAGTTGTTATTATTATTATTGTATTATTATTGCTATTATTTATGTAATACTGTAGATAATAATAATATTGGCTGGTGAATATACATACAATGCTTTTTAGCTCATTAGAAGGCTACCAGTGCATATAAAATATCAAGCTATACTTCATATTTTATGGTGGCCTGGTCATGTGACATGTACGGTGGCTGATAGGGACAAACGCACAGCAAAAGGTAAGTTACCAATAAGCTAACGTTGTTACCATGGCAACAGCAGAGCTTGCTGTCGTGGATGTAGAGTGATGAGCAGATTACAGTGATAGATAAAGAGGAGGAAACTGAAGAGGACTACCAGAATTAAACATAATCAGAGGATTCTTTTTTAAAGGATGGTTAAACTTTGGAGCGGTAAACCCTCACACAACCCTAACATAACCCTAACCCAACCCTAACAGAACAAACCCTGATAGCCATGCAGCTCTGCTCCACGTCCTTCTGTGTCCAATTCATAATATCTATCTCAGTCACACACAGTCGGCTCACTGTTGTGTTAATTTTAATGTTTATTTTATTTTTTTTAAACTTCTTTCAATGCTGCTGTAGCACTGTGAATTTCCCCACTGTGGGACAATAAAGGATCTATCTATCTATCTATCTATCTATCTATCTATCTATCTATCTATCTATCTATCTATCTATCTATCTATCTATCTATCTATCTATCTATCTATCTATCTATCTATCTATCTATCTATCTATCTATCTATCTATCTATCTATCTATCTATCTATCTATCTATCTATCTATCTATCTATCTATCTATGTTACAGCACCAGAGCAGAAATAATGTATTTGTTACTTGGAGTTGTTTCCATCTTGCATTTATTGCAATAACTAAATGTCCTTAAAAAAAGCACCTTTAGCGAGCATAAAAATGTATATTATTCAATAGGAAGTTCATTTTTTTAATTTTGCCATTTTCATCCAACTTTTGTAATGCATTTCAAACCGTATTAGATGATGATGACGTAAACACCTCTAGTTGTTCACTCACATTTTAATTGTATGTTAAAGTTACAAAAGTTATTTATGGAAAAAACAAAAATGAACAAGAAACTTTTTTTTGTAGATGGACTACAAACTTTACATTTATACTATGGGTACACAGTTGCACTTATATGCAGACATGGAGGAGCAGTAGGTAGTTGTGTTCCCTCACAGCTAGAAGGCTGTAGGTTCAAGTCTTTGGTTTGAGATCTTCCTGTGTCTGTGTGCGTTTAGTTCCAAGTTCTCTGGCTCCTCCCATAGTCCAAAAATATGCTGAGGTCAATTGGAGATTCTAGGTTCCCCATAGGTATGAGTGTGTGTGTGTGTGTGTGTGTGTGTGTGTTTGCACTCCACAGTGGACTGGTGACCTGTCTGGTATTCCTGCCTGTAATATGCTGAGATTGGCTCCAGCTGTGACGCAGTGCGGAATTAAGCTTGTATAGAAAATGACTGCCTATGACACTAAGAGGGGGACTCCATGCTTTGAACCTTTTCAATCCATGTTAGTGTGTGTATCATAACTATAGGACAACAATGTTGGGTGTGAGCCACAATATTCATGGCGGAGGTCTGCACTCTGCTAAACAAGAGTGCTTTTCTAGTTTAGTTTTTTTTTTTAGTTTCTGAGTTATAGTAGTTAGATTTATTTGATTTAAATAAGGAAAAAATGTATAATTTTGGTTGGATATAACTGTTCTGTACTTGAACCACCTGGAGACATCAGAAAGTCTCCCCATGGCATCAACTTTAAAGGCCTGGACTAATGTGTCATGTGGAAACTGCTCAGACAGACAGGAAGTGTTTGCAGGTGTTTGTTTGTGTACATGCTCGGCGCATGTGCATATCATCTTTACTGTTAAGTCCCACGATTACACAGTTAGTGTCCTTGGGGCTCCGCACGGCTCTGACCGAGTTTACCTGTCTCCAGGAGCTCCGGCAGTGCTCGGGCCTCCAGGACAGGTTGTCCATCTGTCACTGATCCCAGATGAGTCCCGTTAAGCAGCTTTGCATCAGGCCCGGTCAGTAGCAGCCACACACGCTCAGGCTATAAAAGAATCCGCTGCCAATGGCCGAGCCCGTGCAGCGTGTGCGTGTGCTCGGTTTAGTTCTGGTCAGTACAATCCTGAATCTGCTGTCTGCAGGACACTCTATACGCTCCCACATGGCTGCAGGCTCAGCTTTGAATTAAGGGATGTTTGGAAGGTTGCACACAGGAGTAGTCAAGAGTAAATCCAACAAATTTTTGCACTGGCGACATGCGTCCTATATCTGAAAGATGTGTCGATAGGGTGTTCTCTCCAAAAAACACACTCTAGAATATAATTCAAGGGGTGTATTACTGCCAGTTGGAAGATAAAACAGACAATTTATGAGTTGATGAGTTGTGTTGATGTAATAATGTTAGTAATTACACCAACTCAATACTGCGTCATATAGACTGACATGTCTTCATTAGAAGACAATTAAGTTGGAGAAACTTCTGACTTTTTTAAATAGTTTTCACCTTAGAAACTCTAAAAATCTAAGGACCCGAATATTTTTTAAATATGTCAAAAAAATACATTTTGTGAGTGATCAACTTAACAACTTGTGTTTTTCCCCAATTATCAAGTAAGTGGTGATTAAAAACATCATTGAAGGGGAAATCTACTTTGACTTATTCAGTGTAGTTCATTGTTGAACATAATTTATTTGCAAGTTGTCAAACAAATTAGTCAATTATTCGATTAGTGGCTATTACATTAGTCGAATAATCATTTTGAATCACTTTAAAAATGAAAACCTGATTATTTTCTGGTTTCTTTATTCTTCTCTAATAGTAAACAGATAAACTTTGAGCTGTGGACTGTTGGTCTGTACAAAAAAATACATTTTAGGTTTGACCTTCAGCTTTAGGAAACAGTGACTGACCATTTCATGAACCAACTAATCCAATAATTATTTTAATAGTTGATAGATTAATCAGCTATGAAAATAGCTGCTAGTTGCAGGCCTAGTTCAAATAAAACAACGTTACTTGTTTTTGGTGCAGACATTTTTAACAAATATATTTTTTATAATTCAATCAATTGATACATTAAACACCAAATATTTTGAAAATTGACTGATTCGAGTAAATTTTAGGAAGAAAACGTCCAAATGATCTGATTCCATCTTCTCTTCTCTGATTATTTCCTGGTTTCTTTAGTCTATAACAGTAAACTGATGATCTTTGGGTTGTGGACTGTAGACTGTGGACTATCAAAATAGTGGTTTGTTGCAGCACTAAAATTTTACAACTCAAAAAAGATTGATGGAAAATGTCAAGATAATTTTTGTTTCTGAAGCAATATATTTCTTCCTTTAGATTCTATCTGTGAGTCATGTTACTTTCTCTCATATATTTAAGTCTGCAACAGGAAATTGATAAACACTTGCAGATGCATCACCTACAAAATATATATGATCCTGCAGATAGTCTGTACCTCATCTCAACTTTATTCAAAAAGTGGTCTCAGAGATAGTTTGAGAACATTTTGAAGTATTTCTCCAAACGTCATCTGTATTTTTGGCCAGTGAGACGACAGGATTCATTTTTGACATCTGAGAGGTAGAGACCTATCAATCGTCTGTTTTGCAGCCTGCTTCAGATGACCTCTGTCTAAAGCAAACACACACTGAGGCTTTCCATGGCACAATGACTGAAGTGAAAATTGTGGGCTGCCTTTGAGAGACTTGCAGAAAGCACATTTCTCCGATATATTGATCATCTGTTGTTGACATGATGGTATCACAGCCGCCTGAAGCCTGATCCGTCTGCTTTTATGTTGGCCCCATATGGGGGTCACAGACACATTGCAATGACAAGGTAACATTAAAAAATCTGTTTGTAAGAGTTTTTTTTAGATGATGGGGGATATTTAGGGGTTTGTGACAGAGTTATTTGAGAATGTTCCTGTTCAGAGGCACAAAATATGGGATGGAGGGCCTAATTGATCATCTCTATGTGATGAAATTTTATGTGGGAGCATTCTAATATCAAATTTAGTTCATCAATGTGGGGCCGATCTGAGATACTTGGAATATTTTAACAGTATAAGTATTGCATTATTGTATCTGTCACCTTTTACAATATAATGCAAATCTAAAAGAAAAAAAGAGAAAACTTGATAAACTTAGAATTTCTTAATCATACATTTGACTTCTGCATTAGTAAATACTATAAAAGTATATTGATATAAAATATATCAGTGCAGTGTTAGAGAATTATAAAAACAAGTAGAAAAAAGTGACTGTCACTTACAAAGTAGGATCACTATTGACAAAATATTTACATGAGATATTGCACAGATGAGAGTGGCAATGGGTTGATAATAAATAAATCAAAATATGTAAGTACACAAACAAGAAAAACAATATGAAGGAAGTGACACATTCAGGTTATAACCTTATATTTCACATGGAATCAGCAGAAGCACACACACATGCTAAAATGTAGTGGAGTAAAGAACAAATTAGCTTCAGATATGCTCAAGTAAAGTACAAGCAGTGGACACACATTATGGATTTAGCAGGAAAAAATCATGATGGAGATAAATACAGCTTAAGATTTTGCTTTTTTTCATTTTTTGGTATGTATAAAAAAAGTGTTTAATGTTAATTAAATTATTTTTGTGCAATGGTACTTTTTGCTTTTATTTTTTGTAAAATCTGTTAAAAAATATAGTTTAAACTAAAGTTGATGTCAGAGTTTACAGACTGAATTTATTATTTATAAAAAAAAAATAATTATTTCTAAATTAAATGTTCTAATGAACATGGTGGTGCGGTGGGTAGCACTGTTGCCTCACAGCAAGAAGGTCGCAGGTTCAAGACCCGCCTTGGGCCTGGGTCTGGGGCCTTTCTGTGTGGAGTTTGCATGTTCTCCCCGTGTCTGCGTGGGTTTTCCCCGGGTACTCCGGTTTCCTCCCACAATACAAAAAACATGCTCAGGTTAATTGGTAAACTCTAAATTGCCCATAGGTGTGAGTGTGAGAGTGAATGGTGTGTGAATGGTGTGTGTGCCCCACGATTGGCTGGCGACCATCTGGGGTGTATCCCTGCCTCTCGCCTTAACGCGCTGGGATAGGCTCCAGCAGACCCCTGCGACCCCGAAAGGGAATAAGCGGGATAGACAATGGATGGATGGATGGATGTTCTAATGAATAACAACAAGAAAAACATTTCAAGAAATGTTTAAGGAAAATAAAATAAAACAAATTAACCTAAATAACAGAGAGAGATAGATAGAGATTATTGTGTTCTGCCCCCAACAGCACAAACCACACACAGCTGTGTCCAGTTGCCCAGTCTGACAGGCCCTGTCCAGTCTGGGCTTCCATCAGATAGCAGCTTACCTTTAATAGCCAGGCAACACGGACACAGACAGCAAAGAACCTGCCTTTGTCTTTTCACCAGCCACTAGCTGTTCTCACACACACACACACACACACACACACACACACACACACACACACACACACACACACATCATCTGACAATTGACAGAATAAACATGATGTGTTGGCTGTGCCAAAGTGGGCTTCAACACTTCATCTTTACCTGGTTAATCAGTGAAATAAAGCTAAACAATTAGTATCATAAACCATTAAGTATACTTCACAAGTGAGTTTTAGCATCTATTCACCTATGAGGGAGTTTGTGCTAAATTGAACCAATCAAAAAACTGCAGAGTTGCAATGATTAATCAAGCAGGATTGCACATCCATGATGTAAGCCAGTTTTAAGAGGAAAATGTCCAAAATTACTGGTTTCAGCTTCTCAAATCAGATTTTTTAAGTTCTTTTCTGCTCTAATAGTACACTGATGACGTTTGGGTTTGGACAAAAAAAACATTTTATGTTCAATCTTCAGCTTTGGTAATTAATGATCAACATTTATACCATTTCATGAACCAAACAACTAACACATTTATTATTTCAATAATAATTAGGTGTAGCCCAAGTCCACATGTATCCATGAATGTAGGGCTGGGTGAATAAAATAATATTAATATATTTTTTGATTAAAAGAGGCTTTATATAGATATTCATTGCTGATTTACTTTAAATATTTGGTGGCATATGCTTAATTACCTACTTATAATACATAAAAATAGAGGCGGGTGACATAGCTAACATATATTCATAAAGCAAATTTGATATTTTATATGAGTGTGTGACAATAGTTATTGATCATTTAAATTCTATCTAAATCTATTTTTAATAAACACCAGGGCTGAATATGACTACTTTATATTAAAGTTGAAAATCTTGAGTTAATCTATCAATATTATATTAAGCTGTTTTCTTTTAGTATTGATGATGTAAATATTGCTGATATGTAGTATATTAGTATTTTACTATATGTAACAAAATATAACAAAAGTAAATTTTCATGGGAAAATTGTATTTTTGATGCTACTAAAAGTTATTATCCCATTAACTTTGACAGCACAAATAATTTACCTTTACAGGTAGAATAATATATGTAAGATATATCAATAAGAGGTCAAAAGTTGTTCTCCTTTAATGCATAGTAATAGAGAAAAAATAGAGAAACAAGCTTGCGGTGTCTGTAAAGCATGTATCACCCTGCTCCCCATCACCCTATGGCTGATGTGATGTTAATGACTGTTGTTGAATAGAATAAAAAGGTTGACCATCAGCACCAGACCTCAGTTCTCTACCTCTGTCTGTCTGTCTCCTACCTGTAATCAGATAAAGTGAGCCAAGAGGTGCGATAAGGAAGGGGCTCCCTGGGGTGCTATGTCGCTCCCCTTCCCCACCCTCCACCCCCCAGCTCTATCTTTGCTGCTGGTGGCAATGCTGGTTTAGTATGCATAGACCTAAGCTATCTGGTCCACTGCACCTTGACTCCCCCCCCAACTCACACACACACACACACACACACACACACACACACACACATACACAATAGGTCTACTTCGTATTTTAGGTTGGAGACTGTGATCTGTCGCTAAAAGGACTCTGACAGGAAGTGGCAGTAAAGTGGCGGATGCTCTTTCACTTGTCAGAGGGCGGCACTGTCCATGTACCAAATAAAGACTGATTCCATTCAATCATTGTCTTAGTTGTCTCAATCGTATCCATCTGCCCTCTGAATTTGACCTTTCCTTTTACAGAATGGATCAGTAATTGCTGTCTACTTAAATAAAAATCTACTATCTGTATCTGATTCTTGTATATGGTTATTAGAGCTGCCACTAACAGCTCTTCTGGTAGTCGATTAATCTATTGATTATTGAAATATTTATATATATAGTGAATATATATCGATTCTTTTTCAGAAGAAATTTTAACTGCAATGATTAATTGATTATAGTTGCCAACTTCTTTGTCCATACCAACATTCCACAACCTAAAGATCATCAGTTAACTAATATAGAAGAATAAAGGAAGCAGAAACATTTCTGACACTATGACAAAAAGTCATAGCAATGCAGAAGTAGGGAAAAACTGATACTACCTACAGATATAGATTTTTCAAAGTTAATAGGTAGATTGTTCAAAAGTAATGACACGTTAATGATAAATGGACAGGATTTAAAAGCAGGGACAGTGTCAGCAGATCCAAAATTAGACTGGAGAGACTGACTCATATCAATTAATCGATAATCAAACTAGTTGTTGAATAATATGTGTGAACTAATTGATCAACTGAATAGTCATTGCAGCATTTTTGTATCCTAACCCTTATTAAAAATAATTAAAAGTCATGATATCTCTGCCTTTTCAGCTTTGATTCTTTTCCAAATCTGACTCTTGTGAGTCCAAGTAACATGTCTAATGTTTAAAATTGAATACATCGAGATATTCATGGGGCGACACGGTGGAGCAGTGGGTAGCACTGTTGCCTCACAGCAAGAAGGTCGCAGGTTCAAGACCGCCTTGGGGCCTGGGTCTGGGACCTTTCTGTGTGGAGTTTGCATGTTCTCCCCGTGTCTGCGTGGGTTTTCACCGGGTACTCCGGCTTCCTCCCACAATACAAAACATGCTCAGGTTAATTGGCAAAATCTAAATTGCCCATAGGTGTGAGTGTGTGTGTGAATGGTGTGTGAATGGTGTGTGTGCCCCACGATTGGCTGGCGACCATCTGGGGTGTATCCCTGCCTCTCGCCATAAAATGCGCTGGGATAGGCTCCAGCAGACCCCTGCGACCCTGAAAAGGAATAAGCGGGATAGAAAATGGATGGATGGATGGAGATATTCATGCATCCTACCTTTAATTTAAGATTAATTACACCTATAGAAAGTGGTTGGGTTAATCACTGTTTGTAAAACACTCAAATCTATACAAAACTGAACCATGAACTTCATAATAAGTCTTATTATATCTCTGTGTTTTAAAAGCAATAATGTTCTCTCTCTCTTTCACAGTGAACATTATTCTTCATGAGAGGTGTCTTCCTCACGCAGTAAAACATCAGCGTCATGCAGCTGACGTGTCAACAAGCCGTCACTGACAAAATTCATACAGATCTCTTCGGGAATATAATTATTGCTGGGTACACACTGAACATTTGGAAAAGATCCAAATCCAATTAACAAAGAGGTAGGCACATGAACACAAAATGGAAATGAATGTTTGCAATTCAAACACAAATTGGCTTAGAGGAGAACATGGTTGTACAAAGGATTTCAAAAAATGACAAAAAGAGAAAGACAAATAAAAAAAAATATATATAGAAGTAGACTGAGCTTAGGTTGTACCTACACACACACACGTGTGTGTGTGTGTGTGTGTGCACGTGCAAGCATGTATATGTTTGTGTTTTAGGGAATGATAAGGTCCTGAGGTTCCTACAAACCAATGTCTATATAAAAAGAGCAGAAGAAACAAATGTATGTGTGTGTAGGTGTGTGTCAGTGTGTGTGTGTGTGTGTGTGTGTCTGTGTGTGTGTCTGTGTGTGTGTGTGTGTGCGCACTGAGACATCCTTGTCAGTGAGAGGGCCCAGGGGACGGCCTGGCCTCCTCAGCCTCCTCATGATGATTGATGCTAGTGGGCCCCACACGCCCCGGCTGCCCAGCTAAATTAAAAGCCTATTTTGTAAAGTTGTAAAGAGAACAGAATGGTTGGAGGGTTGGTTTGTGTGAGAGTGTGTGCAAGTGTGTGTGTGTGTGTGTGTGTAGGTGGGTGGGTCACAGCCGGGGCGTTCTCCAGTGTCTTTAGTATCATCAACCCCTCAGAGAACAGCCAGAAGGGGGTCTCCTCCATGCATGATGCTTACACACACACCCACACAGACACACACACAAACACACACACACACACACACAGACACACACACACACACTAAAATAGAATCAGAAAAAAAAACATTTGTAGGAACAGACATGTTAGGCACTTATTACTGTTCTATTATATATTTGCATATATAGATAAATACACACATACAAAATAAACCACACCATCAAATGGGAAATGGGAAAAGTCCATGACGAAAATTCAGTTTGGCATATATGAAAAAGAAAAATATCCAAACCTCACATCTCAACTAGTAATTTTAAAGTAAGTTTAAATCAAAATTATGACAGAAGAGTAAAAATCACAAGGTAACAATTGATACTGTCATATATATTGCAAAAGTCAATATATTATAAGACAATCAATGTTTTTTTTTTAATGTAATAATAGTTTATTTGTATAGTACCTTTTTTAAGTGTGTTTTGGAATTTTCTTTTTGCTCACTAAAATTCTAATAAAATATGACTACCAACCTAAGCAAAAATGTATCAATATACACTCACCGGCCACTTTATTAGGTACACCTGTCTAACTGCTCTTAACACTTAATTTCTAATCAGCCAATCACATGGCGGCAACTCAGTGCATTTAGGCATGTAGACATGGTCAAGACAATCTCCTGCAGTTCAAACCGAGCATCAGTATGGGGAAGAAAGGTGATTTGAGTGACTTTAATCGTGTCATGGTTGTTGGTGCCAGAAGGGCTGGTCTGAGTATTTCAGAAACTGCTGATCTACTGGGATTTTCACGCACAACCATCTCTAGGGTTTACAGAGAATGGTCCGAAAAAGAAAAAATATCCAGTGAGCGGCAGTTCTGTGGGCAGAAATGCCTTGTTGATGCCAGAGGTCAGAGGAGAATGGCCAGACTGGCTCGAGCATCTTTTAGTCATTTGAGTGAATCGACCCCTTAAAATATTGCAATATTCTCATAGCCCCCTCGGTTGTTGTGGAGCTTACAATTCTATTGTTGGGATAATGATGCAGTGAAGTTATCGGTGTACAATTACCTATAAATATAATGAGTACAATGACAGCATAACAGCAGCAGTCTCATTTACATTCTACATCAATTATTGTTTCTTGTAGGATAAATGCATTATAATTACCCCACAAGAACACAATGGGACTTTTGAGTCAGTGTGAACTTAAATAATTTGCACCCTTGAGTAAACTAAAAAAGTTGTCAATTTCAATGTTTGTTATTACAATATTCAGTTATTATACCAATACTGATCAATCACTTTACCTACATTTTGCACTTAGATTTTAATGATTACGATGCAGCTCAACTGAATCTTTCCTAAGTATCTTAAATCAGCTCCACATTGATAAACTAAAACATTATAATACTCTCAGATGTATTTAATGATTGAAAACCACTAGCAATAATAACACACTAACGCAGATGATCTTTGGGTTGTGTTGAGACTGTTGGTCTGGACAAAAACAGACCATTTTAGGTTAAGTCCTTCACTTTGAGAAACAATCAACCATGATCGGCATTTTACATTATTTTATGAACCAAACAATTAGCATCGATAATCAATAGATTAGTTGTTTAATATAGTAGTGAGCTGCAGTTGACTTGTGCACATACTAGAGTCTGGTTTCATCATCTACAGTAGATTATTTTTTTTTGATCACAGTATTTCTACTTATTCTGAATTAAGTAGTATTTAAATATTTCTTTCACCTCTGTTAAGGACATAAAGAGACACGTTGAGAAAACAAATGATGAAATGTGTAATAAAACAAATAAACTTGCTGTTAAAACTCCAAATTCTCCTTGTGACAATGACTTGATGTGTAAAGGCAGAGAGGTTTCTCATTAAATACATAAATTAGCCAAACTTAAATGTGGACTAATGTTGGAAATCGCTCCTAATTTATATCAGGCTATATTTGATCAGGTGATTTGTGACCAGGCATCTGACTCTTGAAGCCAACTTTCAGTACTTGATAGTTTTTGGTCGGTACACAAAAAGTATTGAAGTCCGATTTCCAGCCTGACAGAGTGTAAACTGAAATGAAAGCAAATAAATAGGCCTGCAAGGAAGAATTGCTCATTCAACACATTAAAACACTCTGTTTTGGAACATTATCGGCAATAATGTTAAAAATAGGTGACTTTCCTTCAATAAAACATGCAAAACATATTTATTACATAGAAAAGCAAGACAAAGTTTATTTTGACTACAAAGCTTTCATTTTATCTTCAGAGTTCAAATTCAATATTACTTAACACATCAATAAACTATACAGTAAATTTTGTGCTATATTTATTTAATTTTTCGATGCTTGTAAACATTCTGTGACCCTTTGCCTGCATGTTTTTAATCCTCAGCCACTCAAGGATGGGACACTCACATGTTTGTATATTATTTGCAAATCATTTATCCTGAATGTGAATTTAATTGACTCTGCGACTCCAGGGAGGCAAGGACAAGTGCGAAAAACACACACCCACACACACCCACACACACCCACATGCACTCGCATGTCACCCTCCCTCTCTGCTTTTAAGCCATGCCAGACCACTCCCCTCCCCTCTTCTGTTGTTGGCAGCAAGAGGTGAGTGGAGTGACAGCCCAGTATGGCCAACCAGCCGGACACACACAAACACACACACACACAAACAACCAGAGGTCAGGCCTGTGTCAACTGGGGTGTGGAAGCCAGCTGAGGAGCCCCGCCTGTGCATTGTGCTAATTTGCTGTGTGTGTGTGTGTTTTTGTCATTCACGTATAGGTCAATAAAGTTTTTTTTTCTTTATTAAGGAATGAAACCAGAAAACAGGATGAGCATCAACAGGTTAATTAGATGCCCCAATCAACTGTATATTATCACAATTGCAGCAGTAACATTATTCACTGTGAAAATTAACAATTTTCAGCAGAGATGCAATGATCATTGATTAGTTGCCAACTTTTACCTTAATTGCCAACTATTTTGATAACTGATTAATTGATTTGAGTCATTTTTAGGAATATAAATCTACTATTTCTTATATTCTATTACATTGTCACTCTAATTTAGGCCACAATGATAGGTCAATTAGTAAATTAATCAAATTGTTGCTGACTATTATATCAATTGCTAACGATTTTTTATAATTGATTAATTGGATTAATTTTTATTAAGAACATTTCAAAATTCTCTGCTTCCAGCTTCTCAAATCTGATTATTTTCTGGTTTCTTTAGTCATCTATAAAAGTTTATTCCCAAGCTTTGGGAAACAGTGATAGACAGTTTCCACCATTTTATAAACCAAACAACTAATCCAATAATTGTTCCAACAATTAATAGATAAATTGATGGTCATGATAATCATCTTGTATAATCATCTAGTATAATCATCTAGTATTGTAGTTACTCGGTGTTAGGTTTATTGGGTAAGATAACACTTTAATTACCAAAGAATACCTGTTTGTTGTTTCTAGTTTAGCAACACTAGGCAAAAGTAGCCTTAAGCTACTGCACTCTACCTGTAGTTTAGGATTATCTCCTCCTACGCACCTGCACTCTAATGTTGTTGTACATGTAAAACGCATAGGATAGTGAGAAACGCAATTTCAATTCCTTTGTATGTCAAGTACATGTGAAGAAATTGACAATAAAATTGACTTTGACTTTGAATAAATGAGTGGTCGACAAAATGTACAGGATTTCAACAAGTTGATTTTGTCATATTACGTAGCTACGACTTTATTTGGAGATGTGAAAATGATAATGATAATGTCCACCAGGGGGCATTTAAAATGACAAGCAGAACACACAGAAACACAAGCTAACCCTGCAAATCCACCAGTGATTGAAGGTGGCGCCAACGTCTAACAACCAGTCTGAATATCAGGTCACATCTGTTTTACCATCGGCCGTCCAGGTCACGGCGAGGATGGTCCTTCTACTCTACCTGCTCCTTATCTTCGCCATCGTCCTCACATCACTGTGGTGACTTTCTATGATGGTCATTGGTTATTGTTCCCCGTGGTTCTTCATTTTCCTTATTCATAAACACACACACACACACACAAAATGTACACATACACACACACACACACACACACATACACACACAATTTTCCTCCCTGCTGTCAGGCCATTTACAGAGAGGTCACAACCCCAGTGAATGATGGGAATGCTGAGCTGGAACCTATCAACGCTGCCGACATGACCAACAGCACCCCCCACCCAACACACAGATCTGTCAGTATATATGTGAATGGTGGAGGTGTGTGTGTGTGTGTGTGTGCAGGGGAAGGGGGTTACAAAGGCTGTGTGTGTCTTGTATGCATGCTGTCATGATCAATTCTGTTGGAGTGGTGAAAAGCTGATCTTTTCAGTCGCCTCGCATTCCGCCCTATGGTGCATTGTGTTTGTGTGTGTGTTTGTGTGCGGCCTCAGTTGCATGCTGTGTTTGTGCAAAGTGTGTATGTGGCATATGTGTGCTTCCTTGTGAGCATACTGATATTTGTTTGGTAGGTGTTTCTGCATCTGCGTGTGTGTATCTGAATGCAAATGCAGAGATATTCAAGCATTTATTTGTCCGTGTGTGTGTGTGTGTTTATGCCCACACTTGTAAGGAACAAATTGGAACAAAGAACCCTTCATAGTAAAGGTCTTACAGAAGGTCTTACCGTGTCACCTTTTTTAATTGGCTATTTTACTGAGAGAATTATAGTTCAGGGATAAATCAGTTTTATTACAATTTCAGTCTGGTTTTCATAACAAACACATGGCATCTGATGATCAGACAGGTTGTTTGCTGCCTCACTTTTTTAAGAATGTGCAATTTTTTGTTAATAAAATAAAAAAAATGTATCTGGTTTTGAAATTGTAGTATGATTTGTAAGCTATTAAATCATGGCATGTTGTAAAATTGTATAAGACAATAAAGATGCTGCTTTGGTTAAGACAAGGATGACACATGTTGTCAAACAAGGTTATTTAATTGAAACTCGAAGAAGGACAGAAGAAAGATAAAGAATAAGTTGGGGTGATAAAATTGGTTTGTTTACTTTCACAGTTTGTGGTTTAATTTAAATTTGTGGTGTTCCAATTCCTAAAGATGTATTCTGTCCAAATGTTAGTAATTCAATGTGTCACGGTTATGAGTTTCCAAACCAAACTGTGTGTATTTTGTGAGTAATACTACTTAAAGGTAAAAGTAATACTACTTGTGTACATAAAACTACTTAAATACATCAAAATTGTATTTACATGCTTAGCCTATATTCAGCAGTTATCCAGTTTTCCAGAATGTAGCAAATAGGTCTAGAGCAAAGATGGTCCGTAAATATCTACAAAAAACAAACCACTGGCTAAGTTACATATGTATAAAATTATTATAAATTCAGAATATGTAATGTGTGGTTGGCTCCTTTGATGGACTTCAGCTGAGTAAGGGAAACACACACTGAGATCCACTGCTGAGATGGAGGAATCTGTCCATAGGACAACTATTAGTCACACACTGCACAAATCTGGTCTTTATGGAAGAGAGAAAATAGGAAAGACATATATAAAAGAAATCTATTACAAATTATGTTTGAAGTTTGCCATAAGACACCAAGGAGAGATTTAAACATGTGGAAAAAATTGGTCCAAAATTTAATTTTTTGTGAAAAATGCAAAATGTTTTAGTTGGTGTAAAAGTAACACTTCACATGACCCTGAACACACCATCCCCACTGTCAAACATGGTGGTGGCAGCATCACAGTCTGGTGCTGCTTTTCTTCAGCAGGGAAGATGGGTAAAATTGATAGAAGATGATGGAGCCAAATACAGGACCATTTTAGAAGAAAACCTGTTGGAGTGTGTAAAAGACCTGAGACCTAAAGCAACATCTACAATAGAATGGTTCAAAACTAAACATATCCAGGTGTTAGAAAGACAAGTCAAAATCCAGACCTGAATCCAATTGAGAATCTGTGTAAAGATCTAAAAACTGATGTTCACAAACACTCTACATACGTTACTGAGCTTCAGCGGTTTTGTAAGGAAGAATGGGCAAAAATGTCTTTAGATGTACAACACTGATAGAGACATACCTCAAAAGACTTGCAGCTGTAATCCCAATAAAAGGTGGTTTGACAAAGTATAAACTCAGGAAAAAGAAACAATATTGCAAATCCTTTCCTAACTGTATATTCCTACAGTGTTTTAGCAATAGATCAGTATTAAATCAGCAGTAAATCATGTGTGGAATCATCTAATATTATTTATTCCTTCATACAAGAATGTTTTATCAATTTCACTCTATTAAATTCCAGATCTTGGCAACTATCTTTAGTGTAAGTAAATTCTAAAAAGAACACCAAAGTTACAGTGAACCGTAACAACATCAATATGTGTCCTCCCAAGTATGGTAATACCATCAGATATGTGTGTGTTCGTGTGTGTGTGTGTGTGTGTGTGTGTGTGTGTTGTGACAGCAGAAGTCTAGACAGAAATCCAAGAAGTGAGGGGTGGGAGGTTTTGGTTGCTCTGAGGGAAGCGGTCCATCCTGCCATCCTGTCATCCCTCCCACACCCCTGCTCAATTTCTGGGCCAGGCCTGATCTGGCGCCCTTGTGTCACCAACAGATGGGCCTTTCACAAAAGGACCTCTTGGTCCGCCAAGCCGGTCTCCTGCACACCCGATTAAATCTCAATAGAAAAGTCAGAATTGATACACTGAGTCTATGCTGATTCAATTAGAGCAGGACGGCATGAGGAAAAGACAGTTGTGTTGTTTTCCCTTAGAATCTGACTTTTCTGTTGTGACATATTTATTACCAGAACAACAGCTTTTTTCCATCACTTCCCAAAACCATTAGTGGCTGTTAGAAAAGAAGGTTAGGATAGTTTCTCTGACCTGTCACTGCTATTGTAGGTTTTGGTTTAGTCACAGGAACTATAGGTTAGGGAAGAACTCCAATGATTAGTCAATTAACTCAATGAGTTACCATTTATAACATTTAGGATTATTTTTGAGAAAAAAATGACCAGAGCCTGGACTGTCACTTCCTGAGTCTCCCTGTGTGTTTTCCCTGTGTTCTGCTCCTTGTGTTCACTCCTCCCTTCACTGTATTTTCAGGTAGAGGTGGGGTCCCACACTGGATGCATGGCTCTCCATGTAAACCTGTGTTTCCTCTCCTGCTCCACCAGCTCCAGCCCTGCCTCTACCTTCCCGACCCAGCTTTCTCTCTTTCCCCCTGCACAACCATCACAGGAATCAGCACTGAACCGGTCTCCTGACCCAGGTCCCTATCTCTCTTCCTTCCACCCCACCCACATAGAATCCTGCTACACTCCCATAGAACCCTGCTACACTCCAATTGAACCCTGCTACACTCCAATAGAACCCTGCTACACTCCCATAGAACCCTGCTGCACTCCCATAGAACCCTGCTACACTCCAATCGAACCCTGCTACACTCCAATAGAACCCTGCTACACTCCCATAGAACCCTGCTGCACTCCCATAGAACCCTGCTACACTCCAATAGAACCCTGCTACACTCCAATAGAACCCTGTCCACTCACATCAAACCCTGCTACACTCGCATAGAGCCCTGCTACACTCCAAAAGAACCCTGCTACACTCCCAAAGAACCCCGCTACACTGCCATAGAACCCTGCTACACTCCCAAAGAACCCTGCTACACTCGCATAGAGCCCTGTTTCACAGCCACATAAAGTCAACAATATCAACAGCCTTTTACCATCTAAAAAACATTGCAAAAATCAAAAATATAGTGTCTTAACCAGACTTGGAGAGACTGATCCATGCATTTGTCTCCAGCAGGTTAGACTACTGCAATGGCCTGCTCACTGGTCTCTCTAAACGAGCTGTTAAACAACTACAGAACATTCAGAACACTGCAGCTCGAGTCCTGACTAGAACCAGAAAATATGACCATATTAGTCCAGTGCTCATGTCTCTGCACTGGCCTCCTGTCACTCAGGTAATAGACTTTAAAACAGCTTTACTTGTGTACAAGTCTCTTCATGGTCTAGCACCAAAATACATCTATGACATGTTAGAGCCATACGAGCCATCTAGGACCCTGAGAACCTCAGGGACTGGTCTCCTGCAGGTGCCCAGAGTCAGGACTAAACATGGTGAAGCTACATTCCAGTTTTCTGCAGCTAAAATCTGGAACAGTCTTCCAGAGAATGTGAGACAGGCCTCACGCTGACAATGTTTAAGACCAGGCTGAAAACAGTTCTGTTTAACCGTGCATATGAAAACTGAAAGTATCTTATCTACACTCTTCACTCTTTTTTAAATTAATGATGAATTCTATGTTTTATGATTTTCCTTTTGTGATTTTATGTAGGTTTTGCTCTCCTTTTGTGATTTTGTGTAACTGTAAAGCACTTTGAATTGCCCTGTATATGAATTGTGCTCTACAAATAAACTTGCCTTGCCTTGTCTTGCCTTTCCTGTTACACTTACTACCCTCTCTGTGTCTTTGTCCACTCATGTGTTCAGACCATGAACTGTAACAGTTCCAGCTTCCTAAAGTGATTATTTTACTAAGAGAATAAATTGTGATATGTTCAAAGACCAATTAGTAAAATCAGTATTAAATGAAGTAACCACGTTATGATGTGTTTAAATATGATGTTAATATTGGAAAATATAGCTATCAGTAAAAACTTTAAAAAAATATGGTTGTTTGCATGAGAAATTAATTTGTTTTCCACAGTATAGAGCTGCAAAGTCAAAGTCAATTTTATTGGCAATTTCTTCACATGTACTTGGCATACAAAGGAATCAAAATTGTGTTTCTCACTATTCTATGCATGTACTGTACAACATGTACAACAACATTAAAGTGCAAGATTAGATTAATTAGATTAGTTGCAAACTATTATTTGTCAAATATGTTGATAATCTAAGTCAAATTTATCAATTTGAGTCATTTTTTATAAAGAAAAGGTAAATCTAATTATTTTCAGACTTGTTGTCTTCTGTAAAGTGGTAAACTGATGATCTTTAGGTCTTGGACTGTTAGTTTGAACAAAAAACGATTTGGGGTTGAATATTTAGTTTTGGGAAACACAACTTTATGAACCAAGCTGCCTCCAACTGACTAATGATGACTGATCTGACCAACAATTAAATGACTGGCACTTACTGACTCACCGAATGGCCCAATCACAGACTGCCAGGGGCAACTAGGAATAGGGGTTCAGCTGTGCATTTAACCGTGTGTGTGTGTTGTGTGGATTGAATTCAATAGGACAGACAAGCGGCTGTCTGTGATTAAGAATAAATAAGCCAATAAATATTCAATCAGGACAAAAAGAGGCATGATTAAAGGGATGGGGAGGCTGTTGGGTGAGGTCAGGCTCAGCACTGGTGGAGAAGTGTGTGAGATAGAAATCATGCAGGCAAATCTCTTTATGATGTCGTTTCTTGATAATACACTACATAATGATGTTAGAATGACAGGCAAACAACGTTTCACTTTACACCGTTATGCATTAAAGATTTGATTGTTTTCAAACGCCTTTTAGAACAAATGGAAATATTATTACTCCAGACAAATAAGCCTCACACATGCACAGCCTTTCATTTGCGTGCAAAAAAAATGCAGAAATATAAACATGGAAAATACTTACGTGACTATACAATTTGACAGCTTTAATCATAAACAAAAACTTTAATGGGTTTCCCAAATGAGTCTGTAGTTTCACTTTATACTGACAAAATTGTATTCTATACTTTGAGCCGCATCCAACACCTCCACACACAAAAAAGACATTTACATGCATTATTTTACCAAATCTTTCAAATATGATTATTTTCTGTTTTTTTTTTTCTTCTATAATAGTACAAAAACAACCATTAGATTAATTGACTATCAACATAGTCATTGGCTGCAAACCTAATATTCAGTTAATGTTTTCAAAATCCTGAAAAATGTCCATCCCAAGTATACCACTATATTGATCATACATATGTAGCACAGACACAACACCAGCTTACTGATGTAATGTCAGAATGGAAAAATGGAAAAAGAACTTAAATACATTTAATTTTGAGTCATCTGTTTCTGCTAAAGTAGCTAAGGCTGCAAAATAAAAAATACTTTTATTGTTGATCTAACGACTATTGAAATGACTAATTGATTTGTTCTTTGCGTTGTTAAATGGTGTGAAATGATCAATCACTAAAAGAGCATCAGTTTACCAAAGATCATCAGTTTACTATTATAGAAGATTAAAGAAACCAGAAAATAATCAAGGAAGAGAAGCTGGTACCAGAGGATTTGAACTTTTTCTTTAAAATGATTCAAAAGCATTAATTAATTAATTTTCACTTTTTGGCACATGTAATAGTAAGCAAATAATGGATTACTCAACTTCAACGGTGATTATAATTAATTAAATTTGAACAGTGACCCCTACATCACAACTGTTATCAAAGTTTCCAGGGTTTTTTACTACTTATTTCAGAAGTACGGATGACTGATACAAATTAAAATTTTATTCTTTTGCAAGAAATTTCTCTACTTTGATAGTTGTCATCTTATCGATCAATGGACTACTCAGTGCAGCATCTATTGTTCTATGGGACACATCAGCTCCCATATGACAGTGGCAGTCATGCAGTTTACTGATCATGTATGATTCTCTGATTCTCTGCTCACAATAAATGATACAAGACAACACACACACACAGAGGAGAATAGGGGCAGTGTGTGTGTGTGTGTGTGTGTGTGTGTGTGTGTGTGTGTGTGTTTTTGTGTGTGGCCACTGCACTCGTGGCCATGTGCATTAGTCAAATATACTCTCCACAGTGGGAGTATTGGCAGGGCTGAGCCGATAGGACACAGCGGCCGACAATAAGATATATGTACTACACCACCACACAAACACGCTAATGGATTCCACTGTGTCTGTATCAGCCGTTTCAGCAAATGTTCAGTCATGTATTTTAAAAGGGATATTAGCTTAGCTCTGTGTGTTTTAACATGTCAGCTAAATACCTGATTTCTGTCTCACACGTCGCATGTTTGTACGTGTGTGTGTGTGTGCATGCGTTTGAGCGCCTGTTGGTGCACGTATTGGAGTGTGTAATGAATGATATGTGACATGTGCTGTCTGTCTGGTATGCCAGGCACGTCACGCCTGCTTAGTATTGGCCCGGCCCCTATAGAGATGGCTTATCAGTGGAGGTACATATGGAAGAACGGTTTGCCTATGCAGAGTCTCCTACCACCCCATGTCAGCGAGAGAGAGAAAGCAATCCTTATCAGGTAGCCCTCCATTCTCTTCCTCCCTCCCTCTCCTCTCCTTCCGCCCTCTATCTCTGTCTCGTCGGAGATATGCTAATCGCTGTGTAAGTATATCCTGTCAAATAATTACCATATATTAAGCTCTACTCATCTTGGCATAATTTCCCCTTCCGCATAAAAAAAGGAGCGGACTGAAGAGACTTACCTCAGGCAAGTTAATCTTCATTGATTGAATATCAGGCTCATCAATGTGTTAACGGAATGTGTGTGTGTGTGTGTGTGTGTGTGTGTGTGTGTGGAGGGTGAAGTGTGCGACAAGGTTTTTACGTGTATGCATTCGGTTGGTTGATTAGATAAAAAGTAGGTTGTTTACATCTAACGATTATTCTGACAGTTGATTCTATAGATTATTGAAACAATTAATTGTTTAGTTGTGCTGTTCATAGAATGGTGTAAAATGTCGACCACTGTTTCCCAAAAAACCGAAGACTCCACCTACAGAAAAATGTGTTTCTTTGTCCAGACCAACAACTCAAAGATCATCAATTTCCTATAATAGAAGACTTAAGAAACCAGAAAATAATCAGACTTGAGAAGCTTGAACCTTGATGTAATAGTTTGCATTAATCCATTGAACGTTGCAGCTCTACAATATAGTATATTTACTTTATATGAAGGATGTGGTTCTTAAGTTTAAAACTGGAGACTTACAAGGTTATGGAGGTTATTGCAGAGACCATTATTCCATATTATTATATAAAAAGTCCAAAAGAGACCAAATTGCTCAGTACTTCCTGACTTCAGTATCTTGAATGTGGCTCTCAGCATTGATCCTTACTGAAAATGTAAAAATACAGTCACTTTAGTCACTGTATTTTTTGGCATGTTACTGAAATAGTACATTTGTTGTGGACCATTGACCTATGTTTATTGTTGTATTGAGTTTTTCTGGCAGCAGGATGAGTCAAAATAAACTACAGTGTGTTTATGTTAATGAAGGAACATGCCACCCAGCAACGTATTGATGAGTTTTTAATAGTGGTGGAGCTCTACAGCACAGAAGAGGAAGCAGATACATCAGGATTTGATACACAGATAATGCTGGTTAGTAGATTTATTGCTAAATTGGGCCATTTAATTCATGTTTAGAAGATAAAATGTAAGGTAAAGTAATTTTTTGGAGCAATCTTGTAGTCACATTTTGTCATGAGGACAATCAGTACTTATTGGAAAGACAACATGAACTAGAAGGTTCAGCACTTATTGTAAAACCTCTATCTGAATAATCTAACTAAGCAGTTGTCATTAAAATAGAAGGTTAGGTGATAAGATATTAGATGTTTTTATCAAAGTTTGTAAGAAAGTTCAAAACAAACTTCAGGTGTGTCTCAAATAATTAGAATATCATGAAAAATAAACTAAAAAGAAAAATCCAGAAATCACAATGCATGATTTTTTAATGATTTATTTGTGTGATATAGCGGCAAATAAGTATTTGAACACCTGAGAAAATGAGTGTTAATATTTGGTACAGTAGCCTTTGTTTGCTATTACAGAGGTCAAACGTTTCCTGTAGTTTTTCACCAGGTTTGCACATACTGCAGGAGGGATCCTGGCCCACTCCTCCACACAGATCTTCTCTAGATCAGTCAGGTTTCTGGGCTGTCGCTGAGAAACATGGAGTTTGAGCTACCTCCAAAGATTTTCGATTAAGTTCAGGTCTGGAGACTGGCTGGGCCATGCTAGAACCTTGATATGCTTCTTACAGAGCCAGTCCTTGGTTTTCCTGGCTGTGTGCTTTGGGTCGTTGTCGTGTTGGAAGACCCAGCCACGACCCATCTTCAATGCTCTGACTGAGGGAAGCAGGTTGTTCCCCAAAATCTCACAATACACGGCCCCAGTCATCCTCTCTTTAATGCAGTGCACTCGTCCTGTCACATGTGCAGAAAAACACCCCCAAAGCATGATGCTACCACCCCCATGCTTCACAGTAGGGATGGTGTTCTTCGGATTGTACTCTTCATTCTTCTTCCTCCAAACACGCTTAGTGGAATTATGACCAAAAAGTTCTATTTTGGTCTCATCTGACCACAAAACTTTCTCCCATGACTCCTCTGTATCATCCAAATGGTCATATGCAAACTTAAGACGGGCCTTGACATGTGCTGATTTAAGCAGGGGAACCTTTCGTGCCATGCATGATTTCAAGTCATGACGTCTTAGTGTATTACCTACAGTAACCTTGGAAACGTTGGTCCCAGTTCTTTTCAGGTCATTGACCAACTCCTGTCGTGTAGTTCCGGGCTGACTCCTCACCTTTCTTAGAATCATTGAGACCCCACGAGGTGATATCTTGCATGGGGCTCCACTCCGATTGAGATTGACCGTCATGTTTAGCTTCTTCCATTTTCTAATGATTGCTCCAACAGTGGAACTTTTTTCACCAAGCTGCTTGGCAATTGCTCCGTAGCCCTTTCCAGCCTTGTGGAGGTGTACAATTTTCTCTCTTGTGTCGTTGGACAGCTCTTTGGTCTTTGCCATGCTACAAGTTAAAGCTTTGCTGATTGTATGGGGTGGACAGGTGTCTTTATGCAGCTAACCACTTCAAACAGGTGCATCTGATTAAGGATGATACATGGAGTGGAGACTAACAGGTCCTACAGGGTCAGAATTCTAGATGACACACAGGTGTTCAAATACTTATTTGCCGCTATATCACACAAATAATTCATTAAAAAATCATGCATTGTGATTTCTGGATTTTTCTTTTTAGTTTATCTCTCTCACAGTGGACATGCACCTATGATGAAAATTTCAGACCCCTCCATGATTTCTAAGTGGGACAAATAGCAAAATAGCAGGGTGTTCAAATACTTATTTTCCCCACTGTATATGCGTACAAATATGTCTATATATATATATATATATATATATATACATATATGTGTGTGTGTGTCGGGGGAATGACAGCAGTCCAGAGAGCCGTCTCTCTCCAAATACACATCCATCTCTGAGCTGTTTTGTGTTGGGAGGAACAGCCAAGGTCAGCAGCTGAAAGATCTCTCTTTGTGTGTTTGTGTTTGTGTTTGTGTGTGTGTGCGTGTATGGGTGTGTGTGTGTGTGTGTGTGTGTGTGTTTTGCCTCTGTCTAGTAACTCAGTAACAGGATCCTTGGCCTATTAATTGGCTTGACAGTGATAAAGGAAATGGAAGTGGATACTATTTGTCTATAATGCAGCCACAGTCATATTAGCCAAAAGACAAATGGACACTGTTTTCCCACTTGAGCGACCCTAATTTTTTAAAACCCCTCCGAGGGTGTGTATGGAGTATGTGTGTGTGTGTGTGCGCGCATCTTTATTTTTTTTGTGTTTATGTGAATGTGTATGTCATTTTTGTTTATAGAGTTTATTTGTTTACTATCTTAAAACATAAAAAAGCATGAATCATACTTTTTAGCATTTAGGATCTTGTTGGTGAAGCAAACAGTTTGTGTTTGTGTGTGTGTCAATGTGTGTCAATGTGTGCTTCATATCTGTTTCTGGGCTCCCCGAGTAAATAGGTGCAGCTCTGGCTTCTACATGTAGAAAGTAGGAAGAGGGTTCAACACCTGGCTGTATGTGAGGTCAAAGGTCAAGGAGAAGCCTGAAGCAGGCTGCTGTGTGATGAGTGGGTGGCATGGAGGGTGAGTGAGGGGCGAAACAGCCTTCATTCTTCTCCAAAATGGACTATTGTTGATGCTGTCTGTGACATGTGACCTCTTGACACACACACACACACACATGTGCATGTGCACGTGAAAACCACTCTACCACAGTGCGCTTATGTGAACATGCACAATTTGGTGTTGCCTCCGGCCCTCGCAGATACAACCTCTGTTCATTCAAAGCCCCAAAAAGGTGTTTGCTGTCAAATATGTTCCATTAAAAGACAACAGGGACTATTCAGTGTTGGTTTGCCTTGTTTTCTATTAACTAGCAGAATAATCAACAGTCAGATAGATTTAAATGCATTGTTAGACTTGGTAAAATGGTATTTACCAAATAACAGATTTTAATTAATTGTAATTAGTAAACACATGTTATGTTTAGAGCTGCAACAATTAGTTGATTAATAGATGAATTGATTAGTTTCCAACTATTACAATTAATCACCAACTATGTTTACAATCAATTAATCAATTTGAGTAATTTTTGGGAAGAAAATGTCCAAATTCTCAGTTCCAGATTTTCAAAATCTGATTATTTTATAGTTTTTTTAGTCTTCCATAACAGTAAACTGATAATCTTGTGGACTGTTGGTTTGGACAAAAAAATAATCTTTGGCTTTCTTTAAACCTGAAAATTATAATCACTTATTCCATTGAATATTGAAACAATTAACCATATATATTTTATTCATATTCCACCAAAATATAAATAAAATGGTCAGGTTGGGAACCAATAGATTTCTGCATATTTCACCTTTTGTGTGTTTTAAAGAAGAACAAAATAGATCTTACAGTTTTCATTTAATAATTAAAAAAAACATGTTTCTCCCAGCTCCCAGTTTCCCCTTTAGAAAAGAAAGAAATCAACCATCATTATTCTATCTGGAAGAAAACATGGTCCCTCCTTTCCTCTTATATTTGAATGTGAGCAATGTGTCCAGAAATGGGTATCCATGTTTAAGTGTGTGTAAAGCGTGATAAGGGAGAATGGGATCTGATAGGGTGTGATAAAATACCTGGGGAACGTCTAGGTGGATTTTTTATGTTTCTCCCGAGCAGTCTGCATGAGGATGTTATCTCTAGACTGGAAAGCCATGTTTCCCCCCGGGGGATCCCCCCCCCCCCACCACCACCACCACCACCACCACCACCCTCAAGCGCTGGTTATACTGGGTATATCATTTATACTATCTTTTTTTTTGTTTTGTTCCGTATTGGCCGAAGTGCTCCCAAACCATTTTTCAACCAGCTGCTTTTGTCAGTAAACAACTTTATCTCTTGGGATATGGGTTATTCTCTCTAGCATTATCTATATTATGTTATCTTTTGGCTCAAAACCATATGGCACATGATAGTGGACCCTGTATGAATATTAGAAACCAGAATTCTCTGTCTTGGACAGAATGTGGATCAAAAACAGAGTTCTCATATTTCTCACTACAAGTTAAATTTCATTTAATTTTGTGTTCATTTAAGTGTATCTGCTATAAAAATCTCATACCAGTAATAGTTAGTTTGAACTATAATCAGGACTTTGATTTGATTAATCTATCTAGTATGAAAACAATTAATCAATTCGTTGTTTTACTATTTCATTCATATCAAGTCAAAAAACAATCTTGAATACTACATAGAACTGCAACATCAGTTGATTAAATACATCATCTATTTTGATAATTGACTAAATAGTAATGTAAAGAAGAAAATATCTAAATTCACTAGTTACAGCTTTAGAAATATGACCAATCTATCAATTATTGAAATGATTATGGCTTAAAATGATAGTCACTGTTTCCCAAAGCTAATGATTCAACCTAAAATGTATTTTTTTTCCAACACTCTACAACCCAAAGATCATCATTTTACTTTAGAAGTCTAGCAAAACTACAAAATAAAAATCAGAGAAGAGAACCTGGAATCAGAGATTTTTGGAGATTTTCTTCTTAATTAATTGTTGCAGCTCTCATATTTGTTATAATGTTTTTATATTAGTATCTGGGTTCGTTATACTAGTCTTTTGTCTAAAACACATTGTGTTTATTACACAGTGTATCAATTCATCATCAAGAATTAAAAGATGCTTATAGGACATTTATAAATCCGATTTTATTCAGATGAGCTCCTACCCAGCTGACATGTAAGGTTGATGTCTGAGGCTGCTGTGATCTCTGCTGTGAGGTCTAGTCATGACCTGAGGTGTTTCAGCCCCCCCCTCACTCACCCACCCAAACCCCCAGGCTCTCTGCTCAATGCTCATTGCTAGGCTCTGTGTCTCATTTGAATATATTGATTGGGCCATCTGTAAGCCATTTATCTCCTTCAAAAGACCATTAAAGTAGGCCTCCCCACCTCTCAGCCTGCCCACCACTGTTTCCCTGACAGAGAGAATATACACACTCATAAAACGGGACACACACATGCACATACACACATATACAGTCTCCTGCTTGCTGAATATATGGACTAAATATCCTCAAAATATTGGATTCTCTCCCTGAAACACTACCTTTAAGACAAATAAAAGCAGCAGCAATGCTTGCCGCTGTTTTTGAGATAAGGGAACATGTGTAAACACCGGCTCACGGTGGGCGAAGCCAAACACACACGTGACTCCAGCCCCGCATCAGGGAACCAAACACTATCTAATTCTTCATTTAGTGTTACTGAAATTCCCACCAAATAATGGAACCAATTATTGTATTTATGCGGTGAATAATGCCTCCTTCAAATAATCTGCTTATCTGGTTTTGCCTCTGTGGTTTTTTACATGTGTGTGTGTGTGTGTGTGTGTATCTGCCTATCATCATAAACTGCCCCCTGATGTCACCAGAGCAGGATTCTGGCACATCTGCGAGCCTTAGATATTCTTTGAACACGCGTATGTGTCGTCAGCAGAGTGCATGCATCATCATGATTGACTTATTCCTGACATTCCTGGTGGTAAAGCCTGGGTAAGGGATTAACTTCCAGTCTTGGACTGCTGCCCACTGTACAGTAAAGACCCTTGAACACACACCCACACAAGGAAAAACACACTCTCGGAGAAACGTCTGCGACAGGCATACGACTCTTTGTGTTTAGTGCCTTTACTGCCTCTTTGTTCCCTCTTTTGTCTCCATTCTTCATTCAAATCTGTTTTCTCCTCAGACAAACTGTTGGCGGGCAGCCATTTGCAAGACCGAGCAAGCGAAAGGGGGGAAGCGCGGAGGCTAGATGAAGAGAGGGAGATGGTGGGGGAGGTAAAAAAAGAAAAAAAACAGAAAGGAGGAGCAGCGGGGAGAAGCAGGAAAGCATGGAAGAGAGAATGAAGAAATAAACACAATAGAAACGGTAGACGTGGATTCAAACCCGCCTCTCGATGTGGCAGTACGGCGCTCGCTGTCTGCTCCTGCGGGTCCGTGAGTTAACATTTGAAATTTCTCTGGTCCGACAGGGTGAAGGGTGGCGGTCTCTATCCAGCGGAGACCTTGCCTCTGTGTGAAAGTACAGGGCATGGGCAGATGGTGGAAAATTGGCGGTGGCGCTTGAACCATACGGAGCATATGCACATGGGGGAGTTTGAAACACACCCCACCCGGGGCATGGGGTGCGAGCTGAGGACCGGCGCCATGTTGAGGTTGGCACCAGATACAAGGTGCTGACATTGGTACCGGTGAGGGGTAAAAGTGCAAGTGGGCTTCTATTTTCTATTGGAAGGCCCAGGAACTTGAGCGCCATGCACTTTGTTCCCACAGAGTGGAACACTGCTGTCCTTCCTCGTGCTTCTTGAAATCATCACTGCAAAACTTAGTGTATAAGTGCATATGAAATAATTATTATATCATAATAAAGTTCAATATTTTCCTGTATAGGAACATACAGGAATCTGGAGTGAGTAATAATTTTGCAGTATAGTTTCTATTTTTAGCCTGAGTAGTACCACTCATGTTTGAGCAGGATGTGGTTGCATGTTGCAATTAGGGCTGTAATTAAGATCTTTTTTTTTTACCTGCAGGAAAGGGCTCTCAATGTGGGATTCAGGGTCCCTATGTTGAGGACCACAGGCTTTGTATATGGGGTGGCCACTCTACCCACTCATCACCCCTTCTAATAATTATTTCGACAGTTAATTGCTCCATTGATTCTATAACTAACTATTTGCTCAATTAGTTATTTGATTTATAAAATGATGTAAAATTAAATGAATGTAAACAATCAGATTTGAGAAGCTAGAACAGAAGAATTTCGCTGTTTTCTTTCTTCTTCCTCTTACCTGCTTTGCATTAGCTTTTATTAACTTTTTTCTTCATACTTTTGAAAAAAAAAACTTAACTCCTCAATATATTTTTTTCAAGTAAACAAATTATCTTACATTAAATTATATTCAACTGCCAAATATCCAGTTTTTATCTGCAACATTTCCATGTATATTATATTTTATTAAAAGTCTTTTTGTTTCCTGATCTGCCTCAATTTTAAAGAAACAGTCAGTAATTTAAGGGGGCATCTAGTGGTTGCACTAGAAGTTGCAGATTACAACCAACTGAATACAATAAGCATGTAAAAGGCCAACAAAAAAGGACAAGTCCATCTCTTGAGCTGCCATTATTTGATTTGTCCATGCTGGGCTCCTGTAGACACATAGTGGTGCAATCTAAGGTAATGCTAATTAAAAAAAAATACTTACCATTGCTTACCAATTCTATATGCTGGTATAAAAACCTGCATACCATTAGCGAATAGTTTAGACTCATATTCAATTAGTGGCCTGGGCTGTTATTAGAACATTTTAAAACATCTTATTAAATGCAAAAATATAGATATGAGACTGTTTAGCTCATTAAAGCCACCAGTGTGACATGTATGGTGGCTGACATGAAGAAACGCAACACAAACAGCGAGTCACTGTTAGGCTAACACCGTTACCATGACATCTGTGGAGCTTGTTGTAGAAGATGAGGAAGAGAAGATTACAGAAAAAGGATCAAGAGGGGGACAACTCCAAAGAGGAGAAGGATTGAACAGAACTGGAGGATTTTTAAACGGATGGCAAACTTTTAAGTAAACTTTCTAAACCAATAAGTTTGTTTTTATTAATGTTGTTAACGTTCATACTGAAATGTATCTGTACTTTTTTTTTTTTTTTAATCTTAAGC
Source organism: Eupleurogrammus muticus (assembly GCA_036785175.1). Classification (NCBI taxonomy): domain Eukaryota; kingdom Metazoa; phylum Chordata; class Actinopteri; order Scombriformes; family Trichiuridae; genus Eupleurogrammus; species Eupleurogrammus muticus. The sequence continues at coordinate 24,871,046 of JAYKQN010000009.1, forward strand.
ACCTGCCTTAAATTGGTGTTGATTTCTTTCTCTCTTAATATTGATATCTTACCTTGACCAATGCTGAGTTCTAATGTATATTTCAACAACATTCTAAAATTATTCCCAGCACTCTTGACTGTAAAATCCTCTTTATAACATAAATACTGATTTTAATCCTAATTAGGATGCGTAAACGAGAAAAAAGAAAGAAAAAGATTTCGCAAATGGCCTCCAAATAACTAAAATAGCCCTGATGACTTTTTTTTTCATATAATAACAGCAGTTTTACTTTAAAACAGCCAGATATTGATGTATTTTACTATACTATTTAAAAATCTATTAGCTTGTCAATTTGAAATAAATTTTTTTTTCAGTGTTATGTTACTGTTCGTAAAGTGAAAATCTTTCTGTATACACATACTGTGTATACACATACTGTATACACAGTATGTGTATACACAAGAATATAAACTACCTCCTCTATTAGGCATTTGAGAGTGTTTAGTTGGATTTACAGTAGTTTATCAGCTGGAAAGATTAAGTGAGTAAAAACAGTATTCCTGAGAAATTCAGTGCAGTGTTGATACTGACGTGACTTTGCTGTGGCACTGACGGATGTGTGTATTTTTATATTGAACCTGGCCCTGAGAATATATAAACACCCTAAACACATATTTCACTCGTAAAATCTATAAATGAACATGGCACATTACCAAAAATGCACATTTATTTATTTAGTTTTTTACACAAGCTGGCCTCTTCTCTGCACCACAATAATAAAAATATGGCTTTTGGCCCTCATCTCCGCCTATAATTCCACCTCTATTATAGGTCCTCCCTGAAAATCAGAACAATGATGTACAAGTGTTTCTCAGTAAAGTGTGTATGTTTACCAATCGATCTACTCCACCCTGACATGTTCGGAGTCCTAGTGTCATTATGGCCACTGTTTGATGCTATAAAACAGAGTTGGACAGTACTGATAGCGGTGAGGGATATGGATGGGCCTGTACAGAGTTAGACAGAAGCATCACCATACATCTTCCAGGGCGGAGGCCTGTCATCGCCGCGCCGCGACGGCAGCAGCAGGGGTTCATCAGAAAAGCGTGTCCAGGCATCCCCCCCGCACGACACTGACGTGTACCAACTCACTAACTGTAAGCACGCTTGTGTTTTTGTAGTGAACACCTTATTTCTGCCTTGTCCCGTCTTGCAATCACCATCTTAAACACACACACACACACTCACACACACACATACACACACGTACAGTCCCTTTCTTTCTTAGATGTGTCTGAACACGACTCCCTGGCCGCAAATCCTTCAGTGGGATGGATGAGTGTCTCCAGCCCATTCATCATCCTCCTTATCCGCCACCCTCGCCACTGTTTTTATATCAGCCAGCAGTCACAGTGACAAGTGATGGCCCGCTCTCTCTCTCTCTCTCTCTCTCCCTCTCTCTCTCTCTCTCTCTCTCTCTTGCTCTGTTCCTTTTCTTTTCTCCCCCTAAAGACTGCCATTTCGCTTTTTTTCCCACTCCTGCCTGACTTGCTTTTTCACTTGTACGCCTGATGGTGTGGTGTGCATGTTTGTGGGTGTCTCGCCCACAAACATGCACCTCGCATGCACCTCGCCTCGTACACATCTCCTTCCTCCCCCTTTTTCTTTTTCCTCTCCTCTTCCTCTCTACGTCCCTCTCCATCTATCTATTTCTCTCCTGTGCCCCGTTGGGATCGGAGTGGCACCTTCAGAGCGGGTTGTAAAAAGGCCCTATAAAAAGCCCCAACACGGGGAAGAAAGGGTAATGATGAAATTTAACTGCTCCTCTTGGTGCACCTGGGGTCTGGCCCTATGTGTGTGTGTGTGTGTGTGTGTGTGTGTGTGTGTGTGTGTGTGTGTGTGTGTGTGTGTGTGTGTGCGTGTGTGTGTTCGTGGAGTGTGAGGCCTGGGCGCTGAACCGGAACTGCCCTGCTAGGGGGGTCAATGTCATGGCGCCACCACGAGAGTTATCGCTTTTTAAAGACGCACTATAGATTTTGTGGGAGAACTCATTTACACCGGCATAAAATGGAAGGTGGCAGGGGAAGTTTAAAATCTAAAAAGGACAGGGGACCAGGAAGAGAAAAAAAGGAGGAAAATAGCCTGGACGGCTTGAGTGGCCTCGCCGGTGCGATACCGATTTAACCCTTTGCGGATGATGGACAATGATTTTTTTTCTCCTCCTTCCTCCAACTATGAAACAAAAGCAAATATGAAATAGACTCAAATTCACAACGTTATGAGTTCAGGTTATATGCCTTTGTCTGTTCAGATGTGGCTTTATTGTAGTGTACGGTGTACAGTATATGTCTATAAAATCCATACGGAGTTATGTCCACTGCAGATGCTGAAATAGCATGTTGTTAAACTGATTCATGAAGTGTGTCGCCTCAACATTTTTTAATGTTTTATTGATACAGGAGTGCCATAACATCAATGAATAGATCCCATTAAAATCTAATGGTCTGGTGCTGTATGTGTTTGTCAGCGCAAGGTAAATTCTCCAATAGCGTGTGAGTGTGTGTGTCTGTAGTTGGAGTCCACGTGCATGTCAGGACAGGACTATTTTGAGTTCAGTTGCTGGCCTGAGACCAGAACCCTCCCCGGGCTCAGATGTTGGCTCACCGGCCTACTCAGCCTTCCCCTGCCTCCCTTTGCATCCCACCTGTCCCTGACCGCTAGCCCCCCCTGGCCAGGCCCACCGGTGTGGAAAATCAGCCTTTCATGGGTCTGTGGGGACTGGGTCTGGGTCGTTTGGGGGGGGGGGATTGCTGCGGGAAAGATAAAAGCCCCAGGAGAAACAGCATGCACTGACTGACAGGGCTTGACACTGAAAGGGCCCCGAGCCCAGACCTGGCACCAGGACTCAGAGACTGGCCTCCATACCCTGATGTCCACCAGGCCTAAAGAGCTGCATAAACTTCCACCTGCATGGATTCATCAATCAGTTGCCAACTATTACTTTAATCAACAAATATTTTGATATCAATTAAAGCAAATGATTAATTTGAGTTATTTTTTTAAAGAAAATTATCTGGTTCCAGCTTTTCAAATCTGATTATTTTCTGGTTTCTTTATTTTACTATAATATCAAAGTAGTCATTAACTGCAGACCTAATATACAGTTAATGTTTTTTTAAACACTTGGTGTGTTCTTTTTCTGTTACAGCACCAAATAAGGCTGCAAACTATTGATATAATTAATCCAACAACTATTGAAAATGATTAATTGATTAGTTTTTTGTTTTGTGATTAAAAGGTGTAAAATAGTCAATCACTATTCTGATGAAATTTACTATTATATAAGACTAAAGAAACCATAAAATAATTATATTTGAGAACATCTTTGGGTTTAGAACTGTTAGTCTGGATAAAAAATACATTTTAGGCTCCTCAATATGTAGTAGTGACAAAACATCACAATTACAATTTTGATGTCAGTAAGATGCAAACATTTCAATTACTTTAATGTTGTGTTATTTTTTTCTTCCCCACTCTCAGATAAGGCTGCAACTAATGAATATTATGATAGTAGATAATATAATTTATTATTGAAAAGATTAATCACTTTCTCTCTTAGCCCTTTCTTGGCAAGGATAGATTATTTGTATCATGATCTGGAACATAGGAGAAGATGTCTCACCGTACCAAATAATAGAAGATCTTCCCACCTATTGATCACCTGGAGATTTATAAAAGTAGCATAGTTTGTGGGAGAGTGGTAATAATGATAATAACCATGAGTGAATCCCCTGACAATAATGGATCATTCGAACTTGAATTATGATTATAATCATTTCTGATTTCCACACTTTGAATTCAGAAGGACAGGAGTTTGTTTTGTTTTAGCCCCTTTGAAAACGATATGAAAGGGAAAACATGGTGAAAGGCAGTAAGTTACAAGTGAGAGTAATGACCAGCACGCCAGCCAACCACCATTAAACTACACCAAGGAGAACTGAATTGCCTAGTTTGCTGCATTTCTCATTTGGTCAGCTCAGCACCGTAAAGGGAAAATGCAGCAATGTCTTCTTTCCTCAAGTTAAAAAAAAAAAAAAAAAAAACAGTCAACTGCTGCTGCAGGACAATCATCTTCCCCAGTCGAAACCAACATTAAATAGAAAACAATAATCTGATGAGGTAGCAACATTATGGTGTGTTTTTTTTATTTTTATTGATACATATCTATTTGTGAGAAACTGTGAAAAATACAGTTGTTGCAGTGGTAGGTTAAATTCTAAAATCCATTATTTAAGTAAAAGTAGAAATATTGTCACCCCAAAATAATTTGGGATAAAGAAAGGATTTAAAGATTTTACTTAAGTAAAAGTACTATGAGCAGTAGTATTATCACCAAAATGTATTACTTTTAGTTTATTATTTGGAGAAAATTTAAAATAATCTGGGTGGATTAATGGTAATAGTTCTACATATCATGTAAGTGTGTAATCAACAGTCAGTCAGTTATTCATTTTCGATGCATGTTTGTTTCTCACTAGGGTCTCAGGGGTCTGCTGGAGTGTATTACAGAAAAGAGGCAGGGACACACCCAGACAGATACCAGTCTATCAGGGAGAACACACACCAATCACTCACACACTCACACCTACAGGTAATTTAGAAGATGATATTTCCGGACTGTGAAGAAGCTGGTGAACCTGGAGGGAACCGACACAGACACAGAGAGAACATAAAACTACAGACAGAAAGAGCAAGGACCAAGGATTTGAACCTGAGACCTTATTTATATTAATAATAATACACTAATTATATATCTTGCATTCAAAATGCATAACATAAAAAAAAATCTAAACAACAGGTTATTATATCATATACATTAAAAAAGTAACTAGTATCTAAAGCTGTTTTGATAAATGCAGTGGAGTAAAAGTACAGTATATAAGTATAGTACTTGAATACATTTACTGAGTTAGTTTTCACTGGTTGGTTGGATGATAAATAAGTTTGTTTTAAGCGATATTAAATAAATAGTACAATATTAAATTAAAAAAAAAGATTAAAAAATTGTTTAGAAGTCTGATTTTCCAAACATGTTTTTAACTAGCCTAAGTTAATTCTATCGTATTTACAACATGTTTGTGATGAAATAGATAATTGTGATAGTTAAATTTCAATAAATCATGACCTCCTTCCTCCATTCTTCTCTGATTTTCGTTTTAACTTTTAAATTGATTTATCAGAAACCTTAAATAGTTTAGTGAAGCTTTTCAAAACTTACTTAAATTACCTTAAACTCAGCTGTGAACATTCTCAGAAAGTTTGGGCCCTGAAACTAATAGAAAAGGATTTTCTGGATCTAAGCAGACTTATCTTAAATTTCTGTAATTATCCAACACTACAGGGACCTCCAGAGATCCCTAGATCATTTATGGATTATTAACTGATGGACTCTTTGATTGCCAGACAACTATGTACATAGACTTGCTCCACTTGTCCATCCTGCCAACATACAATCTGGTGAAACATGTGCCATGCATAAATTACTCCCACTTACTGCAAAACAGCTTATTGCTAAAAGGATTAGGGTGACACACATATAAACAAGACAAACATGCTAATCCTCATTAGCACTGCTGAAAGCCCCTCTGATGCAGCAGCGGAGAGGTGGCGGCGGGTAAAAAGTCAGTTGGCTGCAAACAAAAATGCAGCTGGAATCTGGAGTGCATGCGTGCGTGTGCGCACACACACACACGCACACACACACACACACACAGAACGGTTGTGTGGTTTCCTCATGTCGGACAGTCATTAGAAGGAGCAAAAGAAGGTTCGAGGAGGCGAGGAACAGTGGCGAACACCTTCCTTCAGCTAACAGTGCTGGCACACGCTGCCTGTTCCCTCTTGGTTTTCTGGATCAGACAGTTCCAACGTAATAACAGATAAATAGAGAGGGCTCGCCCGGGCCTGTGAAAACAAACAGGCCGGGCTTGCCAAGAGGATCAGAGGGAGTCAATGTTGGGGGGCGTGCAAATATATTTGTGCATGTAGACCGAGGAGAGATGCAGGGAAACGGCTAATGGCTGACATCTGGCATCGGTCACCCCCCATCTGAGTCCTGCACTCCAGCCCCATACTGTCATGCTGAATGATAAAGCAGACAAATTGCCGCTGAATCGACACACTTCGCGAATCCCCCAGCCCGCCCGGAGGCGCCAGGCAGGAGAAAACTCTTCCAGCCTATCAACGGTTAATGTGCCAATTTGTTTTTCCGGAGTGCTCGGAGGAAGAATTTATCGGCGGCATTTTGCGGCTGTGGGCTAATACTAATAAATTTTTTTTTTTGCTGAAATTGGCTTAATTGGCCACAGTAGGGACAGAGAGCTCAAGGAGAAAGAGGAGAGTTGGCCTCCACCAAGGCAGTTTGCAGATGTTCACTGGGACCTCGCTGAACTGTCCACCCACACACACACACACAAACACACACACACACACACACACACACACACACACACACACACACGCACACACACACACACACACACACATTGACCATTTAGATTAGGGCTGCAGCTAATAACTTTATTAATAGTTTAATAACTATAATAATAGTCAATTAAACTATTGATTATTGAAATAATTAATTGATTAGTTGTTGGATTCATAAAATGGGGTAAAAGGCCAATCATTGTTTTCCAAAATTGAAGATTCAACCTAAAATGTAATTTTTTGTCCAGACCAACAGTCCTCAACCCACAGATCAGTTTACTGTTATAGAAGACTAAAGATACCAGAAAATATTCAGAGAAGAGAAGCTGGAACCAGAGAATTTGGACATTATCTTCTTAAATCCAAAGTTATTATCAAAATAGTTGGTTATTAAGGTAATAGTTGGGAACTAACTCATTACTTAACAAAGATGAAGTAAACACCAAAGGTGCTTTGCTACAAGCAGAGACTGCATGAGCAACTATGGATGTAGATCAGGGGTGGGCAACCCCGGCCCCGGAGGGCCGGCGCGGGCACAGGCCCCCGCCCCAAACAGGCAGCAACGCACCCGACTCCACCAACGAAGGTGCGGAGTAGCAGTAATTAGTAGAATCAGGCGCGCCCACCGCCCGGCCGGAACAAGGACCCGCAGCCACACCGGCCCCCCGGGACCGGAACCACCCACCCCCGATGTAGATGTTAAGGTTTTAGCTGGTAGAGTGTCATAGTGTTCCTAGGGACCCCTTCCGCATCCTCAGCAGGCATCTCAGGGTCCCAGGTGTTTCGCCCCTTAACCTGTACACCTCTCCTGAGTGGGGCAGCGAGGGCTGAGTTAGCCTTCACCTGCGGAAGGGGTCCAGCTGTGATTTCTCGACAGCCACAGCCACCTGGAACTGCTTTCGGCTACTGTGGCTATCTCCCTGGTAGCCTTCTGTACTTGTTTGGCGTTAAGCCCGATCTTCTGCAGGAAACTGCGAATAGATGTGGCCGGGAAACCGCGAGCCCCAACCTCAATTGGGTAGAGGGTGGCATGCCATCCAGCAAGGGTCGCCTCATCTACTATGTCCTGATACTTACCTTTCTTTGCCTGATGAGATATGGCTAACCTGTCTTCCCAGGGAACAGTGAGTTCGGCTAGAATGATGGACTTCGAGCTCCTAGAAAGAAGGATCATATCCGGTCGGAGGGTAGTTGCCACCACCTCCTGAGGAAAGACCAGCTTCTTCTTGAGATCCACCCGCAGCTCCCAATCTGATGCGCAGTGTAGCATTGATGGTAGGCGGTCAGGTCTTTTTCCCTTTGGGACTTTACTGCCCTCTCGCTGGAAGCTTGTGGGCCTTGGTGGTACTGGTGGCTGTTTGTTGGTGTGGCTTCTCTGTAGTTCGACCCACTTAGCGACCTCGGTGAGGACTTTGTCGTGTCTCCATCTATAGCGCCCGTCTGCCAGAGCTTTTGGGCAGCTGGTCAGAATTATTGCAGCTCTACTATTGACTATTTAGCTTTTTATTAACTTTGTTCCTCCATCATATTATTGATGAAATAATAATAAGATATCTTTTGAGAGTTCAACCAAATAGTAGTTGGTCTGCATTTTAATACAGTAGAACCTTTTTCTTCTAATTTCAACCACTCAAAGTGCTTTAAACCACACACAACATGCAATGATTAATCAATTATTCAGTTAGTTGCAAACATTAATTGCCAACTATTTCGATAAACAAAGAAAATTTACAAATTCTCTTCTTATAGCTTCTGAAATAAATTTTTTGTTTCTTTAGCCTTCTAGGATGATAAACTGATGATCTTTCGGTTGTGGACTGTTTAGATTGAAACTTCTGCTATGGGAAACAGTGATTGATATTTTACACCATTTTATAGTTTCAGTAATCAATGGATTATTAAATTAAAAAAATAAATAAATCAAATTGGAAATGAAAAAAATAAATAAAATAGTCATTAGTTGGAGCCCTACAGTTTAATTTAAGAGCTTGATTACTTGATCTATCTGGTCCTGTCTTATAATGGGAAACAGTGCTGTCAGTGTCACTGACACAATATGTGTCACTGACACATATTATTTGAAAAATTAAAAAACTGCATCTGGCTCACAAACAGCTCTTCGGCTGCCACACATCAGTCACTGTATCTGGGAAGAAATGAGACAAAAAAAAGGGAAAAGACAAAGAAAAGGAGATGATGACACTGATGAGGAGGTGAAGCAGGAATCTTGAAGGATTGGGATAAAAGTAGCTGGTTCTTTGGCTCCTGTTACAGTGCCAGATCTGAGCCAAGCCAATGGAGTCCTACCAGGGGAGGCTCTCCAGAATCTGGCCACACACTAATTACTGAAGGTTTTGTGTTGGAAATTATCTCCATGTCCATTGCTGCATTTCACAGCAAATTAGTGCTGGAAATCCCCCCAACAAAAAACAATAAATAAGGCTGGAATTGTTCATCAGGGTCTCTGCTGATTGTCTCGCTCACTTTCTTTATCTTCCTTCCTAATGCCGAGGAAACTAAGAGCCTGTTTGCTTTATTTGGGAAATTCTTTCCGCCCTCAGAAAAGAGACAAATAAAGGCTTTGTTTAGGTCATGCTGTGAGGTAGTGATAAGCTGTCAGTATTGATGCCAGAGTGTGTAAAAAGCATTCTGAGCACTGTCATACACACACACACACACACCTACTGAGCTATTCTCACCATGAATGAGCACAGTGGAATTAGCATGTTGGAAAAGAAGTGGTTCAACGTATATTCAAAATATGGCAGCAGAGGATGAAGAAAAGCATAAACAACAGATCTTCTAAAGCGTGAAGAGCTGAGAGATGTAAGTTTTAAACAAAGGTTGAATGAGACAAAGTAAACAGGGAAAACTATGGCTGATATGGACAAAAGCCTCTATCCAGATTTGCAGTACAACGCAGTAATTATTCTGTAAATTCCATTAAAAAGCTTTAAAATAACATAATTATATTACATTACATATATTATTATATTATTGTAATTTTATTTTTATATACTTTTACTTTGAAAATTGAATGGATCGATAATTTTTTTTTCAAATAATGAAAGATTAGAGCAGAGCTGCAATGATGACTTGATCAGTCAATTTAATGCCAACTACAACATTTCCATGAATGATTAATTGATTGAGGAATTTGAGTTTTTTTAAGAAGAAAGTCCAAATTCTCTGGTTCTCTTCTCTTATTGTTTACTGGTTTCTTTTCTTTATTCTTCTATATTTGGAAACTGAAGATCTTTTGGTTGTGGACTGTTGGTCTGGACAAAAAAAGATATTTTCAAGTTGAATCTTCAGCTTTGGGAAACAGTGATCAACAGTTTACCCTACACATTATAAATATTAATGGTTTGAATACATAGATTAATAGACAACACATAGATTAATCAACTATAGTCAAAGACTTGTTGGTTTTAGTGAGAAAAGCATGGTGTAAGTTTTATCACAAGTGGGTCAACTTGGAGTGCAAAATGGAAACATTTTTAACAAAGAAGAAGGACAAACCCTTAACACCACCACTCTGAGTCCAACATCTGTTCAGTCATTGTCAACTATAAACATGTACCTCGACTTAGAAAGCAAATGTACAGCTTTCATAAATGGACAGTGGTGTAAAAAACGTCACATTCCGACTTTGTCAAACACACATCACCCAGGTGAAAGCACCAAAGATTTGTGGCCCGACACGAGCATTCACCAAGTTGGATAAAGATGACATATTCCCCGTCTGGGCCGTGAACACATCAGGCTGCATGAATGTCTAAACCCTGGAGGAGGGGTCATCAGTTAGTGACAGTAAGTAGGTCATTCCGTTCTGCAGGGTGCACGGGTGGGCGTCCAGACCACCCAGACCCTGACACACCCATAGGATGAGCAAGAGTGTGTGTGTGTGTGTGTGAGAGAGAGAGAGAGAGATAGATAAAGAGTGTGTATATGTGTGGAGGAGATGTATAGAGGTGCTATACCCAAATGACAAGCCCACTGGTCTCATGGCAAGACACAACTAATGACCCATGCCAACATTACAGGATGAAAAATCCCCACAGTCCGAGCAGCGCCCACCCAGCCTGGCAACTGGAATTCTTCATTAGGTCTGGCAATTGGAGGGTGTGTGCATGCATGTGTGTGTGTGTGTGTGTGTGTGTGTGTGTGTGTGTGTGTGTGTGTGTGTGTGTGTCATATCAGACAGTGTGATATTCTCTGTAAGATCGAACACAATACAAAAAAAACTTCACATATATATGTTTTAGTGCAGGACTAACAAGGCTTTTGAATTTGATAAAGGCTTTAAATATATCCTTTAATGTGAAATGAATATATACGAGTTCCACTTTCTGGAATGAATGACAAAATATATTAAACTTTTTTATGTCATACTAATTATTTGATTAGACTATGTGTATGTATTAGGGGTTGGGATGGTTCACAGACTCCAAGTTTAGTTCATTTCAGGGTTTTTGGTTCTGTTCAGTATGCATTTCAGTTTAAAACTGAATTTTGTTTCAGTCTGAGGTTAAAAGTAGATGAGATTCTGGATGCAAGGATAAAACATTGATAGTTCCAAATAGACAACATGAGGATAAAACATCACAAAACTGCTCTGTACAGGTTGAGTAATTGTCTTGCGATTCATGAAAAGCACTCTGCAATCTAAAAATGGCCTGCTTTTCTAGCCTTTTTGACCACTCGAAACGCTTTACACTACAAGTGTCCATTCACCCATTCACACACTCTGATGGCAGTGGCGATACACAAGCTGCCCGCACATCAGGAAACTACTCATTCATACACCGGCGGCACAAGCCATTGGAGGCAAATCAAGGTTAGGTATCATTGGTTTATTTTTTTAGATATTGACGATATACTATATGTTGTTTTATTGCCCAGACTTAATATGGTTGTGTAAAAAATGAAGAAATATTTTACGAACATCTTAGAAACAGACACGGTGCAATGTTTTAATGTTTATTGTTAAGCTGCTGCTCTTATCATAATCACTATAATCACTGAGACTAAAGAAGTAGCCAGAGCTTTTTTCTGTCAATACATAGTGTTGTTATCCCTTACAAATCGATTTTTTTATGTGTTAAAGGTACAGTCTGTAAGATTTAGCAGCATTTAAACAGCATTCTGTGAAACACACTTGGTAGAAATTAAACAAATGTTTTAGGGTTAGGCTTAGGGTTATAGATAAAGTATATAATTCAATCAAAAATATTTAAATATTACTTTATTTTTATTAGCTGTGACTGATCTTTTTTTATCTCAATATTTTGTGGCCAATCCACAACCTCACCACAAGAAGCCTCTTAAAACACATTGTACCTTTAAATAAATAGTGACATCAAATTTACATAACATATAGTATATATCTGAAAAATTACATAACATTCCTAATTTGGGGATTTTTTTCAGTATAAAAAAATACCAACTGAAATTGACCTGTGTATTTTTCCAGGTCACTTAATATTATTTTTTATACAGTAAGTAACTGCTCTTTCTCACTATCCACACTATATTTTCTGAGGTGGGGGGCTTGTTCCTGCTTGAAATTCACCAAACCTTCCTGTTCCACCATCAAATATAACAGCCAACCGCTGTGCATCATCCAGATTCCCCCTCGTCATTTTACAAACCACAGAGCCAGGATAAACAAATCAAACCAATCTGAAGCATGGAAATCGCTCTCAAAATAACAACTGCGAACGTAGAAATGTATTATCTTCACCCTCCAAATCCAATTTATTTCATGCATATCTTACCATTTAAATTGAATACACCACGTAGCTTGTGCGGGAAATCACTTTGAAAAGACTTGCTTTATCTTATCTCCTGGCCCTATCTTATCCCCGGCATCTCACTTTCTAACCAGGCAACAGCATCGGGGTGTGCCGGGGTTGTCTCGCCACGCTCCAACTGGTCCGCTCGATGCAAGACGCCTCACCACATCTGCCCGAACCAACGGAAAGTTTTAAAAAGGAGCCTCCCCTCAGTGTTATTTGACATTTAAGAAGTTAACATTTTTTTTAATTAAGGACAATTATCTGATTATAGGCGGCTTTTAATTATCACATGGGCAGATTTACTTGGAGTAAATATTGCTGGAAAGCTAAAAAAAAACTAAATTTAGGCTTGAGTGAGGAAGAAAAAAAGATAATTTAAAGACTAAATTGTCACTTTTATTCCTAAAAATAAAGAAAATAAACACAAAATAGCCTATGATTGAACTTTATTTATACATTGAGGAGCAGATGGAAGTTTTTTTCAGTGTAATCACCTCAAATTATCAATATTTATCATTTTGTTGAAGGCAATATGTGATATAGATGTTCATAATCTCCAGAGGTTGGTTCCTTCACATTGAGGTATTGTTTTCTATGCTTTTGTTTATCTGTGATCAAACTACTGGGTTTTCACGAAACTTGGTCTTGAGGTGTATTTGGCTAAGGATGGATCCAGCTAGTAGCAGTTCCTAGTAGTTCCTAATAATTATGTGGACCCCTGACCTTTCCTCTTAACACTAGACATTAGTCTATATTATCAACTTCAACTGGACGATGCTGCATATTATTAACAGATTGTTGGGAAAATTCCAGCTCCAAACCATAGAGTGGTTGTAAAGATGGATGCAGTGAGGTGTGATGTTGCTTTACAACTTAAATATGCAGCTTTTTGCCTGTCATTATGTTTTTAAAACCTTGAGAGCTGAAAAGATCAGTCGATTAATCGATTAGTTGCCAACTTTTACATTTAGCATGTTTCTGCTTTATCAAACAGATCATGAATGAAACATTACCTTAGTAAATGCTTAAAATGTTCTTATATTTACTTCTACTTTCATTGCAGTGTTACAAACTATGTATTGATGGCTTATCAATGCAAAAAGGTGGATTCACTGACTGTTTTAGTGGATCTTTTCTCAGATTCCTTCAGTAGGTTTGCATTATGGTATTTTGATTCATTTTTTGTCTTCTATAATAGTAAACTTAATAGTAAATCTTTCGGTTTTGGATTGTTGATCTGGTCACATTTTAGGTTGAATCTATAGCTTTGGGAAACACAGAATAACATTTTACACCATTTTATAAACCAAACAACTAATTGAATATTAGTTAACAGAAATCCACTGGTGATTAAATCAATGGATTAATCAACTAACAGAATAGTTTTTAATTGTAGCTGTTAATTCAAACTTAAAAGCTTGATTATGCTTTAACCATGTTTCCACTGTACAACTTGGTCTTTCTTGTCCCAATAATTTTATGGTAGAAAACAGTCCTGACAGCAAATGTTTATGCAAAGAAACATATTATTTGCCAATTAAAAAACTGCATCTGGCTAACAAATTTTTTAACAGCACTTCGGCAGCCACACATCAGTTACTGTGTCTGGTAGGAGATGAGACCGGCTCATAAATTTATGTTGGTATGGACAAAAAAGATGTGGAATTTTCAGTTTGGGAAACAACAATTTTATAGCTTTTTATGATCCAAACAACTAATTGAGTAAATAGCTTTAAAAAAAAAATAAGAATGGATATAAAAGAAGCATCTTCTGGGTAAAAATGTACTTAAAGTATCAAAAGTAAAGTACTTATCATGTAGACTACATTATATTCTTATTTGTAATCCTAATGATGAGAACATTGTGTCAATTTACTACAATATAAATAATATTAAATTAAATTTGTATCACTAATGCAGATACTGATAATATGCAGGTGAAGAGCCCAGCCCACACATTCAGATGGCACAGACACACACACACATGCACACATACACACACACAAATGCAGAACCTGCAGATCTGAGCTTAGAGCTGGTTCACTAGTCAGGTGTATGTGTGTGTGTGTGTGTGTGTGTGTGTGTGTGTGTGTGTGAGGAGGAAGGTTATGATGTGTTTGTAGTCATTCCCACACTGAACGCTTCACAGCCTCGTCCATCAGGTTGCTTACTGATCTACCTAAACACTTCCTTTCTCACACTCCTGCCTGACCTTTACTCTTTCTCCCCCTCTATCCGTCTCATTAACTCCTTACACAGATCCAACTAAACACCCATTATAGAAATATATTGTGATGAGCATTCTTTACACCTGTAGGCTTCTTTTAGCGTCTGTATTGTATTCCCCTGCTTTCAAATCTCAAGTAAACTCATTTCCATCATTGAAATGTTTGGTTATGTTAAGGTACAAAAAGCACTTGGTGGCTTCTAGAGTTGAAGGTCCTGTCATGATGGTTAAGTGTCTTTTACAGTAATCTATGGAATCCGTCATGTGATGCTGTAATTTTTCTAAAACACAAAACTTTGACCACCTCTTTTTGTCAGATCTAAGTCTTTTTGGGGTTTGACACATGTCATTTTGCTTTGGATGAAAAAGTCCAAAAATCTACACCAAACTAGGAAGTGTATTAAAACATCCTTGAATAGTGTAAATTATTTTGAAGAAGAAAATGTTAGAATTCTCTGGTTTCAACTTCTCTTCTCTGGTTATTAACAGGTTTCTTGTGTATTCTATAATAGTAAACTGCTGATCTTTGGGTTGTGGACTGTTGGTCTTTACAAAGAAAAAAATAGGTTGAATGTCCAGCTTTGGGAAACAGTGATTGACATTTTACACCATTTTATTAACCAAACAAAAGATTGATTAATTGTTTTGATAATGAATAAATACATTAACTATCAAAATTAGTTGTTAGTTGTTTGTAAAACCTCAATGGCAGTCCACATTAGGAAAGAAATAGGATGAAAACTGAGAGAGATGTAGTGAAAAGTTAAGTAGGGAAGGACGTAACAGAGCAAACACTGAACCAAAGTTCCTCCTGTCTTCTCTTATTCCATTAAACAGGAGCTTCCTGCTTTCATTTCCCCCCACTTCTCTCCCCTCCCTCATTTCCTACCTTACCTCCCCAACACAGACACACACACACACACACACACACACACACACACACCTCCACAAATCCCTTCACGCCAAACTCACTCAAGATTAAGCATGTGTGAAATTGAGGACGTTCTAATACACATGTCTCCTCTGCTCCACACAAACACTCAGAGGTGCTGAATGAGTCTGCAGGGGTAGAAGTGAAGCTTCCTGGTCACAGGATCCAAACAGCCAGTGTGTGATTATCTGCTGACGACTAACTTCCACCCTGTCGGTAAACAGTTAATCCACGTGCATAGGATGCTATGGGGCTAATTGCTACGACTAATGAGACAGACATAGCAAGCTCTAAAGATTTTCTATTCTTTATTCAATTTGATCAAAGATAACTAACACATTTCTAATTGAGGGTCATAGTTGGGAGCAAAACATTCTATAACAAAAATCATCACAGAAAATTAAAAGTTTTATTTAAAACTTTAGTATACAATAGAGTTGCAATGATAAGTTGACTTAATCGATTAGTTGCCGATTACATTAATAGTAGTAGCAGTAGTAGAAGTAGAAAATGGTTTTGAAACTATAAGTTTTACACTTCTACCTGCGGAAAAAGCTTAAGTTGATACTTCAAATTCTACAGACATAGTTTAAATCATAGTATGAATATTTCTACCTGAGTATGATAGTGAAGGTATGCAAAGGTCAAATGATTTTTAAACAAACCTTTGGAATCTCTCAAAAATACAAATTCAAAACATTTAGGTCAACTAGTTCAGAGCAAATAAAACTAGTTCAGAGCAAATAAACTAGATTTAAATAATTAATTATCTAAATTAATCAATTTGAATTATTTTTTACAAAGAAAATGTTTAAATTCTCTGGTTCTATCTTATCAAATCTTAATATTTTCTGGTTTCTTTAGTTTTATGTTTTCTGATGATCCAAACAGTCCACAACCCAAAGATCATCAAGATCAGTTTGCTAAACTACTTCAGGTTGGATCTTGGAATACCAGATTCGTAAAAGTTTTGATATTGTTATGGCTTTATATTTCAACAGTAGGATCAGTTCAGGTCTTCAAAAGCATCTAAAATTATCTGTATAGTCAAGTATCAGGAATTAAAGAGCTCCCTTTCTTCTCGCCCGTGACGTGTTTCAGATTTCACAAATCATCAGAAATCTTTGACATTACCTCTGCTGTTCCACACACACACACACACACACACACACACACACACACACACACACACACACACACAGTCTATGTGATTCGGCTGAGTTGAGAGCAGACATTTGCTCCATGTGAGGGCCGTCGCTGTCGTTTTCCTTTGTTTGCTGCACATGACACACTCCCTCTCCCACTGTGTGGTAATATGGCTATTTTCTCAGTCAATTTGCCACTCTCAGCATCCAAGCACATGCAAATATGGAAGATGATACCGATTGGGGAATAGTGCTCGGCTGTAAAATGTGAACCAACTGTTTAAGTCAAGGTTATTGTTGGGAAGGGGCACCGCTGGTGTTTTGAATTCACACCCTGCTTCGAGGGGAAAAGAGATTTATGAAAGCATGAACACAAAGAACAAAGGATTGAGCTGCTTGTTTGAATTTCAGTCATAATGTACTTTCAGTTTCTGCTTGTGAGGTTGATCTAATTTTAAGTGTCTCATCTCTACCGTAATCAGGGTTTCCTGTTTTGATGTACTAATACACATGTTTGTTTATGATTATTCGCTGTTTGGACAATCATGTTGCAGGTTTCACCACAACTCAACAGCAGAGGCATCAGATACCAAAGATTTGTGGAAATGTGAGGAGTAGAAGTAAAAAGTATTTGTACCTAGTTATTTGACACCTCTGGCATTTTTTCCACTTACAGTATTTTTAATTTTATACTTTTTGGAAGTAGTAGTAGTTGAAGAGTTTTGAAGCCAGTAGCTTTATGATGAAATTAACTAAAAAGCTACAGCAAATATTAATTGCATTTAACAACTTGCAAAAAAGAAAATGTGAATTAGAAATGTTTCATCAACTGGTTCAGAGCAAACCAACTAGATGCAAAATGCAGTCTGGTCTAGAGCTGCAATGATTATTTGCAAACATAAAAAAAAAAAAAAACTTTACTACATTTTTACCTCAAAAGAAATTTTAGTTAGAAACTTCAGCTTTGGGAAACAGTGATTGATGTTTAACACAATTGTATGAACTAAAAAACTAAGAATAATCATTTCAATAATCGACTATCAAACCAATGTTGAATTTTCACTACAGCAGATTTTACATAGTTTTTTCATGATTTTACACATTACACACACATTAAACACACTAATTTTAAAGAAAAATAAAAAAAATACCTCTTCTGGGTGTAAAAACCTTTTTGAGGATTTTTTTTAATTTTATTTTGATGTTTCAGTCAAAATTTTTAAACATGATATTTCAAAATGCATGAAAATGCATTAATGGAGACATGACTAAAGAAGCCATTAGTATTATCAAAAGTTTACCTGGAGTTAATTCAAAGCTAGGTTGGTGAAATCAGGACTGAAAATCTTCCAAAGTCAGTACCATTCTCCCACAAGGGGAACACTGTCCAAGGACAGACAAGGAGGGAATTTTAAACACTTAAGTTGTCATTTTTTAAAAATAAATTGCAATAATTTCTGATTTCAGCATCTCCAATTCCTGTTTTTTCTAGTTTATATCTTGATCTATTTGGGTTGTGATAAAACAAGACATTTGAGAAAGTCATCTTGACAATTTATGAAACAAATAACAATTTATCAAAAAATAATCAGAATCATCCACAACTCTCAAGTTTACAACACATTAAAAATGATTGGTAAATCAAACTTAACTTCAATTGATACTATGGATATTATTTCTCTTAAGTCTACAGCTGACTTAAGACATTTTTTATTAATCGATCTTGAGTCATTTTTAGAAGAAAATGTCAAAATTCTCTGGTTCCATATTCTCAGATCTGATAATTTATTGTTTTCTTTAGTCTTCCATACTAGTAAACAGTTGGTCTGGACAAAAAATAGATTTTAAGTTGAAACTTTAGCTTTGTAAACAAACAAACCAAAAACATGCTGAGGATAATTGACTCTAAATTACTTGTAGTGTGTGTGTGAATGGTGTGTATGTGACCTGTCTGGGATGTATACTGCCTATCACCTGTAATGTGCTGGGATTGACTCCAGCAGACCCCTGAGACCCTATTGAGGAATAGGCGGGTATAGAAAATGACTCAGTGGTTGTTCACATTCATATGATTTTTTGTTTTTTCTTTGGAGAAAGTAAGAAATTGATTATATAGTCTCCGTCCTTTCTCAAGATCTGAGTGTGCCATTATATCAGTTTTCAACAGCTAAGCATGAATGAAGATTTAATCCTCAAAAGATAAAAAAAAGGGCTGCCATGACATTGAAGCATAGAACGACTCTGAAACCTGCACCTGCAGCTTAATGTACTGAATGTGAAGGAAGACAGGAGAACAAAATTTATAAATAAACAGATTTAATATGGCCTGTGAGCTGCCACTTTAGCACTACACATAAAAATCATAGCCTGTGTTACAGTCCATATTACATCAGGTTAAACCACATGACAAAGACCTTCAGCTGCACAATAAACAAGTGATATTGTATAATACACATACACTTTAATGTAGTATTTTACCAATGAAGCTAATGTCTTTCCTGAGTAATGTTTGAATAATGAAAATAAACTAGTGTCCTAAACCATTTATTAACAACTGAAAAATTCCTCCAGTATGTAATTATGTTAATTAATTCGTCAATTAGTTGCCACCTATTAAATTAATCACCAACTATTTTGATATTTCATTTATTGATTTGAGCTTTGATCTACATTTCACACCATTTTATGAACCAAACAACCCATCAATTAATCATTTAAAAATCAATAGACTAATTGATTACTTCACTGTGCAGTGAAAACTGGGCACCTTTATAACTGGTGAAACTTTCGTTAAAACTACAAAATTAAACTTCTCTTTGTGAGTTATAAAATGACTCGATAAAAACATCTGTTTCTTCAAAGGTTTATTGTTTGAAGTTCCATGATTTAAGTAATACAGACGCAAGCGTTTTTACTCATATTGATATTGAAAATGTGAAAGTCTGATTTGTAGGAAGGTTTATAATGTATTTGTTATTTTGAAGTTGGATTCTTTTATGAGTCAACATTAGCACAGCAATATACAGTATGTCCAGCCCGGACACACACACACTCACTCTCCTTCTCCACACCGCCCCCTACTGCTCAGGTACACCCTCCTGCCTCGGCTCCCAGTTGCTAGGCAACATGTTCCTTGCACGGACACCCACCTGCCTTCAGGCTTCAGCGCACTAAATTTTCGTCTTAATTGCAAATTGAGTGGGAGAGCAGGCCAACGCCGGCTGAATGAGAAGCAGGCAGTCGGTGCTGTGGCAGCGGTCACCGAGATGACTGAGCCGCCGCCAAGTGACAGCGACACGACGAGCAGAGACACGGCTGAGCAGCATAGGGACACCAGGGTTCAGATGAGCACAAAGGAGCCAGTGAACGCTGGTGTCGGGCTGGAAAACACACACAAAAAACTCAAAAGTTAGTGTATATAGAAATTGAAAGTACCATAGTAGGAAAAAAAGAGCACTTGTCCTCCTGTTAATAACAAGAGGACATGTTGAAATCTGACTGGTAGGGCTGCAGGTACTTACTCTTTTGATAGTTGATTAATATATAACAGCATTACATTACTATTACAATAATCATCAACTATTTTGACAATGGATTATTATTAAAATTATTAATCAACTAATTGTTTGTTTTATAAAATGGTGTAAAAGTATGTGATGATTCAAATTATTGAGATTAAATAAATGACAATTCTCTTTTTTAAACAGTAGCATAATCCATAAATATATAATTGATACTATCTGAATAGTTGTTAGGTGCAGCCCTACATGCCTTCAACATCCTATACAATATATGTTATATAATATAATATATAATATATTATATAAGACAATATAAACAATACACTGATTCATAGTGTGGAATGATTTGTTTCAGAGAATCAATTTCTTTTCAATATAAATGATGTAAAATGATAATAAAGGAATCTTAATATCAAAATCTTAATAATAGAAGTTGCCTGCTGCTTCAAAATCAGCCCAAATATAATGAAATTATAAAAACATGGTAATATGCTACTTTGAACACAGAGCTATAGGACAAACAAAAGAATTAAGAATTTAAAGAATTTGCTGAATATTTTAAATGTTTCTCACAAAACTTTTCTGTCTGAAATCTTCAGCCTCCACTTCAAATATTACAGAGACAGGCCAAAAACTCTTAAGAGAGCACATATCGGAGAAGGGCCCCACTCGCTCAATTCAATTACCACAGCCCTATACACAATCCACAGGAGACAACAGTGCACCGGATGCTCATTTCAACTCCTCTTTCCCCAAATCCCCATAGAAATCTCCTTCGGTCGGACAATGCACTTTTTCCCATTTGAAAAAAAAGAAAAAAAATCAATATCTGGTTTCAATACATGTGGAAGCCGATCAATACCAGCCTCGGCTCTCTTTTTCTCCACCATGCTCGTTCTCCTGTTTCCCTCCATCTCTGGTGAATGGTAAATAGAAACAGTGGTGTATGGTTATTGGGAGGTCAGGGTGCAACCAGAGGAGAGAATAAGGCTGCTGATGAGAGTGCTTGAGCTGGAATCACAGGCATCAATGGTGTTAACCTCTCTTCTGAGCAGCATGGACAAAAGAGCTGGAGGGACACACACACACATAACATTTAATCTACAGGGTAGAAAGAGTCACATTTATGCAGCTGTATAATTTAGGTGTTTTGGAGTTTGATGAGGACTCCATTCATTCAGGAATGAAGTCAGTAAAATGATTTGGAGATATTTCAAATCCAATAATGTAGCATGAGGGTCTTATTTATTTATTAATTTTTTTAACATTTTTTATGTGATAGAAATACTGTTGATGAACTTGAATCTGCACATTTTGTAACTTCATGTTTTTCGTTTTCACTCAAACTTCTTCAGGTGTATTTCCGTATTTCACCTGAAGTACAGTGAATTAGAAGTGGGGGCGCTGTAGAGCAGCTGAAACTCAAAGTTTAAACAACGGCCGAAATTCAGCAAAACAACCTCAAATGCTTATCAAACAAATTTAATTATTGGTGAACATAATAAAATTTGAATAATTTTATTATATAAACATACTATATATTCATTTATTTTTTATTTACATACCGTTGATTTTTAGGTTGGGAACTGGTGGTATGGACAAAAAAAAGGCATTTTAGGTCTGTGGGAAACAGTGATCGATATTTTACACTATTTATGAACTATACAGCTAATCAATTAATCATTTCGATGACAACAGTTTAATCAATTATCGTCTACCCTGTCTTGTTTCAATATTCAACAGATGAACTATCAGAATAGTCTACATCTGCATGTATTTTCCAGGTGTTCAACCTGAGAGTTTAAATACAAATTTTGATTTATTTATTTTTTTTTTAATTGGAGCAACATTTTTTATTTATTTTTGATTCTGAGTTGACGTCAGAGCCTAGATTTTCTGACACATACATTACAAAGAATTTCCAAATTGAAGTCTAGCCATCAGTTTTATTTATATAGCCCAAAATTCACAAATCCAAGATTCTCCTCAATAGGCTTTACAGTTTGTACAACAGCATCACAACATCCCCTGTCCTTAGACCCTCGCATTGTACAAGGTAGAACTCCCTAAGAAAAACTTTATTATAAAATATAAATTAAAAAAAAAGAGGAAGAACCCTGAGGAAGAGAATTAGAGGAGGATTCCTCTTCTGGGACAGACAGGCTGCTATAGATGATGATGTGTTCACGGTGCGGGACAACAGGAAACGTTGAATATTATACTAAATTCAACAAATTTTCTATAAAAAAATATCATACACATTTAGTGAAGGCGCTGGAAGCACGACAATAAAAAACTTAAATAAATAAACAACAATTACACTCAGGGACGGACTCACTACATAGTGGCGGCTTCTTAATAACCTCTTAGAGTGAATCCTTGACCTTAACCAGCATCCGTCACAAACACCAACAACTTTGTTTAGTGTTTATTCTTTGTATAGACAGAAAAAAACAAATGGCCTTTTATTTAATAGCTTGTGTCAGTTGTGTCACAGTGTGACAAAAACCCGAGAGCTATGCAGCGAACACTCAGACAGCCTGCTCTGGAGAGCAGCAGGATGGGTGCCAGCCTGGGCATCATGTGGCCCCCTCTCAGCTCCACAAGGACCCCTCTTATCCTGGCCATCCATGTGGCTGTGGGGGGGTGGGAGTGGGGGCACAGCGGGGGCCCCACAAAGATCTATGGGACCCTATGGTGCTGTTGTCTCACGAAAAAAGGAATTACAAACAAATTGCTGAGGGCCAGCACATAATTTCAGGACTCGTGGCAAGTTTATGACTTGCTAATGTTCCTAATTACATGGCCGTGAAAGACTTAATTAATTGGGGGGGGGGGGGGGTGATGGCGAGTTGTGTAGGGGGCGGTTGGTTGGGAGGGGCAGAGTGAAGAAAAAAATACTAAGCTCCAAAGTAAGAGAAAGAAAATAAGAGAGTGATGAGAAAGAAAGTGGCTGCCTGTGTTTGTTATCATGGTTCCAGTGCATTGGTTTTTACTGCCTGAGGAGAATTTAGTGGCTCTCGCTATTGCGTACAAAAGAAAATGTGAGTCTCCAGGAAAAGCGGACCATTACGATCAACCCCTTGCTGATACCTAATATGCCCCGCGTTCCCCCCATGACTTTGCCAAAGTGTCTGTAATCATATTATTGTAAATGTTGGCGCAGTTAATTGCATGGAGAGGAAAATGGGCCACGCTTGGCAGGGTATGGGGAATTTTTTTAAAGTTTGTTTGCCCTCTGGAGTATTGGAGGCACTAATAATGGTGGATTCGAGGCGAGAGTGCGAGAAAGAGAAGATGGAGAGAGGAAGGAAGCGGGAGGAGGGCAACACTTAACCGGGAGTGTTTCTTCTCTCACTGCCGAGTCTGATATGATTTCTACAAATAAATTAAAGAGAAGACAACACTGCTGCTGATGTTGATGACTACACCTGAGTGGCTCGAATGCTGCAGCAACTGGATGTGCAAGAAATGGAGTTTGGTCAATTTAAAGGATTTTAATATGTTCACGATGTATTGTGACAAGAAAAAAGAAACTCTTGAGAGATACAGTACAACATACATATAGTTAATAGCATGTGTTTTTAATTTTGTTCTATTTTGTTTCTAATTAATGTTTTTTTTAGTTTAATAGAGTCATTTTTAAGAAGAAAATTGATGATCTTTGGGTTGTGGACTGTTGGTCTAGACAAAAGGTTTTAGTTTGAATCTTGAGCATTTTATAAACTAAACAACTAGTTTATTAATAATTTATTATCAACATAGTTGTTTAATGTAATAATATGACCATTTGGATGATACAGAGGAGTCATGGGAGAAAGTTTTGTGGTCAGATGAGACCAAAATTGAACTTTTTGGTCATAATTCCACTAAGCGTGTTTGGAGGAAGAAGAATGAAGAGTAAAATCCGAAGAACACCATCCCTACTGTGAAGCATGGGGGTGGTAGCATCATGCTTTGGGGGTGTTTTTCTGCACATGGGACAGGACGAGTGCACTGCATTAAAGAGAGGATGACTGGGGCCGTGTATCGTGAGATTTTGGGGAACAACCTCCTTTCCTCAGTCAGAGCATTGAAGATGGGTCGTGGCTGGGTCTTCCAACACGACAACGACCCAAAGCACACAGCCAGGAAAACCAAGGACTGGCTCCGTAAGAAGCATATCAAGGTTCTAGCATGGCCCAGCCAGTCTCCAGACCTGAACCCAATCGAAAATCTTTGGAGGGAGCTCGAACTCTGTGTTTCTCAGTGACAGCCCAGAAACCTGACTGATCTAGAGAAGATCTGTGTGGAGGAGTGGGCCAGGATCCCTCCTGCAGTATGTGTAAACCTGGTGAAAAACTACAGGAAACGTTTGACCTCTGTAATAGCAAACAAAGGCTACTGTACCAAATATAAACATTCATTTTCTCAGGTGTTCAAATACTTATTTCCCGCTATATCACACAAATAAATCATTAAAAAATCATGCATTGTGATTTCTGGATTTTTTTTTTAGTTTATCTCTCTCACAGTGGACATGCACCTACAATGACAATTTCAGACCCCTCCATGATTTCTAAGTGGGAGAAATAGCTAAATAGCAGGGTGTTCAAATACTTGTTTTCTAAACTGTATATATATATATATATATATTAACCAGTAGCGCCGCCTCAGGAGCAGCTTCTACATAGGAAGTTGGCCAGTAGAGGTCACAAATCAGACATACTACAGCACACCCATCTTACAGCAAAAGTTTTCTTTACTGCAAATACTGACCCAGTGACTTCTGGTGACTTCTGGGATAGCTGTTCACCTGCACACTGAAAAACATGACTGGATGTAATAAACCATTTGCAGACTTGTTGAAGGCCAAGGGATCCGGACCTTCCAGACAGATTCCTCTATTTTGCTGACTATATAGGATGCAGCAATAGTGTCTATACTGCAGTTAAATGAGACTCATTGTTAATTCATTTTATTATTGACTAATCATTGCAGCTCCAGGAGGTATAAAAAAACAACAAACAGTAAAGTAAAAAGTACATTACTTCAGTAAAGAGTAAATTATAACTTGAACAGTAGTATTCTTCAAAACAATCTTATATCACACATACTTTATAAATGTTTAATGCAGACTAGATAAAATACATATTCAATAGTGAATCTTTTTTCACATTCATACACACTTACTGTACATTCACACACTTCTCCCTCAGTCATGAAAAGCAGAGGAGGCCAAACCACTCTGGGTTCACCCAAGGAACATTAGTCATTTTCCAGTTCATTGCTGAGGCTCATTTAGTAAAGCCTCTTGCCGACCATCATCAATATCTCTCCTAAAGAGGCCTATGAGCGGGGAAGGACCAGGCTGCCCCAACCTGCTGTGGGTCACGCTTCACCATGCCTGCGCCGGATAGTGCCGGCAACTAATGAGAAATGACAAGAGGGTATTCAGAGATCTTCTTTCATTTTTCAGAACCTGTTTCATCATCTTTTACATATGCGGTTTGTACGAGGCAGCGGGGAAAGTTTTTTTAAGGTAGATAAAACAGGAGCCGAAAACATCTGTGTTTAGTACAGAAGTTAATTAAATGATACGTTGAGGAAACATCTGTGTGAGGATAGAGCAGAAAACAATCTCCCATCAAACACCTTTTTAGGGAGTTTTTCAACTTCAGTCACGAGACAGAAAAGCATTGTGTTGATATTTTGAAAAATCAGGAATAGAGATACAACGAATAATGGACTAATTGTCATATATTGGGTCAGTGACAAATTATTGTTGGAAAGATGAGAAAGTCAAAAACATTTTTGAAAATAAAGTTTTATTAAGCATTCAACAGGTCTCTCAAAATGTACATTTTTGTGTTAATGTTGGTTTCTTGGGATTTAAAAGTCCATTTGTTTATTTTAAAAATCATGTGTGCTATTTTTTGACATGGAATGTCAAATAGTGTAACCAAGAAAAGAACAATAAATGTTTAATCTAAAAAGAAAACGTCCAAATTCTCTGGTCCTAGCTTCTCTTCTCTGATTATTTTCTGGTTTCTTCAGTCTTCTATTTTATGAACCAAGCTAATAGATGAATCAATTCAATAATAGATTGATAGATTAACTAACAAACTAATCATTATTTGCAGCCCTAGTGTAAAATTAAACTGGGAAATTAGTCATTAGAAACACAATTTCTACTGACATTAACATTTTCAGCCCCCATCACTACTGAACATAAAACAATGAATACATCAAATTTTAATTTCATTTTCGTTGGCTTATTTGACTTGTTTTCAGGACTCAGTTACCTTCGTCCTCTATTTCTACTCTTTCTCATTTTCTTTTTTCCGAAAAGCTAGACGGTTAACTGTAACCTGCAGTCTAATTGTGCAATTCTGACTGCAATTTCACTATGTTTGAATCAACCAGCTGCTCTTGGTGAGAATTACTTCAAATATGAAAACAAGGAGCCTTGTGTACCAAATGATGTACAATATTCCATCAGCTAAATGTAGAATTTACCCTGCTTAATTATACCACAGGCTAATTTGGACGAGCAGAAACTGTAGATGCTTCACACTGATGCTGACTGATGCTGCTCACAATTCATTTTTTAATCCTTTCCTATTTATTGCAGATATTCACTGGAGAGGAGAGAGCGGAGATATGGGCAGACAGAATGAGGAGAAAATGGAAAGAAGAGTGATTAGACGGCAGATAAAGTTCTCAGGAGAAAAACAAAGAAAAGCTGCTACAGAATGGCCCATTGTGATTTTAGCTTTGACAATTATGAGGAGTGAACATGCTTATGTCCTGAACAATGAAGGAGACCTTAGTAACAACACTAGACAAATTACTCTGATAATTTAGGGAAAGTAGATATACTGTTGTCAAAACGATACTAAATAACAAATACAAATCCTGAATTGAACGATTTTATTAAGGTAACAGAAGTATATAATGTCACTACATTTTCCAAAAAAATTTACTTTTTAAAAAATGTTCTGCATTTTAAGTAAAAGTAATGAATCCAATGTATTATTATTAATAAAAACTTATCATGCTTAGATTATATGCAGAATAATTACTACACAAAACAGAAAAAGGAAACAGCATAAGAAATACATTTATCTTTGATCCTTACATACATTTCACTTATAATACTTCTGTACATTTACTTCAGTGACATTTTCAATTTAGGACTTTTACTTACGACACTATTTCTACTTACGTAAATGATCTAAGTACTTAGTCCACAATTGAGTAATCCAGAACAGTACTCTGGATAGATTAATAGTAAGAGTACTGCATCACAATATTTGACTATTTTCAGACAAAGTGTAGATGTAAAAAAGAAAAGAGACAATTAAATCTAATATGAATTATTGACTATGAATATATACTTTATTATAAATATAGACTATTATAATTTATATAAACTTTCAGATAAATGTAGTGAAAGAAAAAAGTATAGTAAGGTATTTCCCTTTGAATCTAGTATATAGATATAAGGTAAAGTCACATGGAAAAATTCAAGTGAAGTACAAGTAATTTTAAATTCATAAGTTGTTAGTATAATTTTATTATTATTTATTTGATTTATTATTTATATAAATTGTTATTATTACTTATATAAAGCAACTCAATGTGCTTTAAATAAAAGCAAACACTTAACAGTAAAAAAACAACATGAATATGAATATGAATAATAACAAGAAAGAAACGTTTGTTTGGTACAGAGTTTCAAGTAAATTTACTTAGCTGTTTCCACTTCTGATTGTAACTGTTTTCACACCTGAGATAATAATGTAAGAATAGTCCAAAGTGTACAGACTCCAGAGCTAAGTCTGTTGACACGTAGACCTCAGATTGAACCTGATTCAGCGGTTAAACGCTGCCTGTCACTGAGCTGCAGTAAAAGAAAAGCAGATGACCACAGGTGGGCTGACAGGAGGTCAGAGGTCACCACCTCACTATGATAATCCGCTGACTCCAGAACTGTGTGATTGGCATCATTACCTCAGTTTTTTTTTTTATTTGTCTTCAAACAACCTGATTCCGGTGTCACATGTTTTACCGCCTCAGCGTTTCCACCGCTGACTGCACCAAGGTTACAACAAGGTCAGCGAGGACGCTGCTGCAGATATATTGTTGTATATATTGAACATGTGTATGCATGTTTGTTTTGTACTCCCTAGAAGTGTTTGATCAGTTTAGTATCTGCAGATCCACAGATAAAAAAATAATAATCTGTATAATGAGGTTATTGTTTATTACTCTTCTAATCACTAGTGTAACATGTGTTTTTGAGAAAGGGAAGGGGTTAGTCTGTATAATATTACAATATATAGCTGGGTTTTTAGGAATTTAGATGTTATACATATGTTGTTCCTGAGAGGAAGTAATTAATGCTAGTGTCCTTTCAAAATATTATGCTGTGCAAAGTTGATACTATATGTCAGTTATATGTGAGCTTTTACTCAATTTTTGTGCATGATAATCATGTTAAACTTACCTATAAGAACATATTTTATGATTTGATTTTACTTGTACTGATAGATATTTTCTTTGTGAGGATCTAACCTGTTTAATTTAGTTTAAATTCAACTATTGTGACAATTAATTTAGAAATTTGACTAATTTCATGAAGAACATGTCCAAATCCTTTGGTTCCAGCTGGTCTGGACCAAGAAAGAGATTTTAGGTTGAATCTACGGCTTTAGAAAACATTTTATGAACAAACAACAAACCAATGAATCCTTTAATAATATGTGGGTATACCTCACACTAGTCATGATATAGTTAAATAACTGAACAATATGAGCAGAGATATAATCTAAAGGGTATTTGTCACAATTTAAATTTATAAGACATCTTTATTCTAATCCATTATATGTACTAAATACATTATTAGACACTAATTGTTGATAGGTTGTTAATTGTTGATTTTTTTTGGTTCTTTGCTTCATGATGACCACCGACTGGAGGTCAAAGGTCAGCAGCTTTATTCATGTGTTGAACACTGGTAGAATCCGGTCCGTAAGTTTCCATAATACGGTTGTGTAGCAGATTTCACACAGTGTGATTGTTTCCTGTATAGTACCATAAATGTTGTGTTTCTGATGGCTGGAGAGAGCCTCTAGCTGGGGAGAAAAAAGAATGGAAATGAAGTGGAAAATGCACATGATTACGCAAATACAATCTCCTGACAACCTGTTTGTGTGTGTGTGTGTGTGTGTGTGTGTGTGTGTGTATGTGTGTGTGTGTGTGTGAGAGAAGCAGATAGAGATAGCGGGAAGGACACACTCTAAACACACAATTACATCTGCATTTCCACATCCAACATTTGTTTTCATTAAATTGCCATTCCAGCATATTTGCTTTCATGTTCCTACATTTCACAGTATTTGCATCAAATTATGTGGTAAATGATGCACAAACATTTTACTAGACTAAACTTATATAGAGATGCAGCCTGTTCACTACTTACTGCTGCTTCAGGCTTTTTAACATATGATCACATTGGATTCCAGTATCATAAACATTTCTAAACCTAATTTTAAAACTGATAATTATGTGTGTATATATTTGAAGTATTTTGCTCACACATTTCATTTTTGGCCTGGTATTGAAGCACCATTCAGGTCACTGTTTGGTTTCTTTGGTGGAAAAACAAGTTAAAATCCCTGTTAACAAAAAAAAACAAAAATGAAAAACAAGACAAAACAAAGCAAATAAACTAACAATCTGCTTGGACTCAAAAACAAGATTGGACTCGTACAGCAAATAAACCAAATTTCTCATCCCAAAGGCAATTTTGCACACAGGCAATTTTCTTCGCTTGCAAGCGACCTGCACACATCTGTTTGTCTATTATGGCGGTGAATTGGGGGAAGGGGGAGGGGCGGAGGGGTCGGGCCTGGTATTTTTTTTGATCATATCAACAACAACAGGGACACGGGGCATCCATCATGACCTGACCACCTCTCCTGCCTGCATGTACTTGAAGGGGCCTGACAAGTGGTAGCAATTTTCCATTTTCATTTGTTGACCACTTGACCAGGTGCTTTCCTTGGCTGCGGTGGATGAGCTCTCATTCATGTTCGACTTCTGGTCTGAATACAGCCGCTCGGCTCTGCTCCTCACAGCAGAGCCTAGGCAGCGGTCACACACGAAAAAAAAATATACACACAGAACTGTAGAGAGAGAGACAAGGAGGAAAATAATGAACCAGGACATTTAAACAGATGTTTTAAGTCACAAAAAAGGCCATAGGGTGGTAACATAAGCAACAAAGATTTCAGAAGTGACAAGCCAAGTAATACATTTTGTAACTACATGGATATATAAAGAGAACAACAAACACACCAAAGATTACTATAACAGTCCGATGCTTAATTAATGTTGATTTAGTCAAAAGTCTATTTTTTGTTGTTTAACCGTGGGTCAGTAGGTAGAAGTCACACACATACATATACACATGCACATAGTTTGTTACTTTTCTTATGAAGTTATTAGCTTTGTGGTTGGCTACATCCTCAGTAGCCTGTGTTAGTGAGGAATAAAGTAGCAGATAAAGATCAGAACTAAATTAAATTTTTTCTGAATGGTAAGTCTCTGCTTTACATCCTCTGACTCTGACTTGTCGCCAGGTGATTGATGTCATGTTTATAACAATCCATCATTTTTCGAAAAAAAATAAAACTCGCTTGGCAGCAGGCCAGTAACACGTTAGTAACGCTGTTTACCACAGGTATTCCCATCATCGATTCTGACTAATTAACAGAAAAACACATCTTGGCCTCATCCAAACTTAATTCTAATGAGAATCTCACAGAAAATATATATCTTACAATTTTTTTCTTAAAAAATGCAGCATTTTAAAATGTTGTATATCATCACATACCTACTTGAACTTGAATATGTTTCACAATTATGGCAATACTTAGCTCATTCAATCTTGCAGAATTAACATTGACCTCTATTAAACTGTAAAGTAGGTTATTTCAAAGCTGTGACTATATAATTAATTTGTACATTCTCTTATAACAATTAGTTGACAAGAAATATTAAAATATCCAAAATATCCATGATCAATTTTAGAATATATCACAAATTTGATGATAGAAACTAGAAACTCAAATACTATTTTACATGTTTGCAATTTCAGAACAATTTATAGAGCATAAACACATTAGAAAAGTGTTTACTGAGGAGAAAAAAAATTTAAATTGTGTGGTTTTATTTTTATAATTACTTACTTTTTATTCCTTTTTTTACCAGTGAAAATAAGCCAGAAATAAAACTACAAAAAAAGAAAAAAAATCAAAACAAGCAGCAGAGTCATCAAAAACATGGAGAGAGTAAAGGAAGCCTATAATGTGTCTGTGTCCTTAAGCATTTAACTAATAAAATAATTGACTAATCATTACAAGTCTAGCTGAGACCATACTCTATATTTTTATGTTATACCAAGAAAGCTTTAAGTATTTGTTATTTATAGCCATCAATGCAGCTGTGAATATAGGGTAGATTTTCTTATAATAACAGAGGTTATATTAGTTGACACTAAATGTCAAAATAATACTATAATTAGACTAGACTAATATTCATGGTTAATTTCCACCAATTGTCCCGCCAGAACAGCAGTTTGAGACTGGTGTCCGACATGGAAAGAGGTGGAGAAGCTTGTCCATTGGGCGAGATCAGCATCCGCTCCTGGGCCAAACGGAGTCCTATACCAGGTGTATTAAAACGCACCAGACGTATGTCGGTTTCTCTGGAGCCTCATGAGGACGGTGTGGCAGTAGAGGTCCATTCCCAAAGCATAGCGTAAGGCAGGAGGGATTCTCATTCCAAAGGAGAAAAATGGAGCGGACATCAGTCAATTCCTCCCGATTCGCCTTTCTTAATGTGGAGGGCAAGATCTTCTTTTGGGTGATTGCACCTTTCCATCAGGCAGGAATATTTGGATTCTCAGGGTGCTTGGAACACACCAGCATGATCTAGCACCAGATCCAAAGAGCAAGACAAGAGAAAAGGGACCTCCATGTGATCATCTTGGATCTTGCAAATGCCTTTGGCTCCGTGCCCCACAAGCTCCCCTGGACTGCCTGGACTGCCTTTTTTCAATATCCCGGACACCATCACCACACTGGTCAAGACGTGTGGTGATGGAGACAGTGCCCTTAAGTTGCCCCTTAGCAGCCTCATGGAGGAGTTTAAGTTTGCCAAAACTCGACCCTGAATGAATCCAAGTATCCAGCGATTAGGGAAAATGAGCAAAAGAGCAGTGAAGGAGGCAACAGCAGCTCTCAGACATGCTGACATTGTGGGAAATGTCAAGCAAGGAAGAGGAGGTCTTAGGTTAACAGCCAGCCACCCAGCCTGGAGAAGTGCCACTGCACCGGCATGAAGGAAGATGGTGGTGGAGGAAGTGCGGTGGCAGGAGGAGGCAGCAAGGTGGGCCAAGGCAGTCACCCTTGGAAAACAAGGCCGGTGGACACGGTGGGAAAGTATCGAAAGGGGGAAGTTGTGCTGGAGGGATGTACTGGTTATGGAGGCGAGGAGCCTGAGCTTTGCCATCAGAGCCACCTATGATGTCCTTCCAACACCAACTAATCTCCACCAATGGAACGGCGAAGATCCTGCATGCGTCTTGTGTACCAAGCCAGCCTCCTAAGACACATACTCACAGGGTTCCAAACCAGCCTTACACAAGGGTGGTACACTTGGCGCCACAACCAAGTGTTGAAGAGCCTTGCTTCCACGCTGGAGGGAAAGCAAAGTAACATCAAGGCCCTGCCACGGCCAACAGCTAGTACCTCTTGGGGAACTGCCTTTGTCTGCGAAGGCCCACAGCCGCCAGGAAGGTCACGACACCATCAGACAGAAGCCAGCTGTGCCTAGCATGCGACTGGCAGATGTCGGAAAACAGCTGGTGTTCCCTGCAGAGATCGCCACTACCACCCTGAGGCCTGACCTGGTGCTCTGGTCCCCTTCCTTAAAGAAGGTTTACATCATTGAGTTTACTGTACTTTGGGAGGACTCCATAGAAGAAGCGTACGAGCGAAAAAACCTGCGCTACTTTGAACTGGCTGTTTGGTGCGGATTTGTAGGAACATCCTGCACAAAACTTCTGAGGGACATGGGGGTCAGGGGACAGAACCATCACACAGCCATCAAAGCCATGTCAGAAGCAGCGGAAAGAAGCAGCCAGTGGCTATGGCTGAAGAGGAATGACCCCAATTGGGCTCCCAAGTAACATGACAAGAAGTAGTGCCTTGACTCAGGGAACCTGACCCCCTGCTATGCATAGTCCCCCCCTGAGAGTTCTGCAGCTAACCAACAAGGCAACTGCTGTGACCAATTGGGCTTGGGATGCATGCTCAGGTCTTCCTTCATCTTTTATAACAAGACAATGATTCTGAAATTTCTGAATGTTTTCATTTTGCAAAACCAGAACAATTTACACAGCATAAACACATTAGAAAAAATGTTTGCTCACTACAAAGTTTGAATTGAGTTGTCTTATTTTTATAATTACTAACTTTTTAACCGTGTGGGTGACACAGTGGTACAGTGGGTAGAGCTGTTCCCTCACAGCAAGAAAGTCTCAGGTTCAAATCCTTTTTCTGGGATCTTCTGTGTGGATCTTCATGTTCTCTCTGTGTCTGTGTTGGTTCTCTGAACCTGTGTAATGTTTTCCCCGCCCCCATGTCCATCTTTGCCCTCGGCCAATCACTGTTGCCATTCTCCAAAATAACTAAAACAGATCCACCATTTCTGTTTGTGGGACAGCCAATCACGATGGCGCTTCTTCAAAATCCAACCAAAACCCACCGAGCGATGTAGTCATCCTCCGTTGTCTCTCACCCAAAGAATGCTGGGATTGCTCCAGCAGACCCCTGGGACCTAACTGAGGAATAAACAGGTATAGAAAATGACTCACATGTTTAGTAAACCATAAGAAGAACACAACAGCAGAGTAATCCAAAAACAGGGAGAGTTTAGGAAGCCTGTAATGACTCTGTGTCCTGGAGCGTTTTGCAGTTTTCCGAGTTACAGATATAAGTTTTAGGAGTGTTAACAGTAGTTTTTTGGTAAAGAAATGATAAAGCTTTGTGTTTTGACTCAGCTATTGGGTTCGCTCTCCTCTTCCTCCACATCTTGGCGCTGCTCCCTGGAACCACTTGCTGCTTCCTCTTCCTTCTCCTCCTCTGCCTTCCTCTTGTTTTCCCTCCATTCACCCGGCGTTCCCTACTCTCCAGCGGCCCAGACAATGGGACCCCGGCTGCAGCCCCTTGAGCCGACTGAGCCTTTTCACGGTGAAGCCCAAGGGCTCCGGGGTAAATCCTACAACTTGGCAGGCTAACGTGCCAGCTAACGGGATGACAATGTCCGCCGCCAGCATTGCTGCACTCTTCATCTGCAGCCGCCACTCTTTGTTTAGCTGCGTCTGTCTCTATAACTGCACGTTTCTATCTGCTGCTTTGTCTCCGAGATTCCGCGCCTTTTCCCGTCTCCTCTAGTTTTCCTCTTTGTCTCTGTGTTGGCACAGGGACGAGGTGAATGTCTCTTCTTTACCAGGTGTCACACATCCAGTTTTGAAAGAGCTCACAGTGTTTCTGTCGTGAAGGCTGTTTTTACACCCACCACAGTTAACACTACACGTCAAGTATTTGTTTTTACCAATACTACCACCTGTGGATCTGTGTAAAGCTTGGACAAGCTGCACCACTTAATCAATCAGTTGCCACCTATAACAATAAACGCCAGCTATAAAGTTAAAATTATTTTTGAAGAAAAATCCAAATTCTCCAGCTTCTCAAATCCATATTCTGCTTTCTCTAGTCTTCTATAATAGTAAACTAATGATCTCTGGGTGAAAAAACATCACATGTAAATTGTATTTGTACAATTTACTGAAGCACTACGACAGTTCTGAACAAAATATTGTACTTTCTACTCTACATTTATAGTTAATTACCAGCTGAGGATGATTGGCTTTAGATATGAGTGTGTGAGTGAGTACCTGTCTGGGGTGTATCCTTCCTCTCACCTGTAATGTTCTGGGATTGGCTCCAGCAGACCCCTGAGACCCAAACCAATAACTCAGAGAGAGTTTGATGATGGGACACTATCACAAATATTTCCATCAGGCTAAAAAAATTCTGTACTTTCATGAAATTTTATGTGATTGTCCATCACTGTTCTGTGTCCACATGTGCCACCTGGAGGACATAATAAATGTTTTTTTTGAGTTAAGCAAAATGTTGTAGCACTTTGTTGTCTTGATCTATAACTTTGAACCATAACCATCACCATTTTTAGTCATCAAATGTTTTTTCCCACCATGTCTAAAAGGAAACCCTCTTCTATTTTTATTATTTTAGTTATGAACATACCAGTGCTGCTCCTTCGCAATTTGTCTAAATTTTCTATTAGGAGTCAATCCTGTGAACACAGGTAGGCAGTAGAAATAGGCTAACACACACACACCGGGGCACTGAAGGAGAGAAGGGGGCACGTGCTGGACAGCAACATAAATGCGGCTGGCATGAAAAGTGATGGGCCGAGCTGTATCTGCTATTCGGCCTTCATTTGCTCCATCTAACAGCCTCCACCTCCCCTCTCCCCTCCGTGCCCAACCCCCACCCGCCCCGCTGATCATCTACCCCCCCACTCCCCTTTTATTTATGCCTTTATGGAATCATTTGCATATGGCATTGGGCTGAGCTTTTTAATTTATTTATTAATTTTTTTATTAAGGTCATTTTTATCACCACTGCGTGGTAGCTGTGACAACAATAAATTCTGTTTACTCCTGGACAACGATGACCTTTTTTCTCTCTCTAATCAAGCCGTTACAGGTTGAGTCCGTACTCTGAGAAAATGGCCCCCGTTTCCTCTCCTGTTCATTGGCGGTTATCAGCTGAACGAATGTCTGTGTGCACACACCTGGACGCGGTGGAGAAGGACTATACCACTGCCCAAAAGCAGCTTTTTAATATGTTGTTTCTGGAACAGTTTTGTTTTACTGGTGGTTTCAGACTTAAAACACATCAAAATAAATCCAAAAAAAAAATTAAATTGCATCAGCTGCCTGTGTGGGAGCAGCAGCTGACAGAAAGTTGTCATGTTTTAGGAGTTCCGTCTATATTCATCCTGTTATTGATTAGCCTTATTTGATTTATGGAAGATGAGCTGAGCTGTTTTATTCTAGTTTCCTCTGTGCACAAAAACAATCCTTAGGTAAAATTGATTGATTTATTGTTTATTGACAATTATTTATTGTTTGGTTCATTAAATGGTGTACAAGGTTGTTCACTGTTTCCCAAAGCTGAAGATTCAACATAAAATGTCTCTTGTTTTCAGACCAACAGTCCACAACCCAAAGATCATCAGTTTAATATAGTAGAAGAATAAAGAAATCTGAAAATTATCAGAGAACAAATGCTGAAAACAGAATATTTGAAAGATATCTTCTTAAAAATGTATTCATTGATTATTAGAAGAGTTGGTTATAAATGTAAAAGATAATATTGATAATATGTCAATAAGATGTCAATTATATGCAATGCACCTGTTTATAATTTAATGTAAAATCTCTAAAAAGAATAAGTAACTGATGAAATGAATATCTAATAGTTGTTTCTGAACTCATATATGTCCTCCTGTCCAAACTCTTTCATTGTCTATGTGTGACTCCACATAGTCACACATAGACACTTTGTGTGACTATGTGTGACTATGCGGTCACTTTGAGCATCGCCATACTTTTTCTGACCACTACATCTGCTCTGCAGTCTGCAACTGCCCCCCCCCCCAGCAACCTGATCTGATACAGCTGCTGTGGAGGATTAAGTCTGGTTTTTAAACAAACATGGCTCTGTGGCCCTCGGAGGGGAGGCAGCGGGGGGCCTGGGTCCAGCTTCCATCCCTGGAGACAAGTCGAGAGAAGGGCCCCTGTGTAATCTGATGAGCCCCCGAAGCTCCTCACATCAGTTTTTGACTTTGCATCGGCCAGAATGGATGGCACCAGTACAGTTTAATAGTTTTCTGGGCCATGACTGAGCCTCGCCACGATTGGAAAAGAGGTGGTGATTTCAGAACGGCGTCAGCCTCTCGGCCCCCTGACAAGTGGAGGACTGATCACGGCTTCATCTCAGATAAAGGTGAAGTCTCTTCCTCATCTTCTTCCTCCCGAGCAGACAGGGGTCATCTCAGCAGATTAACTCCTACAAAACAAGTCCGAGTGAAACACACCGTGGGTAACATCAATCACTCACAGACGCGATCATGCTAAATGTGTCTATTTACATCCCCCCCTTTCCCTTCTTTTTTTTTTCAAAAGGATGGCAGAGGTGGTTATCCATCTCTCTTGTAGTTGACAGTCCCCATTAAAACGCTGAGCGTGCCAAGGACTGAGCCGCCGCTATGGTCGCAACTTGTTCCTCGTACTGTTGTGACAGCGAATTCAAATAGCTTGACTTTTTTCCCCCAGAGAGAGAAAGAGAAAAAGAGAATTGCAGGCTGGAGAAAAAGCAGGAAAAAGAGGACTGTTAAGAGAAAAAAAGGGGATGATGATTAGAAGCAGCTCGTGGTGAGGCAAAATAAAAAGAAAAAAAAGGGAAAATTCCCACTCCTCCCTCCTTTAGAGCCTTTTTAATGACTTCTTCTTCCTCGGCTCTGCCATCAAAATATTATATCAATAATTGCTGGCGAAAAAATTAAACAAGTAAAACAATGAGACGGCCCCGGGGGCTGCCTTCCCCCTCCAAATTAGTCTGTGCATTTTAGAAGAAGGTCACTTCCTCCTCCCCCACTCCTCCTGCTTCCATTGGATCAGTGACACATTCTCCAGCGTGATAGCGCTGACCTGAGTTTGAATTTAGAGTGTTCATTAATAGCATATTATGCCATATGCTCACTGCACTGTCTTATTGTAATGTCTGCCACTGGTTCAGGAATTTGTAATTAACGCTGATATAATGGAGGTAGTAGAGGGGCTAATGCTAACTCTGGCATGGGAGGAGGAAGGCAGAGGGGTGGTCACCTGCTAGACCTGAAAACTGGGGCCTTTAAGCGTAAAATCAGTCTAAACGTTGAGGAGAGTAGTGAAATCTATTTATAATAATATAGTAATAAAGTAGTACTATATACATTTATTTTATAACATAATATAAACACTCCTGTTAACCCATTTAACCTCACGTAGTTGCCTAAATCTATCACTGTCATTTTTAACTTTGAATAACAGATCTAAATTTTACAGATGCAAATAAAATTAAATGAATAATAATAATAAAATAAATAGATATTATATGCACTTATAACCCTAGAAACAGCTTTGTAGACAATACACACGTGGAAAAATTGTTGGTACCCCGCAGTTAAAGAAGGAAAAACCCACAATTCTCACTGACATCACTTGAAACTTGCAAAAGTAACAATAAATACAAATTTTTTGAAAATTAAATAATCAAAATCAGCCATTACTTTTGAATTGTTGATTACCATAATTATTAAAAAAAAAAAAACTAATGAAACAGGCCTGGACAAAAATTATGGTACCTCTATAAAAGATTGAAAACTATTTGACCAGAGTGACATGATTAGCTCAGGTGTGTCATAATCAGTCAGTCTGCCTATTTAAAGGGAGACAAGGAGTCACTTTGCTGTTTGGTGAAAAGGTGTGTACCATACTGAACATGGACAACAGAAAGTGAAGGAGAGTATTGTCCCAGGACATCTGGAAAAAAATTATAGACAAACATCTTAAAGCTAAAGGCTATAAGACCATCTCTAAACAGCTTGAAGTTCCTGTGCCAACAGTGGCTCATATTATTCAGGAGTTCAAGACCCACGAGACAGTAGCCAACCTCCCTGGACGTGGCCGCAAGAGGAAAATTGATGACAAATTGCGATGGATTGTTCGAATTGTATCCAAAGAGCCCAGAACAACCTTACAA
Organism: Eupleurogrammus muticus; assembly: GCA_036785175.1. Lineage (NCBI taxonomy): Eukaryota > Metazoa > Chordata > Actinopteri > Scombriformes > Trichiuridae > Eupleurogrammus > Eupleurogrammus muticus. The sequence continues at coordinate 24,910,089 of JAYKQN010000009.1, forward strand.
ATAAATTAAAGGTGAACCCTAAGGCCTATATCATTAGTTTGTTTTTTAAATAATTATGTTAATCAGCAATTCAAAGTAATAGCTGATTTTGATTATTTAATCTTCAAAATTTTTTATTGTTACTTTTGTAAGTTTCAAGTGAGTTCAGTGAGAATTGTGGGTTTTTCCTTTTTTAACTGAGTTTTTTTCTTCTTTAACTGTGCATTGTTCCATACTGTTGTTATTGGAGTAAATGTATCTATTGTCATTAATGAGGAAGTCACTGCTACAGTATAACTACACTAAGTGTTTAGACTTCTCCATCCCGATTCCTCCAGCACCAATTCCTACTTCTCTAACACCTGTATTAACTCCTCTTACACTAACTCCTCCAGCACTAACTTTTGCACTAACTCTTCACTAACTTCTGCACTTATTTTACTAACATTGACCTCTCCTGCACCAAGTCCTGCATTAACTCCTCATGCACTAACTCCTCTTGCTTTAACCCCTCCTGCACTAACTCCTCATGCATTAACTTCTCCTGCACTGCTCCTGCTCTAACTCCACCAGTGCCTCCTCGTGTACAGGTATGTCGTGCTCCCATCACTCTGCGGTGGTGTTTTTCTCATTCTCACGTCCCACCGACACAATTTTTCATTCATAATGATCTTCATGGGCAGCATTGAAGGATGAGGGTTTAAGACACTTTTTCCTTGGCGCTGTCCCAGAAGTTTCAGCCCTGATGTGCTTTCATAATTATGCTGTCCGTGCTAAATGCCTATTGTGTAAATGTGCAGTGCAGCTGCCAACAAAAGCAGAAAACACAGGGATTTTTTTTTTCATCAACAGGCAGTAAATAATTGGATATAATGTGGGTTGTGCTAAAACTCTATCCAGATAGAAGGAATCATTCTGGAAGAAATGTACGGAATAAGACAATGACACATAAAGTTGTGTGGCAGCTGCAAACACACACACACACACACACACACACACACACACACACACACACACACACATACATACATACACACACACACACACACACACACAGATGAGGAGGGTATTAAGGGGTTTAACATGTATAAAGAACTATTTGGCTTAGAGGGGGAATAGCTGCTGCTTCTGTTCAGACACTTATTCATCAAGTTCAGTTGTATAGAGTAACATTCACTACCTGAACCAACAATTAAATAATCATGTTCCACGTGTGTTATATGAATCATGAACAAAAGACGGAGATCTGAGACATTAGTTTGTTTTTATTTTTTCTGCTGAAGACTGGACTGCTTGTGTACTTAATGTTTACAAAGTGTTGCTGACTTTGAAAAATCTCTAATTATAGTCTGAATATAATACCAATAAATACTGACCATGTGTTAATAATAGAGCTGGAAAAAAGTGTTGATTAATCAATTAGTTGTCAACAAATTGCAAACAATTCAAAATATGAAAGAAAAAGTAAAAAATATGAAGAAAAAGACACAGATAACAGAAAGAAAGACACAGATATCAGAAAGAAAGACACAAAAGAGGAGATAAAAATCCAGAAATACGATATAAAGGTAAACAATGCAACAAGTCTTAAATTGATCAAAATATTTTTTAAAAAGCAATCACAAAGCACATATTTATGACTTTAGAGAAGACAAATAAGCAGATTTTGTACATAAAATTACTGCATGCAAATTGCCCTTGTCTAATTGGCTGAAACTTACTTTACCATACACACACATGGACGTGATATCATACGTTAAACATTTCTCACTACCCACATTCTCTATAAAGGTGAGATTTTTTTTTCTACAAAGTTCCTGAGCGGAGCCTGGCGGAATAAATTCTGCTGCTCTCCTGCACATGACATTGCACATAAATATTCAATAAATTAGCTGCGGCCGTTTTATAGATTGATCAGTCATCCCTGGCACACTGTGACAGGCAATGCTGCGGCTGAAATATTAATGCTGACAAATTAGGGATTTCTGAGTAAATGATGTCACATTGCACAGCTTCACTCAAATTGACTCCCTGGCATGAGGGCACATTTGCCAGCTCGGTAATATACTCACCTCCCCCCGTTTTCCCTTCTTCCCTCCTCCTGTCTGCAGCCCACGTCTCCTCCCTCTCACTCCCGCCTCAGAATGACATTCATTATTTTATCGTTAAGCAGGACTCATTCTTTTCCTGTAGCCCGTGAGCCGGGAGAACGAGGAGAAAGGGGAGAGGATGGAGCGGCGGCCACACGATTCTCCTCGTGACCCATGGCCCCCGTGTTGAAAATGGCAAGCAGGCAGCAGTGTGACGGCATGTCCGGGAAAATACTGCTGCATGTAGGAGTGCAGAGCCTGCTGGGTCAGGACCGGCAGTCAAAGGCTCTGTGATGATTTCGCACACAGCCGGAATCACTCTTCAGTTCTCTCGCGAATATATCAACGCATCTGTAAACCCAAAGAGAGACAAAACGTCCTACTGGATTCAGGGATCCTGCTCTGAGAATTATTTCAGGATCTCAGAATTAAAACCAAAATGTAAAAATCATGTTATTGCCAACTATGTTTCATTCATGTATCATTGATTAATTGATTTGAGACATTTATAAGAAGAAAATGTCCTCTAAAATTTGATTGTTTTTATAGTTTCTTTAGTCTCCCTTAATGATGTATTTGGTATGATAATGAGTTTACTTCATCCCAATCCCCAAGCTCTTTACTCTATAATAGTAACCTGATGATCTTTGGGTTGTGCACTATTTAGATCAGGGGTGGGCAATTCTGGTCCTGGAGGGCCTGTGTGGCTGCAGGTTTTTGTTACAACTGAGCAGTAAACACACCTGATTCTACTAATTACTGCTACTCTGCACCTTCATTAGTAGAATCAGGTGTGTTACTGCCTGGCTGCAACAAAAACCTGCAGCCACACCGGCCCTCATGGACCGGAATTGCCCACCCCTGATTTAGATCATTGATTAATTTGTAAATTATTGAAACAAGAAGTTGTGTAAAACGATGTTCACTATTTCCTAAAACTGAAGATTCAACCTAAAACTTTTTTTGTTCAGACCATCAGTCCACAACCCAAAGATCATCATTTTATTATTATAGAAGAATAAAGAAACCAGAAAATAACCAGAGAAGAGAAGCTGTAACCAGAGAATTTGTATAATTTCTTTTTAAAGATGGCACAAATCTATTAATCTATAGTCAAAGGTGTTTTCAATTAATGTAATAGTTGGAGACTAATTGATTAATAATCAATAGATTTATTTATTGTTCCTCACTGCTCCAGGAACTAGGACTGATCATCATCATCTGACATTCTTCTTAGCAACAGGACATATTCTCCTGTTTAGGTTGGTGTGAAATAAGTGAAGATTATGGCTTGTTACAAAGCCATCCATCCATCCATTGTCTATCCCGCTTATTCCCTTTCGGGGTCGCAGGGGTCTGCTGGAGCCTATCCCAGCGCGTTAAGGCGAGAGGCAGGGATACACCCCAGATGGTCGCCAGCCAATCGTGGGGCACACACACCATTCACTCTCACACTCACACCTATGGGCAATTTAGAGTTTACCAATTAACCTGAGCATGTTTTTTGTATTGTGGGAGGAAACCGGAGTACCCGGTGAAAACCCACGCAGACACGGGGAGAACATGCAAACTCCACACAGAAAGGCCCCAGACCCAGGCCCAAGGCGGTCTTGAACCTGCGACCTTCTTGCTGTGAGGCAACAGTGCTACCCACCGCACCACCGTGTCGCCCTTGTTACAAAGCATTTAAGTTAATTTAATAACAATTCATACACAACTACTGAATTTATTAGATTAAATCAGAGAATTTAGGACCACCAACCTGATGCTTATTGTTGGACAAACACTTTTCACTGAAGTTTACAGTACTAACTCAATCTCACTCTATCATCGCCATGATAACCTTAAGGTTTAAATATAACCAAATCAGTATATTACGTTATATACAATCATCTGTATATTGTCAAATGAATTGTGATTTCTTAAAAAACGACATATCTGAGATCAAAGATCCTGTTTCAGACAAGAAGCAAATGGGGTTTATGGGTCTCACATTTACCCTGATCTATGGTTCATGGTTTAATGTAGAGATAACATGTCCAGTCAAAAGCCAAAGGTGATGATAGTTTAAAGTCTATAAAAATATTTGGTCACTACAGTGTTCAAGTGGTTCAAAATCAACATGTTAAGTCAAGCCCTGCAAAAGCTGAACATTCTAACATGTTTCAAAATGAACACATTAAAACAATCTCTTCTAAGAAAAAAAAATAAACAATATATATATATATATATATAAAACTGATGATTTTTTTGGGACACTGAGTAATTGCCACTGTGGTGTAACCCTAAAAACTACTGCAACTAAAAGGGTTTTAAAAAACAATTAAAAACACATGCAATCAACTAGTTTTATATTCTAAATCTATTATATATTTAGCATTTATCATATTTTTTTACTACATTTGATATTTCATGTCAACAAAAAAAGGCACAATAAATTATAAAAATGGACTTTTAAATGACAAGAAACTAATATAAACACAAAATGTACATTTTGAGAAACTAGATTAATCCTTCTTAAAATTGTATTTTTAAAAAGTTTTTGACTTTCCTCATCTTGCCAACCATGATTTGTTACTGACCCATTTATAGAAGTTTTGGTAGACAGGGCTAATATATATCTAAAGATGTACTATAAGCATATATGATACTAGGAATGAGAAGCTGAAAAAACAGAATTTGAACTTAATAAATGTCACCTTATCGATTATACTAATCTGCTCTAATACTATATTCATACAGCCATCTAAGCTACATATAAAAGATTTATATGTAAACATAACACAAAAACAGACAAGAACAACAATGTAAGAGAACGTTTTCTCTTGTTTCATAATTCACTACAGAAAAAACAGCCCACCTGGTTAGTTAATTAATGGAAGATGATATGTAATTCAGGTAGAAAATTGAGTTTATATGTATGTTTTAAAGGAGGACAAATTTAAAAAAGAAAAATCAATTAATCAACAAATTTTTCAATCTCTAATATAAATCCATGTTTGTCTGTGTTAGACATTAGAGTTTATATTACTCCTCAAACACACTTTGGTTGATAAACAGTGATAGAAAAACAGCATTTATTTTCTATTTAATTAAATATGAAAAGAAAAATCCTTCTTGGCCGAATACCAGCGGCTAAATCATGGTAGTTTATGATCGCATGATTACTTTTGCAGAAAGTGCGCACCTATTCTTCACTGGAGGAGAGTTGCTTGTTATGTAACGCTGCTGAGTAAGATGTACCGCCCGCCTTCACATTTACTTATGCATGGCTGTGAGGATTTACCCTTGTGGTTCTCCAGACGACAGAGAAAGGCCCCGATCAGCAATAAGGCTCAGCTCATCTGCTGCTAGTCAGCCTGTAATGAATGAGGCTGCGTGTGCAATCAATACTATCTGTGAGGAATCACCAGCAGGCTGGACAGCTGCAATGAATGTGTGTGTGTGTGTGTGTGTGTGTGTGTGTGTGTGTGTGTGTGTGTGTGTGTGTGTGTGTGTGTGTGTGTGTGTGTGTGTTTTACCACCGTCTTCACTGTGGTGGAAAGTAGTCGAGTACATTTACTCAAATACAGTTTTCAGATTCGTATTTCCATCTGATGATACTTTATGCCATTAAAATCAATTAATCAGTTAATTAAACAGTAAGACATATTTTTCCTGCTGTAATAATTCCTCTATATTAAGACTAAATGTAACCTTCAGGAAGATTATCTATTATCTAAAGCAGGGGTGGGCAATTCCTGGAAGCTGCTTTTCTCTAACAAACATGTGAACACCTTACATCAACGTGGAGACAATTTTAGATACTTTGCAATCTAAATAGATAAAGACAAATATTATAATGTATTACAAAAAATACAAACCAGTACCTATTTTTTTTGTACTTTAAGTACATTTTACTGATAATACTAATTACTGTTACTTAAGTAACAGTACAAATTTTGAATTTACTTTTACTTGTAATGGAGTATTTTCTAAAGCAGAGGATTTCTACTTTTACTTTTGTAACATTTTAAATCAAGGACTTATTCTTAGTATTTTTTTAGATGATAGTATTTCTGTTTTTTTAAGTAAAGTGTCCAGGTACTTTGTCCACTGCTGCTCACGTTACCGTTTTCACTAATCACAAAAAACAGACTAAAAAAAAAAAACAGAAACTGTTAACATGATGAGCGCAGCTAAACACCACAAAACACAACTCATACTCAACAACCAAAATGAACTGTATATCTTACAGATAAGTAAAAGCAGCTTCCAGCACATCCTCTGTGATGAGTTGCTTGAGTTCACTGCAATTTAATAAATTAAAGTGTGTCACCTCTTATATATATGTATTTGTCTATTAAGAGAAGGGGAAAAATACGATCAAATCAATCGCTGCAAAACATTATTCTCACTAGAAATCAGATTATACTACATTGGCAGAAACATTCATGTCTCAACATTAAAATTAGATTTGCTCTTCGTTTTTTAACAATTCTACAGCTGAGAACAAATAATCTGTGTTATTTAGTAGATAAAATAAAGAATGACATAAACTAAAGAATGATCATTTTTGAGGAGAGCCAAACAGAATCAAGCACATTCTATATATAATAATAGATTAAACTTTCTTGTCAGTGACAGTAAGCAGCACTGTAACAATTATTCAGAAGGTAGATGGACGGAAAATAAATCGGCAAATGATTAATTGTTATGTTTCTGTGTGTTGTACCTTGCACATGTGAGATGAAATGATACTGAAAATAATTATTAGCTGCAAATGAATGGTTCTGTACAGCAGCCATGAAACCTTTTCTTAATTAAAGGACCACATAAAAATGTTTCATGAGGTCAGAGGTCTGGAACAATTCCTGCAAAACACATTCAAAATTTCACAGGTTTAACATCTCATCACTTTACTGCACAGTTACTGCAGAAGTTTGACTGCAGGTCTGTAATAACTCAACATCCCTTACGAAAATTTACCATGGGAAATACCGTGGTTTTACCATGGTTTTTTGGGTCATGGTTTACCATGGTTTTTTTGTGGTAACCATGGTTATACTATGGTTTTTATGTAGTAACCATGGTTCTACCATGGTTTTTGGAAGTATGAACCAAACCATAGTAATACTATGGTATCCAAAAACCATGGTAGAACCATGGTTACTACATAAAAACCATAGTATAACCATGGTTACCACAAAAAAACCATGGTTAACCATGGTTACCCAAAAAACCATGGTAAAACCACGGTATTTCCCATGGTAAATTTTCGTAAGGGATGAACCTGGACACACGCGTCACAGTCAGATGGAGTTGCCATATGAACAGGCAGGGAAAATAACAGGTTCTTTCCACTCTTTCTGAGGTCAACATTTTGTCATATCTGATGCACCTTATACCAGCTGATGTCAGGAGGTCATGGTGATGATGACCTCATACTTTTGTAGCTGAAGTTACACAGACATGTTAAAACATGAGGAAAATACAGCAAATACATTATCAGTAACAAATGGGTCAATACAAGTTGATTTAAAGTTTGGATTGAAAACAAAATTATAGTGAGTCCAATATCAAACTTTTTTTGATTAATTTATTAGTTGCCAGCTTTTACATTAATCTCCAACTATTTTGATTATTGATTAATGGACTTGAGTCATTTAAAAAAAAGAAAATGTCCAAATTCTCTGGTTCCACCCTCCGATATCTGATTATCTAATCGGACTGTTGGTCCGGACAAAAAAAAAGACATTTTAGACTGAATCTTCAGGCTTTACAGTGACAGTGATCAACAATTTACATAATTTTAGGGGTCAAATAGTTAATCAACTTATCACATCAATAAACAATGAATTAATCAATTTTACTTAAAGTTAGATTGTTTTTATGCAAAGTGGAAACTAGAATAAATCTGCTCTGCTCATCTTCTATAAATCCTCAATCAATTGTTTCAATAATTCTATACATTAATTGACTATAAATGTAACTGTTATTTGCCTTTTTTCTTAAAGTGTAAATACTTTTTTTCTAAATAATCTAGTAAGGTTAGACTTGTATATCCCAGTCTGACTAACTATAGAGAGTTCAGCTAGAACAGTGTGAGCAGGTCATAACAGTATCTGCTCTCTGCTCACAGTGTCCTCTGACCCTTTCCTCTCCTCAAAAACGTCAGGGGTAGAAAAAAAAGCGAAAGGAAACTATCTGTGGTTCGTCGATCAGCTGTGTTGATGAATGGAAATGGAAAACCCTCCTCTCTCACACTGCTCTCCCTCTCCTCCCTTTTTCTTTTATTGCAATCACTTAGCTGTTCTGCCGTCTGTCCCCTCTTTTTTTTCCTCTTCTCATTTTTTTGATGCTGGGCCCGTTTTTGTAAGCAAATTACTCTGTGCCTGTCCATCACACTGAAGGAGGTGGTGGAACGTCGCTCAGACAGCTGACTGACAAGCAGCCGAGGAACGGGGGGAAAACAAGACGAGGAGGCGGATGGACAGAGCAGTGGAGGGAGACAGGACCTAGGGAGGAGGACAGGATAAGAAATGGAAGGGCACCTGATGTAGAGGGCACGCACGGGGGGAAGATAGGATACAGGTCGAAGCAAAAGGGGGGAAAAAGTGGGTCTTCTTTTTTGGTGGAGTGTCCCCTGGGTGTGGCAGTATCAAGTCAATCATGGGGGGCTAATTCGTGTCAGGGTTTGAATCCTATCTCCTTGAGAGGCAAGCAGAAGGCTGATAAAAATTGAAGTGGAATTGAAGTTGGATGCACAAGAGGATATGGGGGCACAACAATGGTGAGGGGGGTTGCTCCCTCCATTCATTCCACATACCTCTGACCTTGCCCAAAGTGTCTCTGTCAATCATACTCTAACTGTTCTTAAAGGACAATTCAGATTTTTTCACGACTTGAGTCTTAATTTTGTAGTTTTGTCCATCATTTCTATTAGTCCTGATAACACACTGATACAATTTGACCCCAAACTGTTTTTAAATCGGAAATGATCTCCATCCACACAACAAAACTCTGATTGCGTTTTTACCATCTCAGAATTACAGAAATGATTTAACTTTCAAAGACACTTAATTTACTATTACCTCATTATATCTAGATTTGTTGAATGACAAACTGCTATAACTACTACACCTGATAACTGAACTCATGTTGACCTGCATCTACAGACTTTTTTGATAGTAGATTATTCTATGCCTTATTGAAATTATATATCAGTTAGCAGTTTGGTTCATAAAATTGAATAAATTGTAGATTACTGTTGCCGAATGCTAAAATGTCTTTTTTTGTCCAGACCAACAGTCCACAACCCAAAGATCATCAGTTTACTATTATAGAAGAATAAAGAAATCAGAGAATTTGGACATTGTCTTCTAAAAAATGACTCAAATCCAATAATCTTCATTATTTAATCAATTATCAAAATAATTGGTAATTAATGTAATAGTTGGCAGCTGTAGTTCCTGTACCCAACACAAGTAAATAAAAAAAAGGGAGAAGAGCGAGCTAAAGACTTTTGTTGTTTGCTGATCAGTTCTTTATTTAAAAGGTGAATATTAAAAGCATAACCTAGTGCTGAAGTCAGATCAGCGGTGAGTGGGAAAATACACAGTGGTGTCATTGCGCTCCGTGTTGGAAAAGGTCATGTGTGGAGACACCGGGCCTAATGAGATGTGATTACCAGAACCTGAACGTCGTCCTCAGTCAGGGGGCGAGAACTCTTTTGTTTCTCCCCCACAATGTCATTCACTTCCACTCATGTGCTTCACATCCAGCTGCTGCATTATTCATATTACGGCTCAACTCTCGCAAAGTCCAGTATTATACATAATAAGACTGTGACTAGGCATCAGAGAAGAGTTTCTGACTTTGAGAGCAGACAGAATAAGAAAAGTGTTTTTTATCTCCCAACACCTCCTGGTTATGTTATGGTACCTTTAATTTTTATTAGTATAGTATTAGCCAGAGAACAAAAATGTCATCAAGTCATTCAGAATATTGCTTTAAGATTTTTGTTTCTTTCTGTCTTAGTGATGGTTTTGTCTCTATAGATTGTGTCAGATTCTGATACGTTTTAAATGTTTTTGCAAGAAAAAACTGGACTGTTGGACAGAAAATTTTAGGTTGAATCTACAGCTTTGAGAAACAGTGAATATATTATAAATGTTATTCAGTACAGAGAAAAATAATTCTGCTGTTTATGTGGCAGTGATCTTCATTACAGTCTCTTGGAAAAAAAATCCCTCTATTGATCATTCTTCCACCGCCTCTGAAGACACTTTTCATAGCTGCACCAACAATTCCAAAAATGCAGTTAAAATACTCCAAGGACTTTAAAGCTATGGACCAAGAGGAAAAATAAAAATAAAGAAAAGTAGGATGAAGGTCATTCAGTCACCAGGCAGACGGACCCAAATCCCGACCTCTCACAGCTCTGTGACATGGATCAAACTAATTAAGCCTGTCTACTACTTTCATACACACAAATAGAAATCTCCCAGCCTCTCATGCACAGTGTGATTATCACTCTTTGATTTCTGTTTCCAATACACACACAGACACAGACGCAGACACCAAATCTACACCACCAAACCAATCTACCACTTCGGACCCGGGTGTCACATCACCGGAAAACTATTCGTCACAATGTCCTTTTTTAAATTATATAATGCTAATACTTCTGTAGTATTATGTTATTTCCTTTTCTATTCGTTTTGGTGCAGATGGGAATGTGTGTGAAAATATCAGACAGTCTCATGTTTTTCTTATTAATAAAGGCAGATTAAGAGATTTACCATTCAACGCTCAAGCCCACAACTGTCAAAACAGCAGGCAGGAGAAGCGCCCCCCCCCCCCCCCCCCCCCTATTTATCAGAGATAAATGTGCTTTTTGGGTGTGTGTGAGTGTGCCTGCATATTTGTAAGCATTTAGGATTAAAGTGGATATGAGTCTGTGCTATGAGACTCAGGCCGATTGATGTCTTCTTCTCTGATTTGCCTCCAGTTTTTGTTGATTTGAGGATGTTGTGATCAATGCAACAGCGTAACCCAGATCTACAAGGAAATCTATTTGAAGAATACTGATCTGGAGTTTTATTTTTTGATGTTTTAAAGAAAGGGAGAGGGAGGGATCAGCTGATAGCAGCAGCTGTTTGAGCTGATTTTTTTCTATTTTTCTCTAATAGTACACTGATGATCTTTCAGTTGTGGACTGTTGACCTAGACAAAAAAAAGACATTTTAGGTTGAATCTTCATTGTTTATTACTGTTTATTAATAATATTATTATTTTTTTTACAAATGTATCCAAAATAAAGGTCATCCATTTAGCTTTTTCATCAACAAATTTAGGGTCTAGTAAATTAATCGTTTAAATGCCACATCAATCTCTAAGTATTCAGAAAATCAATTAATGTATTTGAGTCATTTTTCAAAAGAATACATAAAACTTCTCTAGTTCCAGCTTCTCGAATCTGATTATTTTCTGGTTTCTTTATTCTTCAATAATATTGAACTGATGATCTTTGGGTTGTGGACTGTTGGTCTGGAAAAAAAAAGACATGACAACTAACTGATTAATTGTTTTAATAATTAAAAGATTAATGGGCTACAGGAATAAAAGTTAGTTGCAACATTAACCTACCTCTTTGCAGAATACTGATCTGGAGTTTAATATTTTTTTTTAGAAGGTGCGGGGTTGGGCTGATAGCAGCTGTCTGAGCTATGTCCACACTGAGATTTTCTAAAACACGCAACCCTTCTCATCTCGCCACACGCCACAACCTATGACCTTCAAGAGGCTTCAGCTGCTGCTGTCACGGCCCAGGCTGGTAGTGCTGGATTTGCGGTGGACATCACCCTCTCTCTCCGCTGCCCACAGCTATGCCCCCCCTTTCACCACCATCACCACCCCAACAACACCAGACAAATTATTTCAATTTGTCCTCTGCAGTCCAGAGAAGAAGTTATCGATACAATCCGCCAAATAATGTCAAGGATTTGTCAGCAAAGCTTATGAATGACAAAACCACCCCCCACCTCTCTCCATTTCCCTCCCCCTTCCCCAGCCTAAAAACACCTCTACTGCAGGCCAAGAAGATTGAGAGCCAGGACACTTTATTGATTTCTTCCCCCTGCATCCTCACCCTCACCTTCTTAAATAGAAGCTCAAGCTACAAAGGCCAGAGCAGCAGCTTTTGTGTGCTAAAATGTGGCTGAAAGCTTTCTGGAAGGTGGAGGGAAGGGATTGACGGCAACTGGGCTGGCTGCTAGTTCGACCGGCTGGCAGACACCTCTGCATCCCCCTCTTCCTTTAGCTGGGGCTGTTTGTGGAAAAGATCAGCAGGAAGGCGATTAAATAGATCAACGTCACACCGTCAACAAAAAAAGAGGGTGGCGGGTTCAAAATGATTCCGATGAGAAGCGGAGGACTCGATGCCAATGATGGTTTGTCTGGCTGGGAGCTGCATGTGCTAAATGAGGGCTAATGATAATCGGACTGGCAGACGGTGCAGAGATGGAGAACATATAAGGGCAGTGGATGCCAAAAGTGGACATGAGGAGAGAAGGAAAGCAATCCTAGAACAACCTTTCCGTACGATCAACTAATCAATCAACCAATCAATCAATATTTATTAAAAAACGAAGAGACGTAGCGTTTTAGGGAAGTTAAGCCCTCAAGTTGTTTTAAGCAAAGTGCTGACTGGAATTTTTTTGAGAAAGAAAGTTTTGTGGTCAGATGAGACCAAAATAGAACTTTTTGGTCATAATTCCACTAAGCGTGTTTGGAGGAAGAAGAATGAAGAGTACAATCCGAAGAACACCATCCCTACTGTGAAGCATAGGGGTGGTAGCATCATGCTTTGGGGGTGTTTTTCTGCACATGGGACAGGACGAGTCCACTGCATTAAAGAGAGGATGACTGGGGCCGTGTATTGTGAGATTTTGGGGAACAACCTCTTCCCTCAGTCAGAGCATTGAAGATGGGTCGTGGCTGGGTCTTCCAACACGACAATGACCCAAAGCACACAGCCAGGAAAACCAAGGACTGGCTCTGTAAGAAGCATATCAAGGTTCTGGCATGGCCCAGCCAGTCTCCAGACCTGAACCCAATCGAAAATCTTTGGAGGGAGCTCAAACTCCGTGTTTCTCAGCGACAGCCCAGAAACCTGACTGATCTAGAGAAGATCTGTGTGGAGGAGTGGGCCAGGATCCCTCCTGCAGTATGTGCAAACCTGGTGAAAAACTACAGGAAACATTTGACCTCTGTAATAGCAAACAAAGGCTACTGTACCAAATATTAACATTCATTTTCTCAGGTGTTCAAATACTTATTTGCCGCTACATCACACACACATCACACAAATAAATCATTAAAAAATAATGCATTGTGATTTCTGGATTTTTCTTTTTAGTTTATCCCTCTCACAGTGGACATGCACCTACGATGACAATTTCAGACCCCTCCATGATTTCTAAGTGGGAGAAATAGCAAAATAGCTATTACTTATTTTCACCACTGTATATATATATATATATATACTTAACCTCCTGAAAAAAATGACTGACAGATAGGTTAGCCAGCTGATTCCAACACAAAGATCATATCAGTTGCATTATTAAAAATGAAAAATGTAGGATTCTGATTTTGAAGCTTTACCTTAAGAAATCTAAGAAATCTCTTCTGATGCCCCCAACTTTATAAAAGTTTGAACCTGAGTTGATTGCACATGACAAGGATACAAAATCTTCAACCTACAGAGAGAAATTACATATATAAGCATAAAAGCTGGCCCTTGCTCACCACCCCCCCACCTGGCCTTGTCCTCTCTGCATCACGGGAGAACACACACAAGGACTCCCATCTCCTGAGGTAAGCTCTTTGGCAAACAGAATACTGATTAAAACAAACAGCACTGCTGGGGAGGACAGGGCGTACATGGTGGCGGCAGGCCGGAGATGCAGCAGCACCAGCGAAGACAATGCTATATTTATATAGGCCTATACTAGTGCAGCGCCTGTAGGAAGTATGTATTTATCCTTCTTTTTTTTCAAGTATATTACAATCATCTAGTTATGTTTGTTGCATGATTATTGCAGGAAGAAACCAGACGTGGAGCTTTGAATTGTAACTAAATTTTTGGGAAGCAACGTGAAAAGAAGCACCTGAGTACTGAGCTTTAAACTGTAACTAAAGTGCTGCTGCAGGATAGTGCTGTGATACGTAAGTCTATGGGATGTTAAATTGTTTTTGTAAGAGATTGTTTGTGACACTTTTATTAAACAGTAGCCAGATAGGAAGTAATAAGAAAGACATGCAGCAAAGGAATGCTTCGGCTGGCACCCATACCAGTGTTGGTTGCTTGCAAGTGCAAGGCTCTGTGTGACAAGCACTCTACCCCTACACTACCGCAATGCACCTATGAGATTTTAACTTTTAATGCTAATAATGATAATCCACAAAAAATCACAAAAAAGAATATACACCATTGTGCAAACTATAGCTGAAAGTTTAGGTTGATCTGACAGTCAGTGAGATCCACCGGCCACAGACACACAGATGCTCCTTGCTTTATAAATATGAAACAGTGTATTTACTGTTTAATAGATATAAACAGTAAATAGACTGTAGGAGACACAGCTGTTATATCACAAGGTGTTGAAGAGAAGCTATGATAGAAACTGTGCTGAGTGACCAGACTGAAGATTGTATTGAGGTTTTTAATGTTCTTTGGGCATTTTCCCACTTAAACTTTAAGTGTGGACAATCACTTTGACTGTGAATTTTGAGCTCCAAAGATCCTTTAATTTAATTTATTTAATTTAATCTATTGATAATTGAAACAATGAATCAATTATTTTCTTTAGTTATTAAAATAATAAAAATATAGAAGACTAAAGAAACCTGAAAAAAATCAGATTTGAGAAGCAGAAGCAGAGAATTAGGGCATTTTCAATTCAATTTCAATTATTTTTGAAATCGAGTCAAATCAAATCAATAAATCGATTATAGAAAATCTTGATGGTTAATGTAATGGTTAACAACTAATCAAATAATCATTGCTGCTCTAATGTACAATATTAATTCAATTCAATATTAATTCTTTACAAATGTCAACCTGTGGTACTATAATAAATATCAGGATTGATCCTCTAGGGATCATGAATACTTAAACATTTCATCATTTCATAGTAAACCATCTAATATTCATGTAGTGATGAACCAACAAACCAACCTGCTCCAGTGCTAACATGGATAAAAATGGTGTAAAATGCAATCACTGTTTCCCAAAGCTGAAGATTCAACCTAAAATGTCTTTTTTGTGTCCAGACCAACACACCCAATTATAGAAGAATAAAGAAACCGGAAAATAATCTGATTTCAGGAGCTGTAACATTTTTATGTTTTTTCTTTTTTCTTTAGAAAAATGACTCAAATAAATTAATTGATTATCAAAATTCTTAGAGATTAATGTTGCAACTAATCTATTATTTACAAATCCCTACATTTGTTGATGAAACCATGTTTGATTGTTGAAAGCTACAGAAAAGCTAATAAGATTATCTTAACTAGGGATAAATTTGTAAAAATAAATAAATTAATGAATATAAATGAATTGAGTATTTTTGGGCCAAATATAGATATTCTTTATTTCAGTCGATATGTTTTATTTCAGTTTAATTTGGACATAATATTGAACATATTTGCAATTTTTTTGTGTCAAGTGATAATGAAACAGTTTGACAGATGACCATAGAAAACACATTTAAGGGAGTGGTGGACCACTGATTAAAAGCTTTTATTTACATTTTTCACTCTGCATAAAACTTATGCCTTACTGAGCAAAATGCAAAAAAATGTGAATAATGTTCTGAAGCATAAAACCTCAAAAACACCATTAAAACAATGTGTAAGTTTTAATTAAGTTAATAATGTGACGTCGGTGAACAGCTGAACATGATGTTTAGAGCCACAGGGATGAACCTCTTCTCTCTTGTGAGAAAAGAGGTTGATGTCTGTCATTTCTCAGCGTCCTCAATGGTTTTAGTGTCAGCTTAAAAGAGTCCAGAATCCTGCCAAGACTCAGTAACAGTTCTCAGCGTTTATGAAGCATATGAAACCTTCCTCTGTGTTCTCATTCTGCCCTAATTCAATTAGGCTCTTTTCCAAACAGCGGATTCTTTTGTTTTTTTTTCCTCCTCTGTGGAGAGGAGCATCATACGGTCGCCAGGGGCGTCGGGACTAAACTTTCACCTCGTCCTCCCTGCACACTAACACCCTGATAAGCATCAGATGCTGCGGCAGTCGGCCAGGATCCCATGACATCAGCCGTGCCAAACTGTCAACGGAGCAGCTCTGCGGCGCTCAGGAGGAGCCGCGATTGGCTGTACCTTATCCGCTGCGATGATGTCATACCCACACGATGGGCAAATACCTGTGTGTGAACGTACTTCATAGAACAGCAGAGCACATTAGGGAAGGACTCTTAATGATTTTATACACGGAGATCAGTGTTCTCTATGCGGCCTGCAGATAACCACCACACTTCTGATCAGGGTTATCGCCGCTCAGCCTGGAGATAACACCTTATAACAGAAAGCTTTTACAAACTGTTGGCTTCACATTTGAAAGATGTGTTGGTCTTTGGTGATAAGAACATCATCTATAATAGTCACAGGATTGTAGAGGTCAGCATCTTCAAACCAATATATCAATAGTACAATAGTAGTAGAATAGAAGTTATTTGTCTTTGCAAACTTATAGTGTGATTGCAAATATTTTTCAATTCAAACCCTCCTCATTGAAAAAGTGGTAATAATAATAACAACAACACTATACTCAGAATTAGGGCTGCAACTAATGACTTTTTGATATTAGATTTATCTATCAAATATTAAAATGAGTAATTGATAATGTTCATAAACTTGAACATAAACACGGACAAGGTAACGTTGCAAAAAAAAAAAAAAACTGTTAAAAATAGAAAAAAGAAATCTATAAATATTATATATAATAAATATTCAGAGAAGATGGAACCAGAGAATTTGGATATTTTCTTCTTAAAAAGGACTCATCGTTTAATACAATTAATAATAGTTTGTGATTAATGTAACTAATAGATTAATCAACACTGACATCATTGTGTTGCTGTAATCATTCCTCCATATAAGGGTCAAACGCCACTGTTAAAAAAAATTGTGAATCTATTTACATTTATTAATAATTTCTAGTCAATAAATTGTAACTAGAGCTGCAGTGATTAGTCGATTAAGAAATTAGTTTGCAATCAATGTAATAGCAACTAATCGATTATTGGACTAATCATTGCAGTTATAGATACTGCAATAAATCTTTCACAAAATAATAAGCTAAAAATAAAATACATAAAAGAACAGCTGTTTGTCAAAAATGAATACACAGGTGTGAATAATCCATATTTAACCAAAACTAAAACTCTTTCAGAGTGACGCAACGTCTCTCAACATCTTTCAGGCTTTCCAGTTTGCATTAGATCTCAGCTAATCACTGACTCCAGCATGCTGGGAAAGAGACTTTTCCAGAGCTTTTCTAGCTATTGGGAAGCTTCTTGATAAATGGAAAAGTCCATGACTTAAAAATATAGAATCCAAAGATTAGTCATTTATAGTTGCATTACATGGGATTTTTTTGTTGCAGTACCACTAGTGGCCACTGGGGTAAATTAGCATGCTGCTGAGGGGTGGAGCCAGATCCGGTTGTTACATCCATGTACCGGCCAGACACATCCGCCGCATCTGAGCCGATAACAGCAAACCTGTGTTGATCTTCTGCAGCTGCATCGCGATGCAGACATTTGCAAACTGAGTGGTGTTAGCGTTCTCTTGCATGTGTCTGCATCTCCATCAATGCAGGCTGTGTATCTGTTTACCTGTGTTTGTCCCAGTGTCTCCTGCAGCACGCAGGGGATCCGCGGGTTATCGGTGTAATTGGATCACCTCCCTGTCATCTTGTCCCGTTGTTTGTTGATAGGCCCTGTTTTAATTTGGCCTTTGTTTCTAATCTGCGGTAGCCGGCCCTCACTGCAGTAATCCCTCAGATAAGTGCCAGACAGATTGGGTATCTGAGGAGCAGCGGCCCTGTTTGTAAGCCTCTGTAAATATGAAGGGGGAGGCTGTTTAATGGGGGAGGCAGAGTGAAATGAAAGAATGAGGAATGGATAAGAGAATGTGTGTCACAGAGATCCTGGATCCTGTCGGGAGAAGCTTGGGAACTTCAGGCGAAAGTCAAACCAAGGTCAACAGAAAGTGTCAGTGGAGGTCACAGGGGCTTCCAGCGCTCCACCGTTATTCCTCGGGATGTCAGTCCCAGTGGGGATTAACGCCGAGACTCACTATCACACACCCAACAGTCCTCCACTCCACAAAGACCAGTTCAGGAAACGGACGTTACATCACAGTCATCAAATCTCAGCAAAGAAAGAGCACGATTAGACTGTTAATTCTTTCCCATCGTCATGATGGGAGCGTGTCTTTTGTTGCTGCTCCAAGATACATTACAAATGACTCCTTTTCTTTTTTTTAATACATATATTTGTGTTCATATATATGTAGATGAAGACTCCCAAAGTCAAGACTGAAATAGGGAAAAAAGTTCTTTCTGCTTCTTCAAGTTAAGCAACCTAAAGAAATACAAATGCTTATTCAAGAACACTATTTTGATGATAGAACAATTCGTCATTCATTTGTAAGTAGAAATTGTCCAAATTTTCTCCAGCTTCTCTTCTTTTTTCTGGTTTCCTCAGCCTTCTATAATAGTAAACTATGATCTTTGAGTTGTGGAATGTTGGTCTGGACAAAAAAAAGACATTTTAGATTAATCAAAATAGTAACCAGAAAAATAATCAGAACCAGAAAATAATCCGAATTGAGAAGCTAGAAACAGTAAATTTGGACATTTTCTTCTTGAAAATTATTCAAAACCATTAATCGATTCTCAAAATAGTTGGTTGCAGCCCTACTTCTCATAGACCCTTTAAAAAAAACACACTTAATGGGAAAATAATTCTTGATATTACTACAAAGACACATACAAAAACTATAAATGAATAAATAATGCTTCTTATCCGAACATGGCTGATTGTCATGTACAGAGAAGTAAACATCTGAAAAAACAATCCTGCTGTTTATGCGGCAGTAATCTTGATTATAGTCTCTTGGACAAAAAATCCCTCTATTGATCATTCTTCCACCCTCTCTGAAGAAACGTTTCATAGCTGCACCAACAATTCCAAAAGTGCAGTTAAAATACTCTGAGGACCTTTTTTTTATATTTGTCTGCAGAAGTTATTGTATTATCAGAAATGCTGCTGCACATGATGCAGTTGCACTTTAAGACTTTCTCCTGAAAATGAGTTGGACCTTCCAGCCCTGAACACTGAAATAACATCCTCTGGACAACAAAAAAACAAACATACAAAAAAAAGTTCTGCTCTGATGGCGTTTCAGCATTTAACTACATAATTTGCAATCTGCAGAGGTATATTAACAAGAAGCTAAACCACTGATACACAAAGCAGTGAAATCATGACACAGAAAAAGCCTAAAAGACAAATGTGATGAGACGGAGGGAAATGGCTCACAGGCTCCTTTAAAAGCCAAGAGATCAGCAATGATGACAGATAGAAAGGGAACTAAAAATAGGGTAAATTCAGATAATAGATAATACAGTGTCAAATAAGCAAATGACACTAATTTATAACAAGGAGCTTCTTAAAAATGAAATAAATTGTCTTCGCTGCTTTTTTCATCCCTGGGCTGTAATGGCAGTGTCACATGTTTGACTCGAGCTCTAATGGAAAAGCTGCCATCCAGGAACTAACTAGGAAGTGAGTGACAGCGAGGTATGAGTTCGCCGCGGCCCCGGCATCACCCTTGGTGCCGGCGGCAGATAGCCGCCAACCTCCCAACTCCCCTTTCAGCCAATCGCGAGGCAGCTCATTACCGCCCCAGCCCCATTGTGTTAATTGAAGGCGTGCTAACTCCTGCTCTATAAAAGCAGGAGACTCGTCACCCTCTCTGGCCGCTTCCCCCCTGCAGCTACACAGGTAATTGAATTGTGGCAGGTCTCTCCGTAAGCTGGCTTGTTTTAATAACTTCACTAGATTACGTTTAATAAGTGCGCCTTAAACGCTCTTTTTGTTTGGGCAGGAGGAGGATGAGGAAGGTCAAATGTGATAATAGAAATGAGGAAAAGAGTCAGTTTTCCTGGCCTGGCTCTAGATGTAATCACCTCGTCGGTACAGTGTGAGGTTTATTCCTGGGCCATGTGGATCCAGGCGAAATCTGTGGAGGTAGGTCATTACAAGACAGGGACTTTCAAAAAGCTTTTCCTCATCCTTGCATCCATTATAACAGCAGCTGTCACGTTTACTGATGCGTCAGGAACTAATAATGTGTGGCAAGATGAGAAAGTCCAAAACCTTTTTTTTAACACAGTTTTAAGAAGCATTCAGGTCTCTCAAAATGTACAGTTTGTGTTCATGTTGGTCGTTTGTCATTTAAAAGTAAATTTGTGCCAATTATTTATTAACAAAATCATCATGGTTTTGTGTTATTTTTGATACTAAATGTTTAATGGTGTAACTGAAAAAGAGTGATACATTTTATATTTTTAATCCACCTAGAATATACTAGTTTGACAGCATGTGTTTTAAATTTATTGAGAGTTTTTTTAAGAGTCTGCACAGCAGCATTATAACACTTAATTAATCAATTAGTTGCCAACTATTACACCAACCACCAATAATTTTGATAATTGATTAATCATTTAAACTTATAAAAACAAATAGGAAGATTAGTCAGCTAATCACTGCGGCTTGAATTGAATATAAATAGGGAAATTTCACATATTTAAAGGGCATTCGGAGGGCAACAAGAGTTTTCTGCTCAATTAAAATTGAAAGTGTCACCTAAGTTATTACAATTCATTTAGGGATACTGATAGTCAAATTAATCGATTTGAGAAGACAATGTCCAAATTCTCTAGCTCTTCTCTCATTATTTTCTGATTTCTTTTTTCTTCTATAATAGTAAACTGATGATCTTTGGGTTGTGGACTGTTGGTCTGGACACAAAAAGACATTTTAGATTGAATATTTGGCCTTGAGGAACAGTCTTTAACATTTTGGACCATTTTAAAAACCTAACAACAAATTTATAGAATAGAGTTTCAGCCTTACTTCATGATCAGATTCAGTTTTCCAGATCAAAACTTATGATACTACTAAAGTGAGTGAGTAAGTAAGTAGATAAGATAAGATAAGATAAGATAAGATAAGATAAGACTTTATTGATCTCACAATGGGGAAATTTGTCTGTTACTGGAGTGTACAGAGTAAAGACATGAAAATAAAAGCTAAAGAAGATAAAAGCTATAAAAATACACAACATTGTGTACAAAATTCGTAGAATTTGTTGATGATCCGCATACACAGTATGCATTCATGGACATAGAATGGAGAAAAAATACTGATAAATAGCAATAAAAAAGAAAAAAAAAGAAAAAAGGTATGCATAAGCAAAGCATATATACATACATGCACGTACATACCTACATACATACACATACACACATATTAGCATATATATACGCACATACATATCCACGCACATACACACATGTACACATACATAGCTAATGCACACTTAAGGTGCAGGATGTGTGTGTGTAGAGTAAAGTGACAAGTGAGGGAAAAGTGACTACAGTAGATTCATATTTATGTTATGTTGTAAAGTCTTATTGCTGTCGGGATGAATGATCTGCGGAAGCGCTTCTTCTTGCAGCGAGGGTGTTTGAGTCTCTGGCTGAAGAAGCTGCTCAGCTCACCCACCACCCCATGCAGAGGGTGATGGGGGTTGTCCATGATGGATTTTAGCTTTGCCAACATCCTCCTCTATCCCACCACCACCACCGACTCCAGAGGACATCCCAATACAGAGCTCGACCTCTGCACCAGTTTGTCAATTTTAAGTAAGTAAGTCGCATGAACACTTGGACATTCAGTAAATGCTGAGATACTTTCAATGTAAAAGTGAACAAAGTCATTACAATGCTGACCAATATAAAAAAAGGAAGCAAACAGTTTGTGAGTATGGCATTTATGAAGATGCTTTATGGTAAATGGCCTGCATTTATATAATGCTTTTCTAGTCTTTTCAACCATTCAAAGCACTTTTCACTACAAGTGTCCATTCACCCTTTCACACACACTGATGGCGGTGTCGATATAGAGAGCTACCCACACATCAGGAAACTAACTCACACACCGATGGCACATGCTATCTGAGGTAAATCGAGGTTAAGCATCTTGCCCAAGGACACAACAATATGCAACTTGGAGGAGCTGAGAATTGAACCATCAATCTTCCGACTGGTGAATGACTGCTCTACCTCTGCTCTACAACCGCCCCAATTATCAACACCAATTTATGGTGTCTGTTACTACAGAACTCATTATGGGAATAATGTCATTTCCTTCATCCAGATGCTTATTTTTCTATAGTTTACTGAACCTCTGCTCTAGCTGTGATTGTTTTGACTGACTCTCTCCATCCAAAAACTCACATGATGAAAAGTCAGAGCAGGGTCAGGTCTTATCGGTCTGGGCTGATGCTTTGGATTCACTGATAGCTGCGACTAAGTGTTTCTGGAAAGCTGGAGAAACCAGGCAACACCTACATGTCAAAGGTCACACTGCTGAATAAACAACAGATTAAAACCCAAGGAAAATAGGTTTAAGAAGTGACGTGTTTCAAGTCACACGCACCAAGAGATGGAGGAAAAGATTCAGAAGATTTTGAAAGAGTAGGTGTTTTACTGCAAAAATTGAAAACTCATCAGAGAGAAATATCTTGTATATCTTATAACATTTAGTCCAATATGGATTTATCTTGGATTACCTTATTCCATTGCAGATCATTTTACTGACAACATTTTTCAAAGAATTTGAGATAAAAAGACAACATTTCTTTTTATTATTGTTTTTTTACTAGGCATATACAAAATATACAGAAAAAGCATATACTTATTTTTTCTTTTCCCCTTCCACCCCAAAACCACCCTATAAATACAAATACTTCTTTAAACAGTTGTTGAGATGTTCAGTTTCTTCAGACTGTGTCAGTGGAACCCTTTAAAGAGTGTAAAAGTCAATTATATTTTATGTATAGAACAATGTAATCTTATTTTAACAAACAAGACTAAATTGAACAGAATCAAGAAAAAAACTTCAAGAAAAAAATTAAGATAGAAAAAAATCTTAACAAGTGAGAATATCTTGTTTTTGGTACAACTAATTCAATTCATTTCTTTTAATAACTTTTTAAAGATTGATGTTTATTTTCTTGATTTGGGCAATTTAGTCTTGTTTTGTTAAAAAAAAAAGATAATGTTTTTGTCTCACATTACAGACATTCTATCTCAAACTCTTTGAAAACCGTAAAAATAAGTAAAAAAAAAAATCTGCTATTGGAATAAGATAATTGTAGATAATTTTACTCAATATTGGACCCAAATCTAGATATTTTCAATTTATTTCAATTTCAACTAGTCCAATAAAGTTTTTTTTTTGACCAATGTAGTCTTGTTTTCTTAAAATTATATTAAAGCATTGAGTATTTGCAATTGTTAGGATTTCATTTTTTTTTTGCAGTGCAGAGACATTTGAGATGGAGATCGAGATGAATTTTGCAGCCAGGTGTAAAGCGGCATGGACAGGAAGCGGCGTGGACAGCCAGGGAT
Organism: Eupleurogrammus muticus; assembly: GCA_036785175.1. Lineage (NCBI taxonomy): Eukaryota > Metazoa > Chordata > Actinopteri > Scombriformes > Trichiuridae > Eupleurogrammus > Eupleurogrammus muticus. The sequence goes on from JAYKQN010000009.1 coordinate 24,933,923, forward strand.
GCCAGGCAGCTGATCAGCAGTCAGCAGCAGCCACTCTGTCAGACAGACGCGTATTTGCATAATATTGTGTGTTGTCAGAGGAGTGATGGCCAGTGCAGGTAGTTATCTGCAGGAGCAGGGTATACATGTTATGCTGTGCATGCGTGTGTGTGTGTCATGGCCGCCTATTCCCTTCACCCTGCTGGTCAGGTGGCGTCCCCCCAGCCCTGTGATTAGCGTGTCACTGTCTTAAACGTGGTGGAGTGAGCGCCGCCGCCGGCATCTACATTCATATATAAATGTAAATTCAGAAACCCTCCTCCCTCCCACCTCCCCACACACCTGCGCTGTGACAGCTCTGACAGGTCGGGATTGATTTGGCCACTTCCCGTCCCGCCAGAACACTGCCGGGATCGCCTCAGATGGGGAACCCAATGTCCCAATCAAGGGAAACTTTGTGTGAAAACCAGCCGGGGAAACTTTTAACCCCCTTATTTTTTTCTTCTTTTTCTTTCATATTGTAATGACACGTCTGCAATGAGCCGTCATCAGTACTCGCGGGGAAATGACAGAGCTCGTCAAGATCCAGGAGCGAACAAACTGCCAGGGTGATTTCGAAATGTGACTCGTTGTCATAAATGGGGAAAATGTTTCAACAACGGGCCCCCAGCTTTGAATTTATATTTACAACCAAAAGACACATCAAAATCAGCCATGTCTCATGGACATGGACGGCAGTCACTTGCTATCACCATGTATTCAATCAGTCTGATTACAGATTAAATACTTTTTTCCCTGGTATTTGTTGTAAATGAAAATATTTCTTCTTATTAAACAGAAACTACAGTGATAATGTGAAATAATCATTGAGTGTTTAACTCACAAGACTCAGCTGATACCACTGTCAGTGTTGAGTGAGTAATAAAAATGTATGAATGATTATTAAAATAATTAACCGATGGGTTGTTTATGTTTACATTTGTGTAAAATGTCTATTTTTGTCCAGACTAACAGTCCACAACCCAAAGATCATCAGTTTACTATTATAGAAGAATAAAGAAACCACAAAAAAATCACATTTGAGAAGCTGGAACTAGAGAATTTGAACATTTTCTTCTTAAAAATAATCACTGCAGCTCTTTTGTACCATATTCACATATTCATGTTGTTAACCTGCTGGTGCTGTACAGAATAAAACCTCAGAAATGAATCCTCGGGGAGTTTTTTTTGCCCAAACTTTGTTGTAAATGTTCTGCTTCTATCAATCAAATCCCCGCCTTTTCTCTGTCTATACACACACACACATACAAACACAAACACACACACACACACACACACACACACACACACACACATACACACACACACATACACACAGATATATTATTATATCTGCATAGAAGACTAGAAGACTGCATAGAAGACACGTTACCAGGGCAATGGTAACGTGCAAATAGTGAAAAAGCTCACCTTGCTGACCACATTAAAAAGCATTCAGAGAAAAATAAATAAATCAAAAAATTAATTAATAAACAGAAGACAAAAAAACACCCTCGCTGCTAAGGTTTTTGTCGAATAAAAAATCCATGATCTAAAAATATAGAATACAGAGATTAGTCATGAATGCCTGTGGGTATCCTGTCAACAGATTTACAGTCTTTTCTTTTACTATTGTGGTCCATGGGAAAAATGCTTTTGGGGTCACATGTAATTTGTTGCAGTACCACCAATAACCACTGGGAGAAACCTGCATGCTGCAGAGAGGAGCAGCCATACCCTTGTCTGTAATCATTCTTTGGGATGGCCGCCGATCTGGGAGCAGCCAGGCCGTCAGAGGGTCAGCTCACAATGATTATGGCGACCTCATAGTGCCACCCGAGCCCATGGTGGTTGTTGGGAGATTTGGGGCCAGTGGGTGGGGGGGTGCAGTTACTCAGGGTGTCAGGCAGGTGTGAGACAGGAGATTGAACCCGGTTTGGCCTCTACCTCCCACCGACATGTTAGTTTAGATGTGATTGCCTCTGGAATTGCAGGCACTTACCAGGTGAAGCCTCCAATGCAGTGCATCAATAAGCTCAGGGCTTAAAAATACATAGGAAGTTGCTGGATACTGACCTATCACTGTGTATGTGTGTGTGTGTGTGTGTGTGTGTGTGTGTGTGTGTGTGTGTGTGTGTGTGTGTGTGTGTGTGTGTGTGTGTGTGTGTGTTTGTGTGTGAAGTTTGATGTTTACAGCAAAAAAACAGGTAAAGTAAGTCTACCACCATGTTGAACGCTCCAAATAATCCGATTCAGAGTGGATCTCAGACCAGCTTCCTGTCTGCCTGATGATGGATTTTTTAAATTCTGCTGTTGATTCATTAATATCTTAGAAGAGTCAGAACACCTGGAACAGTAGCATTTGGCTTCTATTCTTCACACATATGGAACAGACTCCCAGAGAATTTGGACATTTTACTTTTTCAACATGACTCAAATTGATTAAACCATTACTAAAATAGTTGACAATTAATGTAATCAATTAATCAACTAATCCCATTAAAACATACCTATTAGTCATAAATGTTAAGATGAAGTAAACACCAAAGGTGCTTTGCTACAAGCAGCGACTGCATGAGCAACTATGGATGTAGATCAGGGGTGGGCAACCCCGGCCCCGGAGGGCCGGCGCGGGCGCAGGCCCCCGCCCCGAACAGGCAGCAACACACCCGACTCCACCAACGAAGGTGCGGAGTAGCAGTAATTAGTAGCATCAGGCGCGCTCACCGCCCGGCCAGAACAAGGACCCGCAGCCACACCGGCCCCCCGGGACCGGAACCACCCACCCCCGATGTAGATGTTAAGGTTTTAACTGGTGGAGTGTCATAGTGTTCCTAGAGACCCCTTCCGCATCCTCAGCAGGCATCTCAGGGTCCCAGGTGTTTCGCCCCTTAACCTGTACACCTCTCCTGAGTGGGGCAGCGAGGGCTGAGTTAGCCTTCACCTGCGGAAGGGGTCCAGCTGTGATTTCTCGACAGCCACAGCCACCTGGAACTGCTTTTGGCTACTGTGGCTATCTCCCTGGTAGCCTTCTGTACTTGTTTGGCGTTAAGCCCGATCTTCTGCAGGAAACTGCGAATAGATGTGGCAGGGAAACCGCGAGCCCCAATCTCAATTGGGTAGAGGGTGGCATGCCATACAGCAAGGGTCGCCTCATTTACTATGTCCTGATACTTACCTTTCTTTGCCTGATGAGATATGGCTAACCTGTCTTCCCAGGGAACAGTGAGTTCGGCTAGAATGATGGACTTCGAGCTCCTAGAAAGAAAGATCATATCCGGTCGGAGGGTAGTTGCCACCACCTCCTGAGGAAAGACCAGCTTCTTCTTGAGATCCACCCGCAGCTCCCAATCTGATGCGCAGTGTAGCATTGATGGTAAGCGGTCAGGTCTTTTTCCCTTTGGGACTTTACTGCCCTCTCGCTGGAAGCTTGTGGGCCTTGGTGGTACTGGTGGCTGTTTGTTGGTGTGGCTTCTCTGTAGTTCGACCCACTTAGCGACCTCGGTGAGGACTTTGTCGTGTCTCCACCTATAGCGCCCGTCTGCCAGAGCTTTTGGGCAGCTGGTCAGAACGTGGTTCAGTGTGCAGAAGCTGGCGCCGCACTGACTTCAGATTACTTGGTGTGGGTAGGAGATCAGCCACAGCGCGCAGCAGGAAGTTTAGCTTGCCTTGGTCAGTGCCCCAGAGCTCCTTCCAAGACAATGGTCTCTCGAGCGCCCCCTCCCACTGCATCCAGCGCGCCTGGGAGCCCAGCCCAGCTGCTTTGATTCGACGGTCTTCTTCAGCTGCCTCCCGCACCCTTTGCACCACCAAGTCCCTTCTGTCTCGCGTGTTGCTCTTCGACCAGCTCTTGACACCGTAGTTTCCAAGCCCTAGCCGTCCGCGACACACAGTGCCCACGATTTCCTGATGCCTCCAGTAGGCTTCCGCTTCCTTCACCGCCTCGAGGGGTTTCTACTTCCTGCCACAGTTAATGGCAGAACTTGCATACCTGACTTTTGCGTCCCTAGAGACTGAGAGCGTGCATGCTGCCCTTGCCTTGGTGGCCTTGAATTCTTCTATGACAGAGGAGCATGGTAACCGGAGTACTGATGACCTGCTGTAGAGGTTGACTGCACTGAAAGCTGGAGGAACACCCAGCCATTTACGAATAAACCTGCTACAGACTCTCTCCATTGCTTCAACTCTTGTCATAGGGAAGTCGTAGAGCAGAAATGGCCACTGGAGCCTTGGTATGATGCCATGCTGAAAGCACCACACCTTGAACCTACCTAGCAGCAAACTCCTGTCTATTCTCCTCAGCCACTCCTTTAGTTGTGCTGCGGTGTCTTCGAGGTTTAGCCTGTCCTTCAGAGTGCTGTCATAGTTTTTCCCCAGGCATCGAATTTCGCTCCAGAATGGTTGGAATCTCTGACCCCTGGATGCTGAAGGTGTTATTCGACAGATATCCCTTCAGGATGCACAAGCTTCTAGATTTGCTGGGCTTGAACTGCATACGGGCCCAGGTGGCCATCTTCTCCAGTGAACTTAGGACCCATCGTGTCCCAAGGATGGATGGGGTCATCACGGTGATGTCGTCCATGAAGGCTCTGCAGGCTGGATGCCTTGTCCCATCCGCCGCCGTCGGTCCTTTACACTGAGACTCTCCTGCTTTCAGCAGTAGGTTCATAGCTGCCACAAACAGGGAGACTGATATGGTGCAGCCAGCCATAATCCCTTTTTCCAGCCTCTGCCACTTGGTGGTAAAATCCTGTGCACTGAACCTCATCTGTAAAGAACCCATATGAGCCATCACCAACCTAATGACCTCTGATGGTACTTGGTAATGATCCAATGCCTTGCAAATAAGCTGGTGTGGAACATTTGGGTAAGCCTTGGCGAGGTCTAGCCAGACCACCGAGAGAGATTTCTTGTTGCTCTTCGCCTCCTTAATTATCTGGCTAATTACCGCCGTGTGCTCCAGGCATCCAGAGTAACCCGGTACTCCTCCTTTCTGGACGCTTGCCTCGATGTAGCCATCGACAAGTAAGTATGATGTCAACCTTCGGGCGATGATTGCTCAGAAGACCTTCCCCTCAACGTCCAGTAGGGAAATCTCTCTAAACTGGTCAAGGCTTGATGAATTCAGCTCCTTAGGAATGAAGCAGCCCTCTGCAAGCGTCCACAACCGGGGTTCCTGCTTCTTCTTCCACAGTGTGCGCAGGAGTGTGGCCAGTCTCCTTAGCAGTTGTGGGCAGTTCTTATAAATCTTATAAGATGTCCCTGATGGACCAGGAGCGGATCCGGCTCGAGCCTGTCTCACCACTGACCTCACTTCTTCAAAAGTGAAGTCTGCCATGTTGAAAGGGGTGCTTGGATTGAGCTTTGGGATAGGGAAGGGGCACTCTCCCAATGGTAGGTCCCTGCTGGGGTCGCTATGTGCTGCCTTTACAGCATCCTCCACTTCTTCCTTGGAACATGCCAGTCTCCCACTCTTGGGCTGGCCAAGGAGGTCAGATGTGTAGCGGAACGGATCGTTGAAGAAAGATTTCCTCTGCCGGCGCTTCTCTTTCTGTCTTCTCCGCGTTGCCTCTGCCCTTTGCAGCTGGAGTAGGCTTCTCCGCACCTCTGAGCTTAGCTCGCTCAGGGCTTCCTTCTCCTGATGTTCTGCTCCCCGCCACCTCTTCTTGAGTTCTCGGCACATTTCAGCAATGCGCCGTTGCCTTCTGCTGGGGCCTGATGGCTGTTTCTCAGGCTTTCCTTCCTTAACTCCAAATCTGTCGTAGCATACTTGGTACACTGTCTCCACCAGAGTCTTGATCTTTTTTTCAGCATCCCCTCTCAAGGTGTTGTCCAGGATGATGCTGAGGTCTTCATCCAGTTGTGCCCATCTGTGGTCCGTGGCTGATGGCAAGTTCAACCTCAGCTTCTTCGGCAAGCCCTCCATGTTCGGGGCTTCTTGGCTCATCCTTATGCTCGGAGCAGGTTCAGCTAGGGGGTCCTGAGCACTGTGGTGTGCCTCCTGACTCCGGTCCTCCATCGACTGACAAACAGAGCTAACAAACTCTGAGATTAAACTCTGGGCCATGCTAGGTGTTTTGCGCTGCTGCAACTGCTCTTTGCACTTGGATTTACCTTGATGGATTTTCACGCCCCGCTCATTCTTGAAACTTCTCCCACAGATGGAGCACCTTCTGTTTGCTTCACCTTCCTGTCTTTCCACATCCAAGTTCGTAGTCCTTTTATCGTCGTCCGGGTCAGTTACCATATGATCCGTCCTTGACAGCAGATTATCCTCCACCCCTCCTCGGTCTGCTTGGGGGTATTCTCTTCGTCAATAATTATAACACATTATGAAACATGTTATAATGACTTATGAGGTCAAATATAATCTTTTTTATAATTTTGGATACTTGCTTATATTTTTGATTTATGTACTTGTTTTTATACTTGAAACAATTAATTGATTAATTCTTCATAAAATGCTTCCTAAAATGGTATGAAATGTCTTTTTTGTCAAGACCAACAGTCCACAACCCAAAGAGTTTAGTTACAATCCAATAAAAACACTGAATAAAGCTGTTTCACAATAAATATCTTTTATCTCTAACTCTGCTCATCCTGATGCTGCTGTAAGCATCAGCTCAGCTTGTGCTCTAATAAAACTGCTTGAACATTGGTTGTGATTATTTTAATTGTAGATGAACCTCCTGCCTGAAAAAAACAAACATGCAGAACAGACTTTCACTACAGTAGGAGGCTGATTCTGATATTTATATTCTCGGGAGCTTTTCTGAAGACAAAAATAAAATTACAGTGCAGAGTGAAAAATAAATCACTAAACAGTTTTAAGTCATTTGTAAGAATCAAATATCAGAATTCTCTGGTATCAGCTTTTCAAATCTGATTATTTCCTAATTTATTTAGTCTTCTATAATAATAAACTGATGATCATTAGGTTGTGAACTGTTGGTCTGGGTTAAAATAGACATTTGAAGGTTTAATCTTCAGTTTAGCAAAACATTAAATTGATCAACATTTTGCTGTTTTAACAACTAATCGATAAATCATTTCAATAATAGATCAACCCATACATATCAAAAATGTAGTTATTTGCATCTCTTAATGCAGAGCAGTGATGACACCATTTTTTAAAGGCCCCTAATAGAAGTATATATTGATATGTTTAATTATTCTTAATTAATGACTAACAAAAAGTGATAGTGATCTTAATGTATTTCACAAATAGTGACCCTTACGAAAATTAACCATGGTTTTACCATGGGAAATACCGTGGTTTTACCATGGTTTTTTGGGTCATGGTTTACCATGGTTTTTTTGTGGTAACCATGGTTATACTATGGTTTTTATGTAGTAACCATGGTTCTACCATGGTTTTTGGAAGTACCATGAACCAACCATAGTAATACTATGGTATCCAAAAACCATGGTAGAACCATGGTTACTACATAAAAACCATAGTATAACCATGGTTACCACAAAAAAACCATGGTTAACCATGGTTACCCAAAAAACCATGGTAAAACCACGGTATTTCCCATGGTAAAGCCATGGTTAATTTTCGTAAGGGGAAAAAAAATTACATTTGTAATGTAGAACAACTTGAACCTTGTAAATCAGTCATTGTTTATTTGTTTCTATCCTGGTATCAATAATCTCTTACTGCAGCTGATAATTTCATGTTTTATGCCACAATTTACAATTTCAAATGGTTGTCAACTGATACTAAAACACCAACAAAAAGATCCATTAATACACAAACACACAGACTGTGTGTGTGTGTTTGTGTGTGTGTGTGTGTGTGTGTGTGTGTGTGTGTGTGTGTGTGTGTGTGTGTGTGTGTGTGTGTGTGTGTATGTGTGCGTGCGTGTGTGCTACTACAGCCACTCTAATTAAAAAACATGGGCAGGGAAGAGGAATGTGCAGGTTTTTCCTCAGAGACCAGAGTCAATACAAACACTGAATGACACGCTGATGCAGGCAAGGAGCTCACGGATGCACACACACACACACACACACACACACACACACACACACACACACACACACACACAAACACACACACACACACAAACCAGTCAGCAAAGCAAGTTAAAATCATACACAGTCAGAATCATCTCAGACTAGATAGAAACCACTTGAGGAAGAAAAGAAAAAAAAAAAACATCAAGCTCATTATTATAATTATTTTTGTCTTTTTGTGTATCTTTACTTCTGTATCTCATGACTCGACTAATTGAGTTGTAAATATTCAAAATAACAAATTGATTCCACATCGAGATGTGATATCATTTCTTGACAAAGCCAGGAAAAAGACATAATTATGGAGTAAACTAAAAAATGTGCTGCAGCAAACATATTTCCTTGCAGGCTGCATTAACACTAACTGTATAGTCGCCTGTTTTCTTTAATAACACTTTTAATTTGCAGTTCCAATCTTCACTAGCTTCTTGCAATAGGTTAAGAAATGCTTTAATTATAAAAGAATAGAAAGATGCATTTTGATTGTTTTTGTTTTTATATTTCCAAAGTGTTTTGCTATTTATTTTATTTTAACAAAAAACATATGATATAATAATCACCAACAAGACAGTGACAAAAAAAAAAAACACATTTGCATTGGCACATTTACACACCGAACATCATAACAACATATGACATATATTATATCAGTGAACTTTACAGACTTTACGATGTGAGGGTCTAAGGACAAGGGATGTTGTGTTGCTTTTGTACAACCTGTAAAGCCTGTCGGGACAAATCTGTGATTTGTGATTGTGGGCTATACAAATAAATTGAATTGAATTGAATTGAATAGAATAGACTAAAAACAGTAATACAAGGTAAGACAATGGCAAAAAACGAACTATACATCGAATTCTGCTTTGTCAGTTAATTGTAATAAACCTTTCCTATCACACTTCATATTATCAAAATAACCTTACAAAACAAAATAATGTTTCAAAGCACTAAATTTATTTTAAAAATCTTAACTAACCGTGTGAAAATATCTTTTTGGTACAATTAATCCAATACTGATTATTAGAATTATCTTATTTAATTGGCAGATCATTGTTGTCTTGATTCTGGTAAATTAAGGCTTTTCTTTAATAAAATAAGTTTAAATTAATGTTGTTTTATTTGAATGTTGTCTTTAGATCTCATATTACAGACATTTTAAATCACATATTTCTGACTATGTATCTAACATTCTTTGAGAAATTTGAAAAAAAGCAAATCTACTTTTAGATCTAATATCCTGAATTATCTAATTCCATTTGCAGATAATTTGACTTATTTCAAGTTTTTCAAAGAATTTGAGATACAGTCTGTAATATGAGATAACATTGAGATAAAAAAAAAAATTCAAGGGATTTAATCTTATTGCATTGATTGTTCAAACCAAGAAAAAAAACGGCTAATGAAAAAAAAATAATAATAATAATTAAAAAGCTAAATTCTCTGCCAGTGAAATTAGATAATTCAAGATAATTGTAATAAATATCACACTAATTGTACAAAAAACAAGATTTTTAATTGATGACTTTCAAGACAATCCTTTTTTAGGAATATTCCAGCGGCTAATAATTTTCCTTTTTAATTTTGTTCTTGATTTGGTCAATTTATTCATGTGTCTTGAAATAAGATTTAATTGTTTAACTTTTTAGCTTAATGTTTTCTTTTTTTCTCATACTGTATTCTGATTTTTGTATCTCATTATTCTGACTTTTCCTTAAAATTCTTTGTAAAACTTGAAATAAGTAAAGATAGATAAGAAAGAAAGATAATGTTACTCATATTTTCTATTGTCTCTATCTTTTTCTGGAGTCAGTATTCATGGGAGCAGATGGCATTGGTGAGCTTCGGTGGGGCGGGTGAGTGCATTTGTGGATGTCTGTATATATATATATATATATATATATATATATATATATATATATATATACAGCGGTGGCGCTAGTTTCAATTCATACTCTCCCCCACACCTTTGATAGTCAAGTGGATTACACCTTGTGTTCAAACAGAAAAGGAGGGAAGAAAAGCGGGAGAACACAGAATGGAATTAGAAGGCTGCTTACAGGGCCCTGATTCATTTCCTTCCAGTTCATTAAGGCTAATCCCTAGTAGGATGGTGGGGAGCAGACGACCTGAATGGCTGAAGGGGCGTCGGGGGGGGGACATGTGCACCTATTGTGGCCTCTCTCTGGTTAATCCTAGTCCCAGTGGTGTGTGTGTGTGTGTGTGTGAGAGAGAATCAGTTGGACATGAGGGGGTGAACCCTTCTTACCTCTTGTTTCTGTGGTGGGACGATGGGTTTAAGTCCGGGTGCCTCCACCCTACGTTTTTTTTTTTTTTTACCCCCTGAGTTCTGGTGACAAGCATGAAGCAGCATTTTCCTTTATGAATCAATCTGGCGGCGCCTCGCCTGGCCAAACACACACACACACACACACACACACACACACAAACAGGGTCACCAATGGACGTGTTAATACAGATGTACATGCCAATAAGGTCTCTTAATCAGTACACAAGAGGGAGGGATTGACTTATAAAGAAGATGTACAGCCCGGTTCCTCTTGACCTCAGCAGGGCCGTCCACTGACTCCTTTAATTCTCCCTGTATGACTGAATCCAGCCGGGGTTTGGACACACACACATGCACACAGGCACACAAAATTAATAATAATGAGAGGAGATAGGATACCTAAAACTCTATTGCATGAAATATTACACAGACATGGTGTATATATATATATATATAGTATAAGAACAAGTTGTAAAAATAGTCTCAGAATAATGGCTCCAAATGGACACTCATTGTGTTTGTATGTATTAAGTAATTTGGGGCTTTAAGTCTGTAATGTCTGTATCATGACATATTTCCATTGAAATTGAACAGATGAATGTAAAATATTAAGAATACGGTAAAAAAAGGTAAATATTTTTTGTTGGTCATTTCAGAAATTAAAATACATATGTTAAAATGATTCATTAAACATAGAGAGAAATATTTTGAGCCTCATTTTCTTGTAATTGTAAGGATTGTGGTTTAAAGATCAAATCAAAACAATATTTTAAATATTTGAGATGAACCTGTATATACAGATAGGACAGGAAGTATTTCTTTGGACCAGTGAAAAGTGGTCCAAAGTGTAGTGTTATCTATTGTGGAGGAAAACATGGCTGCAATTAACAATTATTTTGATAGTTGATTAAATAATATTGAAGAATAATATTGAAACTTAGATTAGACAGTTAGTTATTTGGGTCATGAACTGGTGTAAAATGTTGATCATTGTTTCCTAAAGCTGAAGAATCAACTTAAAATACCTGTTTTTGTCCAGACCAACAGTCCACAACCGAAATATCATCAGTTTACTAATATAGAAGAATAAAGAAACCAGAAAATAATCAGAGAAGAGACGCTGAAAGAAGACATTTTGTTTTTCTTCTTAAAAAATATGTTAATGTAAAATATGAAAAGTAATCAATTCTCTAGAAGGAAAACATGGATAAATTGTGAAACAAGCAGCCAGGTGACCAACAGCAAACATTTACAAACAAGGTGAGTAAAGCAGAGCAAAATTACGTGAAGCCATTCCAGTGCGATGTGCAGCCAGGGAGGCAAGTGAGACAGAGCCTCACCTGTCATCATGACAAGGAAAACAAATTATAACATAAAATAAATATTAATATTTGTCCACTGATTTTTATTAATTTTGAGCAATTTTATAGTCAAAATGGCTGAAATTGCATATTCCGTGTTTAAATACCTGGGTGAAAGGCAAGGTGAGGCAGCCTCGATCACAAGCTGGTTTGACACATGCAATTGGCCCGTGCCAGTTTCCGTATCGCTGCATGTCGCCAATGATAATGTCTTTGACCATTAACGTTTAATATTTGTTACTGACATATTTAGTTTTGCTGATAGGAAATAAAACCACGGTAAAAAGGCACAGGGTGAGGCAGATAATACTCTGTCGCACTGAAAGGGGGCGTTCGTGAGCCAGCGGCTTGTTGCTGCTGTCCTTTTACGAAGAAGCGCCAAGTATAAGTCAAGTGCGCTGCCGTGATCCGTTTATTTTTGTGTTTTGCTCCGTCAGACTGCCAAAAAAGAAGAGTTATCTATATCTAAGCTTAAAAGTTTCTCAAAACTGGACTTTCGGTCAAAACGGGAAGTGATTAACAACAGAAGACCAACGCCGGAGCTAAAAGGCTTGCTTCAAACTACGGGACAGAATATAACGGAGTGCTACACCAGCCGGATTGCTTTAAAGACGTTTTGACGCTCAAGGATCGATTTGACTTTGAACGAACAGCGGAGACGCAATATTAGCATCCACAACGCTAAGGTAAAGGAAACCGAGAGATCCTGGAAGACCTCGTTACTGCAACCAGCCTACTTGATAAACAGGAGTTGGCCTTTCATGGTAAGGATGAGCGGGCAAACTCCTCTAGCCGTGGCATCTATGTAGAACTATTACATGCTTTTGCTGAAAGAGATGAAAAGTTAACTAGACATTTGCAGACATCCAGTGTGTTTTCTGGCTTGTCAAATAGCCTACTGAACGATCTAATTAAAGCAGTCGGTGATGTGATTAGCAATGATATTAAAAGGGAGATTAATGCCGCCCCATTTGTTTCTGTAGAGGTAGACGAGACAACGGATGTCACAAACAAAGCACAGATCTCTGTTATTTTGTGCTATGTAGCTAAAAGTGAAGTGGGCTGTGAAGTGAAGGAGGTGTTTCTGGGATTTGATGACGTTAGTGATGATAGACAGCCCCTGCTGTAGCTACGTATGTCTTGGAATGTTGGAGAAATAAAGCTGTATTAAAAAGCTAGAAGCTCAAACATATGACGGAACTGCTCTGATGGCATATTGTATTATATATTTTAACGTTTTTTCTTATCTTGACATACTTTTAATACATACCTTATGAGAGAGAGAGAGAGTGTGTGTGATTGTGTGTGTGTGTGTATGTGTGAAGAATGCTATTACCCTTTTGGGTTTATATATTTGTAGATCTGACTAAAGGAGTTAGAGTTAGTGCCTCACCAACCATGAATCTAACCGCACATCACTGGGCCATTCTATTGTAAATATTAAAACACATCTTTATAAATATGACTCTTTAATTAATCATATATATCCTGCATGTAAATACAAGTTGATGAAAAAATCAAAATCGAATGTTTGTTTGTGTTTGCAGCATTGTGACTGTAATGAGAGTTTATCTTATTGTGTTAAAACAGGTCAGTAAAATTAATTTATGTTCCATAAATATCCGGGTATAATTGGCTTTATATTACCCTGCCTGTGCTGCTAAAAGCTTCTTCATAAACAACTTCTGTGCTTATTGGAGGTATGTCATCAGAAGCTTCGGAGCAGATGGAAGAAGCTGCTAAAAAGCAGAGCTGAAGAGACTAATCAGAATGCTTCAGTGAAAGTGTCAATAATAGTCTACAAATACTTCATTAAAGAAAAAAGTCATGTAATCACATGACCACTTCAGTAAAGTAGTACTATATCAGTGAAGTATAACTAGCTAATACCTCTATCAGTATTTTTTGTGGTAAATTATGTTAAATTTACCACAAAAAAAATAAAATTAAAACAAAACATTTAATATCTGAAACATGAGCACCAAATAGAAATAAACTCAATCATTATAATGAGCAGCTAGTCTGTGGGAGTCCTAGAAATATGTTTATTGTGGGCAGAGAATGACATATCTTGATCAAACATGACTCCCAGGTTCCTTACAGTTGTGCTAAAGGCTATGGAGATGTCATCCGATATAGCTTTATCACTGGTAATTGAATTTATTAGGCCCAAGCACAATAAATTCAGTTTTGTTCTGAAAGTTGGTGGTTTTTATTTTTATTTTTTTGCAGGATTTTATGTCCTTAAGACATGCTTGAAGTTTGCTAGCTGGTTGGCTTCCTTTGTCTTTATTGACAGGTACAGTTGTGTATCATCTGCATAACAATGGAAATTATTCCATTATTTCCTAACTATTTCACCTAAAGGTAGCATATAAAGAGTGTAAATTACTGGTCCGAGCACAGAACCTTAGGGAACTCCATATGTTACTCTTGTACGGATAGAAGAAACATTACTAACATGAACAAATTGTAAACGATCTGAGAGGACTCAAACCAGTTTAATGCAGTACTTTTTATGCCAATAAGTTGCTCTAGTCTCTGTAATAAGACCCGATGGTCGATGGAGTCAAAAGCAGCACTAAGGTCTAACAGAACAAGAATGAAAATAAATCCTTTATCAGATGCATTGAGAATATCATTTGAAACCTTCACTAGTGCTGTCTCTGTGCTGTGATGCATTCTAAATCCTTACTAGAAATCCTTGTATAAACTATTGTTGTCACACAACCGTTTAGCAACTGCTTTTTTCAGGATTTTAGAAAGGAAAGGAAGGTTAGATATCAGTCTATAGTTGACTGAAATATCTCAGTCAAGAGCAGGTTTTTTGAGGAGAAGCTTAACTCCAGATACTCTGAAGGAATGTGGTACATAGCCAGTTAATAAGGACCAGGCATTTCCATCAAGGAAGTGCTATTTAAAGGAAAAAATTCTGACGGAACAGGGTCCAAAAGACAGGTTGATGTTTTTGACATAGCGATCAATAACGCTAGTTCAGAAAGGTTGATTGTTAGTTCTATCGTCTGTCTCTACAATCCCCGTGTGGCCAGATTGGTGCCAGTTAATGGAACAAGGTGATACATTCTGAAACTCCACCACGTTGGCTGAAATGTGAGTATTTATATGGGTGGGAGGAGTGGATTCATTCAGGCTAACATATTTGTCATGATGCAGCCAGGTTTCAATAAAACAAAGCAAATCAATATTGTAATTTGAAATCATATTGTTTATTAATATAGCTTTGGATGGCAGAGATCTAATGTTTAAAGTCCACATATCACTCTCCAATACTGCTGCTTTTTAATGTATTAATGCTAATTTAATTAAATTACTATGTGTAACTCGTCTCTTGTTGTTTGATGTAGAGGACTAAATTAATTAAATAGTAGGGGAACAGATACGGTCTCTATGAAGTTTTGAGTGGGTGACTGCTCTAAGGGAGGTGCAGAGACGTGTGGAGGACTGCTACTCTCCCTTCTGGACTCAACTCTGGGTTGTCAGGATTTTTCAGGTAATAAAGCCTGCCATCTTCCTAGATAGTAGAGTGGCACCGTCCAAAGGGGGATGTATGCTGTCTCTTTCTAGCAGATCAGGTTTTCCCCAGAACATCGACAAATTATCTATTTTAGAGAGTCTGCGGTATAAAGATCTTATGTGACTAAACATGAAATAACTAGTCAAGTTCGGCAGGGGACCAGAGAAAATTACAATGTCTGACATGGTCTTTGCATAGGTGCGTGCCGATTCCACATAAATCTTAGTGACCTATGACTGGGGCACACAGGCGTTGTAATGGCCGACATGAATAATAATTTTATCATAATTAGGTTCAGTTTTAGCTATCAACTTCAAATTTGATTCAATGCATGATCTGGCCTAGAGGATACAGCGAACTGTGCACCTTGGTGTCGCTAGCTTCATGTATCTGACTATGAAGCTGCCAATAACGAGCTTTGGTTTCTCATTAGGTTTTTTGCGAGGGAGAAATCTGTTAGATATGTAATCAGCGAGAGCTTCAGTTTACGATGGCTCTCCCCCCTTTGAACAGTCACCCAGTCACACTGTCTGTTCGGCTGCTTGAAAATTGCCGGGGAGCTAGAGGTTAAGCTAGAATCTAAGCTAATGTGAGCTTGGCCCAAGCTAAAAAATGAGTCTGTGGCAGTTGCGGAGACTAGAGACCGTTTAGCTTTAGCTAATTATCAAGTGAAGCCAAGCTTCTACCGCCGTAAGCCTTGCCTCCAAGTCTAGCAAAGCAGGAGTAACATTTGACATTCTAAACAGGTGAAAAAGAAAAGGGAGAGGAAGGTAGGGAAGCCATCGCTAGTTTGCGTACCCAAGCTAAACAGCTAGCAACAGGGAGATTTGGTGAAGGAAACGCTAAAAGAAGGAGACAATAGGGAGTGCTTAATTGAAACTAGCATACAGTTACATACGTTGGATAGATTAGATTCAGAAATCAGATAAAGGAGAGAAAATTAGGCATTGACGCAGATATGCTGCATGATTATTATACAAGCACACCTACAACAATCATTTTCATTTCAGTATTTATTGAGCAACTTATGCCCCTTCAACAGGTTTAATATACACATTGACATTTTAAAATTATATGTTTTTTCAGGCTTCTCATTAAAGATTGTAATAATTTTAATTCATTTTAATGCTTGTTTCCACTGAAGTGTGTGTGTGTGTGTGTGTGTGTGTGTGTGTGTGTGTGTGAGATAACAAACATTATGATGATCTGCATTCCATCAGTGTAATTCATCATGTGTGTATGGGTGGTGGTCCGTTTTTTAACGAACACCGGCTGTTCCTAATAAACTTTAATGACCCGTGGCCTAAGCCTCACAGGTGACCATAGCAACCTGGATTAGATGCCAGTGACAACAGCTGCAATGTTGAACACTGCAGGTAGAGGTAGACAGAAATGTAGTGGAAAACAGCATTTTTCTCCCTCTGTACTGGTCTCCCATTTGAACTAAGTCTGACAGAATGTTATCTCCTAACAGAAAATAACATGGATGATCATCACCATAATAACTTCAATAAAGTTTCTTTGTGATTTGGTGTTTCTACAGTAAATATTTTGGGGATGATGGCAAGTGTAAAACTGCACTTGCCATTGTCCCCAATATGCAACTCTCTGAAAATCTTTGAATTGGTGTTTTTTTTCTTCTCCTCCACAAAATTTCTCTCAGATATGGTTCACAAAAGAGTGGACCAAAATTCCAAAGGAATAAAACTAAACTGCAGGTTTCAGAGTGGCCTTTTATTGTGGCCATACTGAAGACACCTGTAATAATCATGCTGTCTAATCAGAAACATTTGACATATTTGTGAACAATATATGAGCGTAATGGTTATTTTATGTATGTAAAAAATGTTTTAGGTTTTTTAGTTCATCGCGTTAAAAATAAAAAAAAAAACTAAATTCGTGCATTTATGTTTTTGTTCAGTATATCTTACCTATCAAAACGTGGAATAATACATTAATACACAAGACATTTGTCTACAGTATAAAGGTTAATGTCTAGGTGAAAGTAATAGTAGCAGTAGACAGCAGTTGGCAGTGCAAGCACTGATGATTTGTTCCTTTTTTGACATCATCCCTTTCATTCTGTATGAAAAATCTGGCACAGAAAATCACACACATTCCTAATCAAGATGCATGTTTTGATATATATTTTACTTGGGTTCTCTCAAAGCTGTAGGTTGATTTAAGTGCCAAAATCCCCCTGGAATCCACTGTATAACACTAGTTAACTCCCTTCAGCTATTTCATAGCTCTAGGTAATGTACTCAATGCAGAGCCCTAATTCTGTGTTACAAAACATTTTAAATTAATGAAGTAAAATAGAATTCTGTGCCAACAGATTTTACTTTATTGCTTTCCTCAATATATGTGAATTTAATCTGCAGCCTGGTTAATGTTTAGGAAAGATTAGTCTCATTTTGAGCTTTTATAAAGTAATAATAATGTTTTATTTGTGAAGCACTTTACAAGAAATTGAAGACACTTTAGAAAACAAGGGAAGCTACAAACAAGTAGTATTTGTGCAGTGTTGCAGGAGAAAGAAACACAAATTGGGATGATTTATCAAGGCATGGAAGCTTCCTCACCTTGAAATAGACTTTTCCAGACAAAAAGAGATTTTCAGTGTTTTTTAGCTTCAGATAGACACATGGAATAAGGTTCATTGTCCTGGAGGATTTTTACAAAAGCAGCCGACAGCTGAGAAAAAGAGAACAGAAGTATCTGTAATCAAAAGTCTTAATTTATTTCCATGTTGGAGTGGACGCGATTGGTATGGACACAGAGTGATCGGGTAAAAGTAGCCTGAGGCAAACCAATCAAGCCTAGAACTCTGGTAACACATTGATATAAATGCCTCTGAATCACAATGAATCAAGTTGGACAATAAGGCCACAATGGCCCCTAGATTAGCGTCTATTACTCGGATGCATTAGCGCCTGGCGCCGGTATTAAGAGTCCTCGTTTAACACGTTCAAGGGGCGGACCAGAAATCCCCAAGTTTCTAAATTGGGATTTCATTCCCCCAGGTAACTCTGCTCATATGAGAAAAGTTGGAATGCATTTGATCTGTCCTAATTTCAATTAATTAGCGACAATGGTTGCTCGGGGAGTCCCACAGGGCAGAGAGAAAAATGGGCTGAAGGAAAAGCGAGCGTCAGAAAAGTGATGGGAGAAGTGGCATCAATAAACTGTTAGAGACTCATTAGCAGGCTAAATGGCTCTCCCAAAGTCACGACACTTTAACACGGGACCTGCTGCCTAATTACTGGCCACAGTATCCATTACAGCCCCCCCACCCCCCACATCCCTCTTTCTTTTTATTCCACCCATCGCAGCCACAGTGGAATCGGCCCGTTAATGATTGCTCTACAGAGCGAGATTACAGGGCCATTGTGGAGTGTGTGTGTGTGTGTGTGTGTGTGTGTGTGTGTGTGTGTGTGTGTGTGTGTGTGTGTGTGTGGGAAGTTGAACCGGTGTCGGTGTTGATTAAAGCTTTTAGAGGATGTAAAAGTACAAAAACTGTATCCTTGAGTTCACTTCTTTGACTCTACAAACAAACAAAAATATCCTTCTTCAAACACTAAACATCACTTTAATAACTGAGCTATAGTAAATGTTTGTGTCAGATTTAAAGAAGCAGGTTCCTAAATAAACTAATAAACATAGAAACACGAAATATACATCTGTAATATTTCACTGATTGATAAAGTACTCAGATGCTTTACTTAAGTAACATTTACTTATCAAAGTAAGTAAGAAGGTATCAAAAGTAAGAGTATGTATTATCCTACTTTTTTATCACTTAATACATACAGAGTTGTTAGCTGTCTGTGTACGTTGTGTTTTATTATTTGTGGATTTATGTGTTTTTACACCTCCTGAAACCTCTATAAGTTAATCATGTAACACAAAATAAGTCATTTAATTGATTATTCAATTGACAGAAGATTAATCAGCAACTGTTTTGATAATTAACAATAGTTTTATTTATTTTTATTAACAAAAACATGAAAAAAACAAAAGGTTTCTGCTTCTTGTGTGATGATTCATCTTTTCTCTGTAGAATATGGGTTTTAGACACAAACAGATTCAGAATCATCTTTTACATATTTAGAAATAAATATTAGGGGGCAAGACTAAACCTTAAAATGTCAGACTAAAGGAAGTAGATAAACAGACAAAAATGTTAGTTTGCATATATACAAGGCAAATGTAGAACAGTTACTGGAACACATGAACCAATTTGTTATCTGTGGAAATTGTATCTGATATTTAAAAGTTATAAGAAGGATTTGATAAGTACATTTTCTTGGTTGAATAATAAATTATTGATTTTACAGAAATAAAATGATTGTATTGAACTTAACCCATTTAACTTAACCCATTTAAGGGCTAAATTGTTTTCAAAGTTGTCATGCATATAATTATACCAGTGGAGTTACATGTTACATATCTGTTATTATTATTATGTTAACATTATGTTATGTTACCATTTTATTGTCTGACAACCATAGCTGTAGTTTGCACAAATATATCCATAAACAAAAATATATATATATTTTTCCCAGGTGCAAGACCATTTTGGGGGTTTTACTAGAGAATTGAAAAATAAATAGATCTATACATGTTAGGGTTGAAAACCATAATAGTTTAAATAAAATTAGTCTTTGTGGGAGGGTTGGTCTTCACCATGTTAGGGAGAGACAGGAAGTCAGTAACATCATGTGACAGGAAGTGCTTGGAAACTTTTATTTGGTGAAAAACATTGTCTAACTAGTCCACTATTATACAGTATAATTGAAAAAATGTATGGGTAACATTGAATTTATTTGTTTGGAGTAGAATATAATGGAGAATTGGGAATTGGTTAATATCGGCAAAAATTCAATAACTTTGCTGCTGCGATCGAGTCGATTATTGGACGCTGCTGGAAACGAAGAAAACGCTGATGACAGGAGAATAAAAGAGTATAAGAGAAAGATGAGGCTTTAAAGTCAGAACAAATCTACAGTAAAAAGGGGGGGGGTAACCGATCTCATCTCGTGTCCTCTCTCATGCTCTCTGAATGGTGTCCTAATTGGCAGGGCTGTGTGAATAGGCAGCTGGCCGCGGAGTGCCTGTACAAAAGAACACACAGTGAGACGGTGCTGGAGAGAGGCCTTTTCTATTCAGACTCACCAAAAAATAGAGAACGACAGAAGAAAGCAAGGGGATGGGTGGGGTGGGGAGGGTTCATGTAACAGCAGAGTGGAGTGAAGTGGAAATCGACAAAAACAGAGAGGGAGAAAGAGAAAAAGCGAGCAGATGAGAAAAAGAAGGTAATCACAGGATTATCTTCTGGTGATGGATGCAGAGCTTCAGGATAAGTAGTTTTTTCCTGAGGAGGACAAGACTGGACCAGTCAATAAAGGCCCCGAGTCCGTGGCCCTGATGGGAGTGGGCGGGGCTTCTTGGGGCAGTTAGGGCGGCTAGGGGCCAAAAGTGGCCCTATTGATGGAGGGGACGATTCGGGAGGAGGGAGGGCGGGGGGGGGGGGGGGGGGGGGTGCTCAGACGCCGCTGCAGGTGTTTTAGTTCCCACAGACACAGGAAGCAGCTACACAGGTGATGACAGCAAGTGTTGTTTTTTTAAAGTGCATGCATTAAATGCATTAAACACAGGATTAAGAAGCAGTGTTATTATCATGAAAAATATGCAAACATACGAGAACATTTTTAAAAAACATCAAACACAGCATTTTATAACTCTAATATTGTCCAGACAGTGATTAGACATGAGTCAAAAATCTTTGAAATCAAGTATTTTGAAGGTGTCATGAATCTTCATATTAATGATCAGAATATTCAAATTGAACCTTTGTTATTTTTGCAACTTGCAAATGTTGCAACAGCAACATTCTAAACAACAAGAGACAGGCCCAAATCATTCCCTATCCCTTCAAAAATAAAAGCATGTCCTTTTTGTAACCAAAAATAAAGCAATTTAGTATTAGAGTTGCAATAATTAGTTGATTAATCAATGAAGGAAAAGCGAGCGTCAGAAAAGTGACCCTTTAAATAAGGCACATTTCTGCAGCACAGATTATTATTATTATTATAGCTATATATTTTCTGAAACTCATGTTTGAGTTTTTTTTCTACACAGTTTTTAGGTTTAGAAAAATATTTAATCTCTGTTCCTTTTAAAGATAATAAAAAAACAGGCAGACATTAAACATTCAGATATCTATTAATCCCAATTGGAAATTAAAACGTTTTTGATGAACTCCCAGATTCATGCATTGATTTCTAATTTGAATATTTTTACGAAAGTTTTATTTTTATGAATATGTTTTATTTATTATATTATTTTGATTACAAAAATAATATAATGTGTAAGTGTGTAAAGCTGCAAGTAACAATTCTTATCGATCATTATTAATCTGTTATTAATCTCTTTCACAATGACACTTCTCTTTATGTCTGTGTCTCGAAAGACGTGTGTGTGTGTGTGTGTGTGTGTGTGTGTGTGTTTAATGAATCAAACTTTCATGTTCTGTTGTTTGTTGTTCTGTGCAGAACCCAGACGTGTGTGTGTATATTCTAAACTATGCAGAAGCAGTAACACACTATTCCTGCTGTTTTTTTTTCTGTTGCTAATGCTGCATGTGTGTCATTTGTAGGAAATCATGGACTTTTTTTAGGGGGGGGGGGATCTACACTGATATAACCTCTATTTTACAGAATGGTCACAGGTATAATGAAAACCCCAGGAGGTACACACACACACACACTCACACCTACACACAGGTGTACAGGTGCTTTAAGACACACAGATGCACATTTGAAGAGGTTTAGAATCGATGATGAGCAGTGATCCATCCATCCATCCATTTTCTATCCCGCTTATTCCCTTTCGGGGTCGCAGGGGTCTGCTGGAGCCTATCCCAGCGCATTTTATGGCGAGAGGCAGGGGGATACACCCCAGATGGTCGCCAGCCAATCGTGGGGCACACACACCATTCACACACCATTCACACACACACTCACACCTATGGGCAATTTAGATTTGCCAATTAACCTGAGCATGTTTTGTATTGTGGGAGGAAGCCGGAGTACCCGGTGAAAACCCACGCAGACACGGGGAGAACATGCAAACTCCACACAGAAAGGTCCCAGACCCAGGCCCCAAGGCGGTCTTGAACCTGCGACCTTCTTGCTGTGAGGCAACAGTGCTACCCACTGCTCCACCGTGTCGCCCTGAAACAACTAATATGTTTATGGGTAAGTTATGGTTGAATTCAGGTGATGCAAACTTCCTGTTGTAGTAATATTAGCTCTCTATTAACTTTAAATTAAATATACTAGCTTTTATTAATTTTCAATTAAGCCTAATTAGCTTGCATTTTTATAAATTTATTTTTGTCTTTTTTTTTTTATAGATTGTGCATTTTATTTCTAATGTCAAGTTACTCTTTGAAATGTAAAAAATACCAAAAAACTGAAAATTAAAGGTCTTAGACATGATATCCACTGACTCCACTGAATACACAATAATGTCTTCCGAAAATAGATTATAGTAAAAAAAAACAAAAAAAAAAAAACATTGTGTCCTGCTTCCCCAAACTATTCAATATGAAATAAAAATAAGAAATAAATAAATAATTTCTTTCACGGTCCACAGAAAAAAAAGACCCACAGCATCTCATCAACATCTGGGTCCCTGCACCTGCTCCTCGCTCCATAGTATAAAGTTATAAAACGCTGGAAGTGTGTCTCTCCTTTTTCAGTTTCTCTGCACTGCCCGCGCTGCGTTCTTTTGTTGGTCATAAAGACGTGATAAATGCCAGCAAATAAACCATCTGTTTCCCCCACAAACTGTCAATTATAAGAATCCCACCTTATCCATCACAGCGGTGTTGAACTCTCCCAAGGAAGCATGGAGCAGCTGCAGGCCTCATCTGTGCACTTGCTGCTGCTGAACGCAGCATGGTGGGGTACCTGCAACACAACAGATGTTTACGACTGCACGCGTGTGTGTGTGTTTTCTGCTTTTGAATTTATGTATCTTTGCGCGTGTCTCTAAATGTGTAAATATGCACGTGAGTGTGTGTGTGTGAACAATACCAGCCGCCCCTCCACATCTCTTGCCATCTGGATAATTGAACGTTTGCTATCATAAAAAAAAAATAAAAGGAGAGGGAATGTGTCATAATGGGCCACTTCTTAAACGCTGCCTGGTGCCCCTGTTTTTTTTTTTTTTTTTTTTTTTTCATCTGTTTTCCACGTCTGTTTTATTTGTGTGTTGAGCTGCTGCCAGTTGTCATGATGATTATGAAGAGGGTATTATGGGGAAGGATTATGCATCATTGTGCAATGTTTGAAGATGATCAATGACCTGAGGCTTTTAGTTGGCGTTTTAAGGGCTGAGCAGATATGTACTGTTTCACTTTAACACAGGGTAATAATGTGTGAGTCATGCAATAAAGTATTAATACACCTAACAGTTCACCACACTAACCTGTGTCCTAAATTAATTCAGACTAAAGGTTTAGGTGCAAATATGCAGGATGATGCTCGACAAGCTCATGATTAGTTTCTATAATGAATTGTAAGTTGTCAATTTCTATTAAAGCAATGGAATTATATTTAATATCAAACATTAGGAGATGAAAAGCATTCAGTTATGTTTTACTAAATGAAAATACAGAAACTGTAATTCCATTTCATAAAACATAAGTAATAGCCCTTTACCTCATTTGTGTTATATTAATATTACGATAATAGACTAAAAGCTCATAAAATCTAATAAAAAGTTAATAAATGAATACAAAGCTATTCAATGCTAAAGATAATACCAGCTAATAAAAGCTAATAGGCACTAATAAAAGCTAATACAATGCTAGAAAGGCTAATAATAGTGACTAAAGACTAAAAAAGC
The DNA here is from genome assembly GCA_036785175.1 of Eupleurogrammus muticus. Taxonomy (NCBI): domain Eukaryota; kingdom Metazoa; phylum Chordata; class Actinopteri; order Scombriformes; family Trichiuridae; genus Eupleurogrammus; species Eupleurogrammus muticus. Next base: position 24,958,065 of record JAYKQN010000009.1, read on the forward strand.
TAAACAAAATAAAAAAGTGAATACAAAGACAATGCTAAAATATAAAACTAAAATACAGCTAATATAAGCTTGTATTCTGTATTCTGACATTTTAAGCAGCAGCAGATTTAACAGTGTTAGTAGCAACAGTGTTAGAAGTGCTAGCAGCAACAGTATTAGCAGCAGCAGTGGCAGCAGCAGTAATGTGAGCAGCAGCAGTGTGAGCAATAGAAGCAGTGCCAGCAATAGAAGCAGTGTAAGCACTGTGAGCAGCATGTTACCAGCAGCAGTGTGAACAGCAGCAGTGTTAACAGCAGAGTTATCAGCAGTAGTGTGAAAAGCAGCAGCATAAGCAGCAGCATAAGAAGCAGTGTTAGCAGCAGCAGTAACAAACTGGATCAACTTGATGTTTGTGTTTTAATGTTCTAATTTTAGCTTCACTCTGCTGTGGCTGCACCTACTGCTCTATGGGGATGAGTGTGTAACCTGTCACCAGCCCTGACTCATTCATACGATACACACACCTCGCTGTTATGAACATGTTATAGATGCTGAAGTTGTTACGAAATCCGCTGCACAATAGCATTATTTACATGTAGAGGTTCAAATAACTTAAAAGAAATACTTTGTTACTCTATTTAAGTAGATGATTTGAGTATCTATACTCTTCTTCCATTTTGTTTTTTTTATCGTTGAGAATAATCAACTGCTGGTGAGAAAAAGACCACATAATCCCTGTCAGTTTATGTGTAAGTCAGTGTTCTTAATGGAAAGTGCAGTAATAATAGAAAAATATTGTACTTTTTGCTTAATACACATTTTATAGTTCAGATGCTTATTTATTTTAAATAACTGAAATATTTAAAATATATATATGTTAATAACACATGTGCTCTCTCTCTCTCTCTCTCTCTCTCTCTCTCACAAACTAACAAACAAACACACACCACACACTCAGCCTTTCTCTGACTTCCAATAAACAGCAACATTTGCCCCAGTCATTTAGTCAACACTGTTGTCTATAATCAAACTCTGTTCCCAGCAATATCTTTTCATCCTTCCCTCGCTACCTCCTCCTCTTTCTCACTTTCTCTCTCCCTCCCCTCTTGTTCTCAGATGGCTTTCTCCACCTCTCTCCCTGTGCATTATGTAGATAACCCGGGGACGCCATATATCCCCAGCAGGTCAAACGGAGGTCGCAATCACACACTGTGACAGTGGCAGCCAATCCCAGTCCATCATGGAGGAGGTGTGTGTGTGTGTGTGTGTGTGTGTGTGTGTGTGTGGGGGGGGGGGGTTGAGGTGTCTCGTCAGCCTGTAAGACAACAGTGGGAGGAGGGTGTTAGTGGAGGAAACTTTGATCCTGTTGGAGGAAGTGAGGGGGAAAGTAGAGAAAGATGGAGGAGTGATGGGAAAATGAAAGAAACACAGGAAGAATGTGAAAAATCATGAGTCTGAGCTGAAATCAGGTCCTGTATAGTCAGGTCATTAAATCCAGGAATGGAGGAAACTATGCAAGATATTAGTACAAAGAAAGAAACACATTTGGTGGATATTTTTTAATAATAATAATGACTATGAATGGAGATGTGACTGTAAACTATTGAAAATGCATTTTTCATTTCAGCAGGACTTTAATTCTGTGTGGTAAACAGGTGACCTCAGTTTTTACAGAAATATTATATACTTCTGTCTCCTGATCAACACACTTTGCTTGAAACGTCACACTCACATGTCAGGAAGTCTCCTCATATGATTATTATGACAGATTAGAAAGAGAACAAATATTTTAAAGTATGAGTTGCCACGGAAGGAGCTGGAACCAGAGAATTTTGACAATTTCTTTTGAAAAATTACTCAAATTCATTTATGGATTTATCAATAGTTAGTGATTAATTTTTCATATGCTGCTCTGATCAGACTCAGAATGGAAGTGACAGGTGGACACACTCTGCTTACCACTTGTGTGTAAGTGTGTGTGTGTGTGTGTGTGTGTGTGTGTGTGTGCGCCAAGATTATAATTTTTTTTTTTGCTTTTTATTAGTTTTTATTTCATTTAGACTTTTTGTTTTACTTTTAAACTAGGTTTGGTAGTTTTATTTTTCTCATTTCTTGAAATGCTTAGTGTTAGTTTACTTGTGTTTGGTTTTTACTTTAACAACCAGCATAACACCATTAACACAATAACATAAAGACAATTTTCACTTTAATTTTAACCATTTTTGTTTGTGTGTGTGTGTGTGTGTGTGTGTGTGTGTGTGTGTGTGTGTGTATGTGTGTCTGTAAATGATTCTCGTTTCTGGGCCATACATTTAAATTTTAGTTTTTCCTTAATTTGTTGTATGTTTTCTTTTTTTCAATTTCCTGTTTCTCCTTGACTTAGTTGTCTTGATTTTTTTTGTCATTTTAATGCATTGCTTCAGTTCTTTTTTTATGATTATTTTATTTTTTTTGCTCTGATTTTTGTATATTTGTTCTTTTCTTTTGCTGTTGCGTTGTTTGTTTAGGCCTTTGTTTGTGTATTTTTGTCCTGTTAAATTTAGTTTCTAGTCACGCTTTTCTGTTATTCCCTTTATCTTGAATCTTCCATGATGCTTCTTTGTTTTCTTAGGATTTTTCTCTTTCCTACTCTGCAGAAACAAAGAAAAGATGCTTCACCTGTGATGGTGAGGACGAGACTGGACCAGTATCACGCATGCTGCCTGTATCACAGCAGCCTCTGCTGCCCCTTGTGGTGTCAGGAGGAGAGGAGGAGGAGGAGTAGAAGCTGTTCCATAAATAAAGGGAAAATGTATGTGTTTTTTCAGCAGGTAAATACTGCTTGTACATTATTTCTTATTATATGAAATATACATCATCTGCTGGTTTGGAAACTGGGATTCATTAAGAAAAAAGCATTTTTTAACAGTAATGATGTGGAATTGACGATGGTTCAGACAAGTTTTGTAGTACAATATATATATATATATATATATATCTTCCTGAGTCTCCCTGTGTGTTTTCCCTGTGTTCTGCTCCTTGTGTTTGCCCCTCCCTTCTCCTGTCCTGGTGTCACCTAACAACAATCTCCTCATAATTGCAGCAACATAGAACCCTGCTACACTCCCATAGAACCCTGTTACACTTCCATAGAACCCTGCTACACTCCCATTGAACCTTGTTACACTCATACACACAAATCAATAAATTGCTTCAATAATCGATTGATCAATGGAGCATCAGAATAGTGGGTAGTTGCACCACCAATAGAATATAGCAGTGTCTATAAAAATATTCCGATAATGCTTCTTTGAACAGACTCTGCATGAACATAATCAATCTTTTATCAGTACAAAGGGGCAATTTTATAATTAGGAGGTGAATTTGTTGTGTGTGTGTGTGTGTGCGTGCGTGCGTGCGTGCGTGCGTGCGTGCGTGCGTGCGTGCGTGCGTGCGTGCGTGCGTGCGTGCGAGACAATCTCCTGGCTGTTTACCTAGAGGGGGGCAGCCACTGTCACCCTATATGTCGACTCTGCTCTGATTGGAGTCATCGCAGCCACGTACAGATTAATATTTAATGTTGAGAGAGAGAGAGGAGCAGAGTTAGGCTTCTGTTTATTTTGGATATTGGCAAAATATGAAGATAATTTGCAATTTTATTGGTTTTCCGCAAACCATAAGAGGTGTGTGTGTGTGTGTGTGTGTGTGTGTGTCTTTGCAAGGTGTGTATGTGATGTGTCTCAACAGCTCTGTGACCTTCAAACCTCCGACCATGAATGTAAACCCTCCTCAGTAACCATCCTGCCTCAACCATTCATACACACACACACACACACACACACACACACAAATACACACCTCCATGTTTTGAAGTATTACAGAATATACATCCACATAAAAAACTCTTTCCTTATAAATATGATAAATATGCTGCATAAATGTGTATAATAGTACATATATAACACAGTCCTGTGAGAGATTTTCTATAATATAACATGATTTTAAGTCTCTAAGATTTTAAGTGACAGCTGAGTTGCAAAGTGTAGAAAACAGCAGTTGTAAACCTGAACACATCTAAAGTCTTACAGCCAAGTATCTTAGGGTGAATTATTGAGTAGATGTGTGTTAAATAGTTTTCACATCATGGAGAGAAAGTTTCAAGTGTCTGAAAACTCTCACTTCTCGATGATTATCACGCAGATGCCGATAAATTAACAATAAGACCATTATTAATATTTTCCTGTGTTTTATAATCAATATATGATGTCTTACACAATCTCTAACTCACTGTTAACACCTGAGTAATACCTGGAGTAGTCAATCAGTGACCACCTAACTCCAGGAAATAGGATGGAACTTAGAAACATCTTAGCAGCTGTAGACCTGCAATGATTATCCCATTAGTTTCTAAATTTGAATTAATCACCAATTAATCATGTTTTGTTGATGGATTTGATCATTTTTTAGAAGAAAATGTCTAAATTCTCTTTTTCTGTTTCTAGTTTCTTTATTTTTCTATAATAATAAACTGATGATCTTTGGGTTGTGGACTGTTGGTCTAGAAAAAAATTTTAGGACATTTTAGGTTGACTCTTTAGCTTTGGAAAACAGGAAGTAAAGAAGAAAGAAAAGAAGGATTGAAGGGGGATGGTAAAGAGAAGAATGGAGATGGAGGAAGAATAGAAGAAGATAGGAGTGGGGAAGGCAGGAAGGAGATTAAGGGCTGCAATAAACGTTTGCCCTTGCTTAAATAAGCATAAATATACAAAAATCCAGTAAAAGTTTATATTTATAATTTCTTAATTTCCCAAAGCAATTTCTTTTGCCTTTTCATTGCCTGTGGCAGTGACTTTTAATCAGTGATAAAATATTTAGGAAACAATAATCAGCTATGACACGGAGCAGATACAGAGCTTTACTTTCTCCCTGCGGGAAACTTGACCTCTGACCCCTGAGCCCGCAGTCTCTGCGGCTTGAGAGGAAATCACTCGCTGAACCGGAGGTGTGTTCAGGTCAGCAGTGTTTTCTATCTGCTAGCCGCGCTGAGGGCAACCCCCCTCCCCCACTCCCACACACACACCTCCATGTTTCCTGCAGAAAGCGAATGAGAGCAGCCAAGAGATATAGAGGCTGTGAGATGAGGAGGGAGGACGCCGGCGAGCAACGGAGGGAGGGAGGAGGCAATTTCACCAACTCTAACTTCCTCCACAAAATTACGGCTAAATGGAAAAATAATGGAAGTGGCATCATTGGCCTCCTAGCACGGTGCTATTAGTATGCTGGTGACATGGAGCGGGGAGACCGACAGCAGTTATGTATTTTTTGCAAGTATGCATATAATTTATTGTGGGGAACACAATTTACATGGGTAGTCAGTGGCTGTTTTATGGGCTCACAAATAGATGTATGAATTGAAGCATATAATGGTGCAGAGCAGCAGGCACAAATACATCCTAAATCTTCCAAATGTGCTCCACCAAAAATGTAACCAAGGAATATAAAAGGAATTAATTCCTGGATGTTATATGTGTTGGTTTTAGCTTTTACAAATCTAATCGAGGAGAATTTGACCTCACTTCTGTGTGTGTGTGTGTGTGTGTGTGTGTGTGTGTGTGTGTGTGTGTGTGTGTGTGTGTTTATGTCACATATATAACTGTTACAACAGAAAGCACATGTGGTGACAATATCCTACTTAATTTGTTCATATTTCATATTATTTGTCACTGACAATAAACATTAATAACATGAGCGTGACTGTAAATGTGGCAGATTTGCCTGTTAAAGAAATAGGAGCATAACTGATAGTTTGTGTGTGTGCAAGTGTGTGTGTGTGTGTGTGTGTTTATATATGTTACTGAGTTTGTGTGTGAGTGTTTGTGTATAAAACACGTTGTGTTGCATGTTTCTAAAAATTGTAAAACCCATAACACATTGGGTAAAAAAAAGCCTCAATGCAAAAAATTACATTACACATCACATGTGGCAAAAGATAAAATAAACTTATAAAATAAAAATTAAAATTAAAATAAAAGAAGTTAAATCTCTCAGATCAGATCCACAATTTTATTTTATATTGAAGCTAAAAACTGAAAACTGTTAAGTATTTGTATATTTAAAACACACAAAATGCATTGAATGACTTCAAATCTATAGAAATACATTATTTCAATCACTTCAGAGTAAACCTTCACATAATAATCGTCTCACTTCAAAAGCACTACCATTGTTCAATACCAGATAATTGATAGGATTAATCTAATTGGCTAATGGAATGGTGTAAAATGTTCACTTTCCCAAAGCTTCAACCTAAAATATGTTTTTTTTTTGTCCAGACCAACAGTCCACAACCCAAAGATCATCAGTTTACTATTATAGAAGACTAAAGACACCAAAAATAATCAGAGAAGAGAAGCTAGAACCAGACAATTTGGACATTTTCTTCTTAAAATTATTCAAATTCATGAATCGATTACTGAAATAGTTGTTGATTAATGTAAAGGATGACGATTAATAAAATAATTGTTGCAGCTCTGTCTCTAACTTGACAGAACTAGACACTGAATGTTACCTGGTTAAAATGGGTTAAATCATTTCTGCACCAGTCTGGACTCTTCTCTGTTAAAAGATGAACAGAAAAGATCTTTTCGTTGTGAAAGGAGCATAAACGCTACTTTCACATAAAAGCCTCCTCCTCTGCGGGTCATGACTGTCTGTCAGTGACTCGGGGTCCATGATGAATCTAAGATATACGTTAACTACCTCAGGAGGGTTGAGGGCATCAAAAGCATCTCAACACTACAATTGGAGGGGGGGCACTATCACTTTCACAGAATGATGTCAAGGTGAAGAGGATGTGAAGTTATTTGCAGTGAACAGGCAGGAGGGAGGTGATGGAGGTTAGGATTTTTAGAAGAGGATGTTATTAATGCATTAGCCTGTTAAGGGTTCACACCACTCACATAAAAACAGAGCAGCAAATGAGCCCGCAACATAAATCCTCCTCGCAGCCCTTTTTGTGATGGAAGGAGAGATTTGTCTTTTGTGGACAAGATGGAGAAATCTCAGAGGTCAGGAGGAGATATTTCAGCAAAGTGAGAACAGAGGAGAGCTGGAGGTGTCAAAGAAACAAATAAAAAGACATTTGTTTTGAAATGCCGGTCATAGGAAGTAAAGATTCCTGCAGGTGTTTCAATGGTCAATAACTGTGTCTCACAGGAAGTAAAAAGTGTGTGATTATTTCGAGGATAAAGGACCAAGAGCATCAACATGTTAGTAACCTTAGCCACTTAGCATGAGTGCTAAGTGCAAATCTGGTAAAGATCTGGTAAAGATACATAATTGCTATCATAAATGTGCAGTGATTAGTTGACAGAACCAGAGAACTTTGAGATTTTCTTCCGGAAAATGTCTCAAATTGATCATGAAATCAGTTGGTGATTAATGTAATAGTTGGCATCTCATCGATAAATTGATTAATTATTGAACTTATAGTTGCTCTCTGCAGATCTAGCACAGAACTGAGAGATAAACGCAAATCAAAGTGGTGAAATGAATCTTTTCACTTGAGCTACTTTACAAAAATTAGTTGATTAATTAAATAAATATACTTTCAAGTCTCAGTCAGGGCACTAAACTTAATAAGGTTTGGTTAGAATGTGACTTCTTTATGATGCAGTTGCAGCACATGTTCAGCAGATGCAGCTTATCTCTGTCTCCTCCACATATTTTGCAGCTATTTTTACCATTCCATGGCTCGGCTCCTGCTCAGGCCCCATTATCTCACTCCGTGTTTGCACAGACAGCATCCACAGGATTGATGGTGTGGCCGCGGCTGGACTGGCGTGGATCCGGAGCAGCGGCCGATAGGGCTTCTCCTGCAAGGCCCTAGCCCACTATTGATCGCCCCAGCCTGGCCAGGTGTCCGCTCGGAGAGGAGGAGGAGATCAGCCATGCAGACAGAAGAAGGGATGATGGGGGGGGAGGAGGACATGGTTGACTGGCCTTGCGCTAATGGAGGATGGTGGCAGGAAGGGGAGGGCGATGGATGACACAGAGGCAGGTAAAAAACAGGCAGACTTCACCTACCAGTCTCACAAATGGGATTCACGGAGTCAGCTCAGGCATAGGACCAGCGGAAGTCGGCATGTTTTATCCAGGGAATATCGTTGGGTTTTAGAAGGAAATATTATCCTTGAATCAGACCTATTCATTTTCAAAGTCTGAGGCTCAGTTGGAATTTCAGTAGTTCATGTTTCTCAAAACCAGGTTCAGAGTCTGGAGTGATATGAGACTTATTCTGAACTGTTGAACAGTGAAATGAAGAGCTGGAACTACTAACTATTTTATTCAATAATTATTCGTTCGGTTGGTTGTTTCATAAAATTATAAATGTCAATCACTGTTTCTCAAAGCTAAAGATTCAATCTAAAATTTCTTTTATTGTCTAGACCAACAGTCCACAACCCAAAGATCATCAGTTTACTATTATAGAAGACTAAAGATACCAGAAAATAATCGGAGGAGAGAAGCTGGAATCAGATAATTTGCACATTTTCTTCTTAAAAATCAATTAATCGATTATCAAAATAGTAGGCGATTGAGGTAAAAGTCAGTAACTAGTCATTTCATTGATTAATCACTGCAGTTCTAAAAAGTACTGCATCCTGGTATAGTGTTAATGTGTGTGTGTGTGTGTGTGTGTGTATATATGTGTATATACAGTGGCTTGCAAAACTATTTGGCTCCCTTGAACTTTGTGACCTTTTGCCACATTTCAGGCTTCAAACATGAAGATATAAAACTGGAATTTCTTGTGAAGAATGAACAACAAGTGGGGCACAATCATGAAGTGGAACACACTTTATTGGATATTTTAAACTTTTTTAACAAATAAAAAACGAAAAATTGGGCATGCAAAATCATTCAGCCCCTTTACTTTCAGTGCAATAAACTCTGTCCAGAAGTTCAGTGAGGATCTCTGAATGATTCAATGTTGACCTAAATGACTAACGATGATAAATGGAATCCACCTGTGTGTAATCAAGTCTCTGTATAAATGCACCTGCACTGTGATAGTCTCAGAGGTCTGTTTAAAGTGCAGAGAGCATCATGAAGAACAAGGAACACACCAGGCAGGTCCGAGATACTGTTGTGGAGAAGTTTAAAGCTGGATTTAGATACAAAAAGATTTCCCAAGCTTTAAACATCCCAAAGAGCACTGTGCAAGCAATAATATTGAAATGGAAGGAGTATCAGACCACTGTAAATCTACCAAGATCTGGCCGTCCCCCTAAACTTTCAGCTCATACAAGGAGAAGACTGATCAGAGATGCAGCCAAGAGGCCCATGATCACTCTGGATGAACTGCAGAGGTCTACAGCTGAGGTGGGAGAATCTGTCCATAGGACAACAATCAGTCGTATACTGCACAAATCTGGCCTTTATGGAAGAGTGGCAAGAAGGAAGCCATTTCTTAAAGATATCCATAAAAAGTGTTGTTTAAAGTTTGCCACAAGCCACCTGGGAGACACATCAAACATGTGGAAGAAGGTGCTCTGGTCAGATGAGACCAAAATTGAACTTTTTAGCAACGATGCAAGACGTTATGTTTGGCGTAAAAGCAGCACAGCTCATCACCCTCAACACACCATCCCCACTGTCAAACATGGTGGTGGCAGCATCATGGTTTGGGCCTGCTTTTCTTCAGCAGGGACAGGGAAGATGGTTAAAATTGATGGGAAGATGGATGGAGCGGAATACAGGACCATTCTGGAAGAAAACCTGATGGAGTCCGCAAAAGACCTGAGACTGGGACGGAGATTTGTCTTCCAACAAGACAATGATCCAAAACATAAAGCAAAAGCTACCATGGCATGGTTCACCAAAAAACATATCAAGGTGTTAGAATGGCCAAGTCAAAGTCCAGACCTCAATCCAATTGGGAATCTGTGGAAAGAACTGAAAACTGCTGTTCACAAACGCTCTCCATCCAACCTCACTGAGCTCGAGCTGTTTTGCAAGGAGGAATAGGCAAAAATATCAGTTTCTCGATGTGCAAAACTGATAGAGACATACCCCAAGCGACTTGCAGCTGTAATCGCAGCAAAAGATGGCACTACAAAGTATTAACTCAATGGGGCTGAATGATTTTGCACGCCCAATTTTTTGTTTTTTATTTGTTAAAAAAGTTTAAAATATCCAATAAGGTGTGTTCCACTTAATGATTGTGTCCCACTTGTTGTTGATTCTTCACATGAAATTACATTTTTATATCTTTATGTTTGAAGCCTGAAATGTGGCAGAAGGTCACAAAGTTCAAGGGAGCCAAATAGTTTCACAAGCCACTGTATATATATATATGTATATATATATGTATATATATATATATATATATAAACACACAGGTCCTTCTCAAAAAATTAGCAATACAAAAAGTTAACCTTCAAATTTATGTTTAGTTATGCACTCAATACTTGGTCGGGAATCCTTTTGCAGAAATGACTTCTTCAATGTGGCGTAGCATGGAGGCAATCAGTCACACTCCAGACTCAGTCCACTGCTTCTACAGGTCCCCCAAAGTCTGGAATCGGCCCTTCTCCACTATCTTCCTCAGGGTCCGGACACCTCTTCTCGTTGTCTAGCGTTTTCTGCACACTTTGTCCTTTCCACAGACTTTCCACTGAGGTGCCTTGATACAGCACTTTGGGAACAGGCTATTCGTTCAGAAAATTCTTTCTGTGTCTTACCCTATTGCTTGAGGGTATCAATGATGGCCTTCTGGACAGCAGTCATCAGGTCAGCAGTTTTACCCATAATTGCGGTTTTTGAGTAATAAACCAGGCTGGGAGTTTTTAAAAGCCTCAGGAATCTTTTGCAGGTGTTTAGAGTTAACTCGTTGATTCAGATGATTAGGTTCATAGCTTGTTTAGAGCACCTTTTCATGATATGCTAATTTTTTGAGATTGGTATTTTGGGTTTTCATAAGCTGTATGCCAAAATCATCAGTATTAAAACAATATAAGACTTGAACATTTCAGTTGGTGTGTAATGAATCTAAAATATCTAAAGTTTAACTTTTATCATTACATTATGGAAAAGATGAACTTTATCACAATATGCTAATATACACTCACTGGCCACTTTATTAGGTACACCATGCTAGTAACGGGTTAGACCCCCTTTTGCCTTCAGAACTGCCTCAATTCTTCATGGCATAGATTCAACGAGGTGCTGGAAGCATTCCTCAGAGTTTGGTCCATATTGACATGATGACATCACACAGTTGGCGCAGATTTGTCGGCTGCACATCCATGATGCAAATCTCCCATTCCACCACATCCCAAAGATGCTCTATTGGATTGAGATCTGGTGACTGTGGAGGCCATTTGAGTACAGTAAACTCATTGTCATGTTCAAGAAACCAGTCTGAGATGATTCCAGCTTTATGACATGGCGCATTATCCTGCTGAAAGTAGCCATCAGATGTTGGGTACATTGTGGTCATAAAGGGACGGACATGGTCAGCAACAATACTCAGGTAGGCTGTGGCGTTGTAACTATCTTAAATTGGTACCAAGGGGCCCAAAGAGTGCCAAGAAAATATTCCCCACACCATTACACCACCCCCACCAGCCTGAACCGTTGATACAAGGCAGGATGGATCCATGCTTGTTGACGCCAAATTCTGACCCTACCTTCCGAATGTCGCAGCACAAATTGAGACTTATCAGACCAGGCACCATTTTTCCAATCTTCTATTATCCAATTTTGATGAGCTTCTGCAAATTGTAGCCTTAGTTTCCTGTTCTTAGCTGAAAGGAGTGGCCCCCGGCGTGGTCTTCTGCTGCTGTAGCCCATCTGCCTCAAAGTTCGACGTACTGTGCGATCAGAGATGCTCTTCTGCCTACCTTGGTTGTAACAGGTGGTTATTTGAGTCACTGTTGCCTTTCTATCAGCTCGAACCAGTCTGGCCATTCACCTCTGACCTCTGGCATCAACAAGGCATTTCCACCCACGGAACTGTCACTCACTGGATATTTTTTCTTTTTCGGACCATTCTCTGTAAACCCTAGAGATGGTTGTGCATGAAAATCCCAGTAGATCAGCAGTTTCTGAAATACTCAGACCAGCCCTTCTGGCACCAACAACCATGCCACGTTCAAAGTCACTCAAATCACATTTCTTCCCCATATTGATGATCGGTTTGAACTGCAGGAGATTGTCTTGACTATGTCTAAATGCCTAAATGCATGAGTTGCCGCCATGTAATTGGCTGATTAGAAATTAAGTGTTAACGAGCAGTTGGACAGGTGTACCTAATAAAGTGGCCAGTGATTGTATATATATATATATATATATATATATATATATATATATATATATATATATATATATATATATATGTATATATATATATATATTTATATATATATATATATATATATATATATGGTTACTTGGGGCTGTGTTGGAAAACAGCAATGGACATTTACTGATACAGTTAGTATCATTAAATGTTATTGAAATTAGATGATATGGAAAAAAATATAAGTTTATTATTAAAAATGTGTATGAACTCATCTCCTCTGACAAGTTCATTGCATTAAGACAGAATCGGTGAACAAAAAAATCTTTTCCTGATGCTCGTAAAATTATCCAGGTTAAACTTACTAATTGCTTTCATTCTGATTCTGAAGCATTAAGCTGCTAAATCTGAAAGATCAATATGAATAAAGTTTAACTAGGACATGAACGTGTAAATATAAACACTGATGTGGACATGAGCTCTAACATCAGCAGGAAATAAAAGCAGCACAAATGCTCAACACTTATCAATCTTTAACCAGTCAATTCCTCTTCATTTTATAGTGGGTCCAGTGAAACAAACAGCATTGAGGAATTAATAAAGGTCACAGACATAAATAAAACACAGCAGCATGCCAAGCTCAGGATTCTTTTTATTTGTACTTCTTGCTTTCAGCAAGTTGACTTGAGGGTTTTTTCTCAGTGTGAAGCTGAAATCAGCTTCTCATTCCTTCTCCACAGTTGCAAATTGACTTAGAGTCGAATGGATTTAATTAACTGCTTCTCATTTGAGGTGCCATCCCGTATTATATTTATTTAAATATTTTTTTATCGCATCAGATGGCGTTGGGAAGGACGACAGATCATGTGTTGTCACATACATACTGCAAAACAGACAAAAATTATTCTGAGGAGCAAAAAAAATTGAAAAAAAATTAAGTATTTTTGTAAAAAAAAAATATATATATATAACTTTAAATGACAAGAAACCATGTTTTGACATTCTCACCTTTACATTAATTATTACCTATTTAGGTAATCAATTAGTGGATCTGAGTCATTTTTAAGAAGAAAATGTTCTCTGGATCCACCTTCTCTTCTCGGATTATTTTCTGGTTTCTGGTTTTCTCTAGTTTCTTTATTCTTCTATAATAGTTAGGTTGTGGAATGTTGGCCTGGACAAAAAAAGACATTTTAGGCTGAATCTTTAGATTTACATTACATTAGGCGACATTTAACACCAAGGAACCAAACAACTAAATGATTAATCATTAAAAAAATCAATAGATTAATTTATTGACTGCCGTAGATCAATAGATGCCTAAAGATGTCTTTTGCATTTTTTTCGCTGAGGCAGGGCGAAGTCTTATACATCTTGTGTGAATATCAGGCTATGGTGCAGTGTATTGCTGTTCCAGCAGGGGGCAACAGTTCTATTTTACTCCAACCAGCAGCCAGATTTACTGCTATGAAGAAGACAGAGGAGGATGAAAATTGGGTTGTGAGAGACAAACAGCAAAGCGAATATCAAACGCAAGCAGAGAGAAGTACACAGAGTTTGTCTGGCAGTAGATCTGGTAAGAGTTTTATAATCAATGAGGATAGAGGTGACACAGGAGATATCGCGCTAAATGTTGGGGACAGTGAGAACCGCTACTGATCATCATCACTAAACCAAGGGAGACCAAAATGCTTGTCCTGTAATGCAATGCTTGCAAGTCCTGTTGTAAATTTTCTAAATCTGGAAATAAATGTAAATAACTAAAAACTGATATTCATAGTGTCACTGAGAACTAAGAAAAAATGGTTGCCGTTTTGCTTGAATTTGCTTCTCTGCAGAAAAAAGCTAATTTTCTCTGCTTTTTGGTCAAAATCAGCTGTTTTTCACTGAAACCACCCTATGTTCTATGTCCCATTTCTAAACACTCAAGAAGGTTTAAAAAAACTTTTTCTGGTAAAAGAAGAGGGTCCACATTTTTATTAGACAGAGTGCCTTGGGAAAGTATTTGGCTGCTTTTGCTACTTTTCAAACATAAAGATACAAATTTTGACTTTTTCTGTGAAGAATCAACACCAATTGGGACACAATCATGAAGTGGAACAAAATCTGTATGATATTTAAAAAAAAAATTAAAAATGAGGCACACAAAATGATTCAGCCCCCCTGATTTAACACTTTGTAAAACCACTTTTAATTGTGATTACATCAGCAAGTCTTTTTGGATATGTGTCTATTAGTTGTACACATCTAGAGACTGAAATCTTTGCCCATTTTTTCTTAGAAAACAGTTGGATTTCAGTAAGGTTAGGGTGTTTGTGAACAGCAGTTTTCCGATCTTAACAGATTCTCAATTGGATTCAGGTCAGAACTTTGACTTGTCTTTCTAACATCTGGATATGTTTAGTGTTTTAGTTCGCTTTATGTTTACGGTCATTGTCTTATTAGAAGGTAAACCTCTGCCCCAGTCTATGGTCCTTTATTCAGCTCCATCATCTTCCATCAATTTTAACCATCTTCCCTGTCCCTGCTGAAGAAAAGCAGCTCCAGACCATGATGCTGCCACCATATTTGACAGTGGTATGGTGTGTTCAGGCAGTAGAAAGCTCTCTGATCTGAACATGGCTGGCAGTCAATGAGTTAATCACATTGGAGGTTCAACATTCATCAATATTAAATGAAAAGCTGCAACTTCCCAATATTCAATTCAATTTATTTGTATAGCCCAGAATCACAAATCACAGATTTGCCCCAACAGGCTTTACAGTTTGTACAAAAGCAACACAACATCCCCTGTCCTTAGACCCTCACATCGTACAAGGTAAAACTCCCTAAAAACTCCTTTAGCAGGGAAAAAAAAACGGAAGAACCCTCAGGAAGAGTAACAGAGGAGGGATCCCTCTTCCAGGACGGACAGGCTGCAGCAGATGATGTGTGCAGGTGGAAACATTACAGGGAAAATTGGACATTTCAAACAGAAAAACAGAAATGTAATGAATCTATTCGAGATTTCACAGGAAGTCAGTGTAGAGAGGCTAATACAGGTGAGATGCTCCCTTCTTCTAGTGCCAGTTAATAAATGTACAGCTGCATTCTGAATCAGAATTCAAACCTGTATCATAGCTATACTAATAATAATAACAAACCATCCAAAGTGTAGTAATTGGTCAAAATTTTAGTGAGTCATGAGTATTTCACTCTACTGTGGTCACAGAACCAGATCACAGCCAGAGCTTGACTTTCTTAATATGACCATGATTCAGGTACATCAGCATTAGCCTGGATGATCAAAACATCTGGCCAGATTCAACACAACACAATATAAACCGGGCCCAGCTTCATCTGTCTAAACACTGAAGTCCATGTTTTGTCATCTAGTGTCTCTGCTGCCTGAATTCATCTTGGTCAGAATTCCAGTCAGGATAAGATCCGTATCAGCCTTTCGGAAAATTCTGAGGAGCGACATGCACACAGCCCACATCACCCATCACACGGCCAGAACCAGCTCATGGAATTTATGAGCAAAGTAGGAGGGGATGGATTTCCTCCTGAGGGATGACACGCCATTTGTTTTCATTCTGCATTCGTTTTCATTCTGCAGATGGTCATTGCCCCATGTTCAGATCCCCCCACCCCACAGGCTGCATGTCTCATTCACCTCATCCCTACCAACACTCCCCATTATGCCCTAATGGCGGAGTGGAGGTGCAGAGCGGTGACCTACTAAGGATTAGATGTTGAATTCCTGTTTGATTTATCTGTTTACCTCTTTATATGAGCTCACTGCTGCATGTTGGGAACCAGAAGCTGGACAGAAAAGGTCTGAAATAAAACTTAGCAGTTGTGATGATGTTGAATATGTTATGTCACCCAAAATGATAAATAGGAGCATATTCTGAATTCAGTATGACATCATTTGTCATCTTGCTGAGGTGATTTGTGAAGTCGTTTGATCACATTCATGTTTCCACATCTTTCTCCTCATCGAGTGAACACATCTGCAGCATCAGTGAGCAGCAGCTGTGTTTACAGAAGCAGGCAGTGATTAAAATAGATCTATTATTGAGTCTCTCTGGATCTTCAGACACAAGGACTTTACAAGCATTTTCTTAGTTTTTACAGTCAGAAAATAAAATGGCAAATAATGGTTTATTTTCATAGTCAATTAATCTATCAATTAGTAAAAACATTCCACAACTCAAATATATTTTTTAATTTTTTAGGAGACTAAAGAAACCAGAAAATAATCAGATTTAAGAAGCTAGAACCAGGGAATTTGCACATATTTTTCCTAAATTTACTTAAATTGATAAGTATATATTCAGAATAGTAATACAGTGAAGAAAACAAGTATTTGAACACCCTGCTATTTTGCTATTTCTCCCACTTAGAAATCATGGAGGGGTCTGAAATTTTCATCGTAGGTGCATGTCCACTGTGAGAGAGATAAACCAAAGAGAAAAATCCAGAAATCACAATGCATGATTTTGTCCTCCCCATACAATCAGCAAGACTTTTACTTGTAACATGGCGAAGACCAAAGAGCTGTCCAACGACACAAGAGAGAAAATTGTACACCTCCACAAGGCTGGAAAGGGCTACGGAGCAATTGCCAAGCAGCTTGGTGAAAAAAGTTCCACTGTTGGAGCAATCATTAGAAAATGGAAGAAGCTAAACATGACGGTCAATCTCAATCGGAGTGGAGCCCCATGCAAGATATCACCTCGTGGGGTCTCAATGATTCTAAGAAAGGTGAGGAGTCAGCCCGGAACTACACGACAGGAGTTGGTCAATGACCTGAAAAGAACTGGGACCAACGTTTCCAAGGTTACTGTAGGTAATACACTAAGACGTCATGACTTGAAATCATGCATGGCACGAAAGGTTCCCCTGCTTAAATCAGCACATGTCAAGGCCCGTCTTAAGCATATGCACTTGCATATGACCATTTGGATGATACAGAGGAGTCATGGGAGAAAGTTTTGTGGTCAGATGAGACCAAAATAGAACTTTTTGGTCATAATTCCACTAAGCGTGTTTGGAGGAAGAAGAATGAAGAGTACAATCCGAAGAACACCATCCCTACTGTGAAGCATGGGGGTGGTAGCATCATGCTTTGGGGGTGTTTTTCTGCACATGGGACAGGACGAGTCCACTGCATTAAAGAGAGGATGACTGGGGCCGTGTATTGTGAGATTTTGGGGAACAACCTCCTTCCCTCAGTCAGAGCATTGAAGATGGGTCGTGGCTGGGTCTTCCAACACGACAACGACCCAAAGCACACAGCCAGGAAAACCAAGGACTGGCTCCGTAAGAAGCATATCAAGGTTCTAGCATGGCCCAGCCAGTCTCCAGACCTGAACCCAATCGAAAATCTTTGGGGGGAGCTCAAACTCTGTGTTTCTCAGCGACAGCCCAGAAACTTGACTGATCTCGAGAAGATCTGTGTGGAGGAGTGGGCCAGGATCCCTCCTGCAGTATGTGCAAACCTGGTGAAAAACTACAGGAAACGTTTGACCTCTGTAATAGCAAACAAAGGCTACCATACCAAATACTAACATTCATTTTCTCAGGTGTTCAAATACTTATTTGCCGCTATATCACACAAATAAATCATTAAAAAATCATGCATTGTGATTTCTGGATTTATCTTTTTAGTGTATCTCTCTCACAGTGGACATGCACCTACGATGACAATTTCAGACCCCTCCATGATTTCTAAGTGGGAGAAATAGCAAAAAAGCTTCTTTTTTTTTTCTTCACTGTATATGTAAATGTTTGCAACTAATTAATTGTATAATTGTATTGCTCTAAAAAGTAAAAAAGCATCCTAGTATGTGTATAGTATATAGTTTAAATACAGGCCTGTAAACTGTTACTCAGAACAGAACATTTAAAGATTTTTTTTTTCGGAAACAGCGTTGATGTTTAACAATGGTCATTAAAAAATTGCCTCAAAGGCCTGAAAGCGTCATGAAATAATAATAATAAATATGATTTTATTGTTAAAAATGTATATGAATTTTCTCCTCCATCTGTGACCATTTTGGCCATACTAACAACTATCACCACCAAAAGACACGATTCCCGATTGGGCCGGTGTAAGAAATAAATGTAAGAAAGAATAATAGTTCACTACCTCCTAGTGAACTTTGTGCACTGGGAGGTAGTTGGCCTGGCTACACCAGCCCGAACTAATTAAGCATCTACCTGTATGATTACTGTTTGTAATTAAAATATGTTCCTATGGTTGTTTTGTTGTTTGTTTGTTTTTTTACATTTCAGCATCTATAGATCTATTTTCAATATACATATACTTAATAAGTCATTAAAATTTTTCTTTCTAGATTTAAACACTTATTAAAACCACAGAAGTGTATCTTTGTCTATATATTCACTCACCTTTTGGCAACTCCTTCAAATATCCTTCCTCTCAGTGATCTTCCTGTTTACACATCAGCTTCATTCTTCCGATCCAATCTGTTTAGGCTGAAAACATTTAATTTGAAAGGATGAAACAAAAATGCCCCGTACCCTAAACACTGACCATTCAGAACCTAGCAAATCCTCATGTTTAGATGGGAGGGACTCAAAGGGATAAGAGGGGCTGAAGGAGCACATTTACATTAACGATGGCCCCATAATTCTCACACATCTCCGGCATAATGGCCACAGACCCACAATAGCCCATAAAGTATCTAACAACTGCTCCTTCCAAATGATGCAAGACAATAGGGACTGACACATCTGCACACATCTGTGTGTGTGTGTGTGTGTGCGTGTGCGTGCGTGCGTGTGTGTATGAAGCATCAGAGAAAGCTCATCAAGTCAGTGAGATAATAAATGAATATTTTAAATGTCATGATGATGGGAACCACTTGACAAGAGGGCCACAGACTGACTGGGGGATGATTAAGAACTCTTCCCCCATCACTGGTCCATCTAATACATAACACACACACACACTCGCTCACACGTACACACAAACATGCGCACACACACGCACACCAGGCGACCTAGGGCTCAAACTTAATTCTGTTCACTTCTCCACCACCCCCCCCCTCTTAAAAAACATCCCCTCACATTTTCAGCCACTGTGGGAGATTCCCACTGCATGACCAATGATTAATCAATTAGTTGTTTGGTTCCTAAAGGTGTTAGATGTCGATTAATGTAATGTAAACCTTAAGATTCAGCCTAAAATGTTTTTTTTCGTCCAGACCAACAGTCTACAACCTAAAGACCATCAGTTTACTATCATAGAATAAACAAAGAAACCAGTAAATAATCAGAGAAGAGAACCTGGAACCAGATAATATGGACATTTTCTTCTTAAAGATGACTGAAATCCATTGATTGATTTTCAAAATATTTGGTGATTATTGTATTAGTAGCTCTAGATTATAATAAGTCTATAAAACCACACTTTTAATTATATTTCCTTGTCACAAATACCCAACATTGTGTGCCCTTTAGAGATGCACATCTACTGCTATATTTGTCCTAATCTTTGTTTTGTTGACGGAGTTTGCCCTGACTTTCACTAGTTTAAAACAACCTCTGGCACTCTGAAGGTGATTTATACATTATTAAAGCTCTTTTACCATCCTCTAGATTATTCACTGTTGAGGAATTTAATTGAGTAAAATTATCAAAATAATTCTGTTTTTACAGAGCAATCACCTGCAGCTTCAGACATCTGTTAACTTTGATACTTTTACTTCTGCTTTTGAAATGTGAGTCTATTCATTAGTAGTCTATTCTATAAAAAAGCCTTTATTCCTTCCGTCTTATTTTACATGTGCTTTGATATTGTTTGTCTGTTTTCATTCTTGACCTGCTGCCACAAAGGCTGTTTGAGAACTTAATTTTAATCATCCACAGTCTTATGTCCATCCACATGAAACCGCAAAATACATCAACACATCCATCACCATCCCCCCAAAAAATTGGGTCGGGAACATACACAATTTGAAAAAAAGATAAATTTGAATGGATATTTCAAAAGTGGGTGTAGTTCTATCTTTTTATTTTAATTTAATTTTTACCTTTTCAAAGATATATGAGATATAGATTGAGAATATGAGCTGAAAAGACAACAATACAATACATATAGGATAGCAAAGTCAGATTGTGATATGAAATTCAAAGACATTAGGATAACAATAATAATAATAAAAAAACAAAGAAACAGATATGATTTTTGTCCTATATATTTCATTATTATATACATATATATAAATAAACAATATGAGCAGAGATTTGATTTAAAGGGATTCAAAAAAATTTAATCCTCAAAACATTTTTCTCATCTGGACTTAAACAATAAGCAAAACAAAGTAAGTTTTAATAATTATTTAGTTTAATTTCCAGTACCCTTTAATCTACAGGTTGATTTTAATTAATGAGGTTGCAGCATAATAAAAAGTATCTAAATGTATTTATTCATGTGACCTGTGTGTTTTCGTGTGTTAGTTCAGTCCGGATTGTTCTTACTGTTTCTCCTTTGTCCACGCTGGCATTTGTTCATTAAAATTAATTCATAAAAAGGTCCCGTGCGATTGCGTCTCCCATTCATTCTGTAATTAGGATCAGTCAGCGCACAAAAGACAACGGAAAAAAGACGAGGGTCTCAGAATGTTGTCTGAATAAACAAATGCGCTTTTTTTTTGTAAATTGTTTATTCATTGTTCATGCACATTTCACATGCTTATAAATGGAGTCTCCGGGAAGCATTAGTAGCTCAGAGTTTGTCAGGACGGGTTTAATCACCACCTCCCTCCTGCATCTGCAGAAATGTCACAGAACAAATGGCGTCCGTGTAGGGACATGACAGCGGCGCTCTTGACAGCGCTGGCCCTTTAAATACCCCCTCACACACACACACACACACACACACACACACACCCACCACCTCTTTATTCAGAGCAGGGGCCTGATTTCTCGCGCCGGGGCCGATAAGAGGTTTGAAAAACAGGAACCCAATTCCCATTATCTGCCTCCCTTATTGTCTGTATTAACCTCCCCCCCATGGTAACTTGTTCCCCCGTAATGCTACACTTGTCTAGCCGCAACACGCCGCCGCCACCGCCCCCGAGAGCCAATTGCACCATGCAAATGAAGGCAGAGACTATTCTGAAGGAGGAGGGAGAAAGGAAAACGTAGACGTTTGTACTGTGGGAAAGAAAGTGTTGTTTGAAAAACACACACACACACACTTTGTCGGCTTAGTCCCTGAACAGCACAAGAGGAAAAACAAAAAGGAGGATGTGGCGTGGTATTAAATGGACGATCCCGGTGGCTGGATCAGTATTCAGAGAGGCCAGCTGCCTCCTACCTGTTTGATATGTAAACCTTAGTGAGAACAAACTGTGGATGCGACTCTTTATAATCAGGAAAACCACACATGATCCCGTGGACCCGTAACAGAAGTTTAGCATCAGCTGCTCATGTACTTACAGGTCTGATTCTGTTTATTTTTACTTTTATTTTTATTTTAGATTTTGTAGGTCTGCAACTATTCTGTTAAAGTGGTGTAAAACTGAAGACCAAACTGAAGACTTATCCTAAAATTTTACTATTATAGAAGACTGAAGTAACCAGAAAATGATCAGATTTGAGAAGCTGAAATCAGAGAATTTGGAATTTTTCTTCTTATAACATGACTCAATTATTTGTTTATCATAACAGATGGACACTCCTATAATTGTTGCCAACTAATAATTAACTAATTATTTGATTCTAAGAAAATGTCTCGGTTCCAGCTTCTGATACAGGTACTGCATTGTAAGTAAAAGTAAAAATGTCTGAGGCATTTTAGTGTGATTTAGCAGCTGCTGCAGTTAAAGCTAGTTTAACTACTAGACTGTACAGGCCGTGCAATGGTTGTACAGGGATCCCGGGATGATTAATGGAAAAGAAACATCAATTGAAATAAAACATTTGAGAAGTTTAAAGGAAAAAAATCTCTATATGATGACGCTGCTAAGAACTTTTAGATTAGAGCTGCATGTAAAGACTATAGTTTCTGTCTTCAAAGATCCAAATGTGTTAACTGGATTACGCCGAGTGTTGAATCTGGCTGGATGTTCTGACCATCCAGACCAGAACAGGGCTACGTGCCAATGTACCTCAACAATGGCCAGATTGGGAAGGTCCAGGTCCAAGGTCTGGTTCTCTGACGACAATAAAATCACAGCAATACTCATAACCCGCTGAAAGCTTGATTTCTAAACAGTTTCATACACATTATTATGTTATTAGTAAATCAAGGTTTTAACTAATGACTACTTTGATAGTTAATAATTATCATTATCATTAAATATGATTATTAAAATGATTAATCGATTAGTTGTTTGGTTCTTAACTTGGTGTAAAATGTCAACCATTGTTTTCCAAAGCTGAAGATTGAACCTGAAATGACTTATTGTTATAGAAGACTAAAGAAACCAGAAAATCAGATTTGAAAAGCTGAAAAATTTTCTTTTATAACATGACTCAAATCTATTATCAAAATAGTTGTAACTAACGTAGTCGTTAACTAATCGACTAATCGCTGTGGCTTTACTTTCTGACTTTATCCACATCCTGTTTGTTACCAAACCCCCATCTTCTGTGATTTGAGTGTCTTCTCCATCTGGCTCCTCCCTCCTTCTCCCCTGTCATTTACAACTCTCCTCCTCTTCCTCCTCTCCTCCGCTCCCTCCACCCTTCCGCTCCACGTCTTCTCTGTGGGTGCATTTTAATTTATGCCCAGCATAGGAACCACTCAATACAGCCCAGTGTCTGCAGTGCAGTAGATAGCTGTTAATGAGAAGAGGTCCCCCCTCTTTATCTCTTTTTTTCTGCCCCCCATTATCTGGGTGCAGTCTATAAGCGTGCAGTTACCTTACTAGGTCCGATAACGCTCCAATAGGCAACCAGCACTGATGAGCTTTCTATACAGTGCGGCGCGCACAATGCCACTATCAGGGGAGCAGACCTCTGGTTAAAAAAGAGAGAGAGGAAGAGAGAGGGAGGGAGGGAGGGAGAGAGAGAGAGAGAGATGGATGCAGTCACACAAGCTTGCTTGCTCGCTTGCTCTGAATATGCTGCAAATTTACAACGGCGGCCCCCATCGAAACACGACTTCTCACACGCCTGATTCTGCCTCTCTCTCTGTCGGCTGCAGCAGTTTCTTATCTCCCCCCTCTTCCCTCTTCTGCCTCGGAGATAACAGTAATTCTTCTCCATGCTGTATCCCCCACCTCACACACACACAACTTCGTCCGTCTTTCATCAAGCTTTTCAATCCCAGCACATACTAACATGTAGCCTACACATACACATACACATATACACACACACACACACACACACACACACACACACACACACACACACACACACACACAGGCACAAAGCCCAACAGAGACAGAGATGCTGGCAGTGTCTTTCTGCTCAGTCAAGATAAAGGGTTAAGACTGCACTCGGACGGCCCTTCAGAGATTTTGGGGGGGTGAAGGGACGAAATCAAGTGTTCAAGTACGGATTATTTAATCAGTTGTAGTGTTTTTTTGAAAATATATTTTCCTTCTATTCACTTTTTCTTCTTCATCTTCTTCTTCCTTCTTCTACTCAATACCTCATATTCCTTCTTCTTGGTTTGCCTCTGTTTATATAAGCTATATATGTATATATATATATATATATATATATATATATACATATATGTATATATATATATATATATATATATATATATATATATATATATATATATATATATATATATATATATATATATATATATATATATATATATATATATGTATATTTCCTTCTTTTTATAATGTGGCTGAGTGTTGCAGCCAGATAAAAGAATTAGTAGTTGCACACAGGGACGGGGCGCTAAGTACAGCGGCGAATTAGAATGTCTATCTCTGTCGCTCTTGGCTCATCCGCTCGAGCTTGCTGTGCCTCGAACTCGTAAACAATTTAATCTTTTCACTACAGTTTGGGAAAAGAGAGACAGAGGGAAGGAATGAACATGAGAGAGAGAGAGAAGGAGAACAAGAGAGAGAAAGGGAGTCATCGTGGACATTACCCCTCCTCCTCCTTTCTCGCCACACTCCTCTTTCTCTCTCTCTCTCCCTCCACATCCTTTCACCGACATCTCCTTTTAAAACAAGAAACCTGACGCAAATGCTTGTAAGGTGCTTGAAGATTGAATCAGCTCGCTTTCATTTTCCTCCCCTTTACTGCCATTCTTTTAGGCCCTTCTCTCCTTCTTTTATGTTTTGTTCATGGCATCCTTTACACCCCCTCCCTCCTCCAACTCCTCTTCCCTCTACACCTCCTCACTCGTCCTCTTCTCTCCACCATTTTTGGAAATTGAAGATGTGTAAAGGCTTGGGCTTTGGGCCCCGAGTCTATTTTGGAGCTGTAATAAAATTCATAGCCTGACACACATGTACTCACACACACACACACACACACACACACACACTCATGCGCACACACACCTGGTCAAGGGAATCACATCACAGTATATAGTGGTCTCTTGCTGTATTACCTTTAAACCATCCTTCATATGTGCAGCGCTTCAGCAGCCACACCATATTTTCTAACACTCCAACACTGTACTGTCTTTATTCATAGTAAACTATCAATTCACAGCAACTATATACTTCACAGTCAGGTGAGGGGACAGACTGTAGCTAAGGTTACAAGAGTTATGGCGGATGCCAGTACCCACACTAAATAATGTTGATTAATTGGCCTTTGTGTGGTGTATTGCCAGCATCGCTGCAGCTTAAAAGGCATTTTACTACCCTGGTTATGACACAATTTGTATCTTTGTGCTTTAACATCTGAAGTGGCATAAATAAACAGAGCATTAAATGACTGACAAATGCAGATTCTTCACGTAAAAGCATCATCATGTTTGCAGGGTTTGTGTAAATTGTTTTTTTTTTCAGTTCAGCTGCTATTTTATCTTTCTGCAAATGGCAGAATGTTGACGTCTTCAGACGTTGTTTCTGTTTTTTATAGCATAGGTAGGGTTGGGTATGGATCAGTGCTTTGGTTCATGGTCTGGAGTTAGAAAAGTTATAAAAGATGTCTGTTGGACTCTGCTGTCAATTGGACATTTTGCTATTACATCTGGCTATCAACTGGATATTTTACCATTTACCATTTGTCCAGTCATGTACATTTATTCAATTCATTTCAATTTTATATTATTTGTATAGCCCAGAATCACTAATCTCAGATTTGCCCCAATGGGTTTTACAGTTTGTAAAAAAGCAATACAACATCCCCTGTCCTTAGACCCTTGACATTGAACAATGTAAAACTCCCTAAAAAACCCTTTAATAGGGAAAAAGGCGGACCTTCAGGAAGAGAAACAGAAGTGGATCCCTCCTCCAGGATGGACAGGCTGCAATAGATGTGTGCAGATGAAAACAATACATTTAGAACAGGAAAAGTTGAATATGAATATATATTTTATAATTTAAATATTTTTGTAGAAATACAGGTTTTGTGCCTAAACCTTAACAAAAGTGGTGCCAAACCATAAAACTGTCAAAATATGCATTAATATGGTTTAGCTGCTACTTTATTCCTCACTAAGACAGACTTCTGTGCCCTAGGCAACGACAAAACAACTAACTTCATAAGAAAAGTTCACGACTGCTGCATCTTTCCTTCTTTCATTTGCTGCAGCCTCTTGCCCCAAGATGCATTCACAGACCCACAGGAAATCCCAGGACATTTTTATACTCAAAAAAGTAATGCAGTAGTTACTTTCCCTGGTACTAGTTGCTTTTATAGGGAAGTAACTTAGTTACTAATTAGTAATGAAATATTGTAATTATATATATGTTTAAGTAACATGCCCAACACTGGTTCTGATAGATCTTGCACACTCGACCTTTAACTGCCAGTGTTTTCCTCTGGTGAGTGGGTTGATGATTTCAAATGATAATCTATTGACTAATACAATTAACTGCAATGGAAAAAACACAATCAAAGAATTCTGTGACATCACATCGGTTTGTGAATCACACCAAATTCGACACAGCACTTCCTTGGGATCCCAGTAAACTATATGTCAAGTGTGAAGTTGATCATATGATCAATTTTCATGATGTCCGAGGAAGAGACAGAGATTTCATTTATTATAGATCAATGAGCTTTTCATCTGATTGGTTTATCAGTCAGTAAAGAACAACATCATCTACACAAATAAAAGTCAAAAGGCCTCATCTTCTGGGCAATGTCATTAATGTCATTATCTATGTAACTGTTATATTATATCCTATTGTTGGTTTAATTCTTCCTGAGTGTAAGAATTCAAGTGTGTGTGTGTGTGTGTGTGTGTGTGTGTGTGTGTGTGTGTGGTACAAGCGAGGGGCAAGAATATGAATGAGTGAGGAGGGATGAAGGGGACGATTAGGAGGAAGATAGAGATCAGAGGGTGGCAGGGTGAGGCCCTGAGCGCCCTGGGTAAGGAGATAACATCCTCATTTGAATGCACACACACACATGCACACACACACACACACACACAAACAATGTATAGCCTTCAGAGAAACCTGCAGCCATATATATTTGTTATATAAATATTTTAAGGCATAGAAAAGGTGAACAGGACCAATTACAGCTGTTGCATATATTGATCACCTCTAGGCTTTGGAATCATTAACTAAAAAACTAAAAAATAATCACGCATACACTGACACACATTAACCTGTAAACTTCACCCTAATTTAAAGACTTAGAGCATCTATGGTTTATAAAAAACATTACATACATGCTTTACAAATTAAAGCACTTCATGGTCTTATTATATTTAATTTCTCTACTTATTTTTTATTTAATTTCCAGTGTATTTTTCTTACCAGGATGCAGATGTATACCTTACTTTACTCAGTAGAGTTGCATGGATCCTATGCATGGTCCTTGACAAATAAACAAATGATTAAATAAACAAATAAAATTACATTTAAATTTTGGCTGATTCAAAATCTCACAGGTGGTAGGATAGGACGGTGCTGTGGTTCCAGGCTGAGGTCCTAAGCATTGCTGCACCGGCCTGCACTGAGGGGAATGCAACCTCTCCCTCCTGCATCAGGAACAGTGAAGGTTAGAAACCGGACATAGCCATTAATGACAAAGTTTGAATTTTGAGTGTTTAAACGAGAAAGAAATGTGAGAAAATAGAGCTGATTACTTTGTAGATTTTGCCTATTGTGGGGGACTATTAGAATGTATCCCCGACATTCAATGAGGCACCAATGTAATCTTATTTAATCTGGCCCTATATCCCAAATCAATTTAAAAAACATGTACATTTAATAAACGTCCTGTCGTATTCCTACGGAAAAGTAGAATCTTAAGTAGATTTTTTTTTATTTGGCCAAATAAGGGTGTGTTGGACTGTTACAGTAGTCTTAAAAGATAAATTGTACAAAATTAGTAAGACATGAGCATACCTTGAGATAAGAAGAGCCATGCAAATACACTTGGTAAGAAAAAGGGAACAATTTATGTTGAGAGTATAGATGTCATTTCATTTATCAATTTTGAAGTTAGGTTGATAGGTCAAGTAAAACTGGACTTATGGTAAATGTCTTAATATATATATATATATATATATATATATATATATATATATATATATATATATATATATATATATATATATATATATATATATATATATATATATATATATATATATATATATATTGCATTACTTGTGTAGTGCAACAACCTTTTAGGTGATAGTGTTGATATGGTAAGGTACTGTGAACATGAGTTGGAGTAAGACTTATTTTATCGTGGGATAAATAGGAATAAATACCATCCAAACCGGCTAGCGTCTTATTGTGTGGTTAATTGCTGTTATACGTCTTTTAAAACATTTTTTTTGTGTGTGTTTTATTATATTAGTAGTCACATAACCACTTGCACCACTTGCACTACTCCTCATGAACCAAAACATTACATACATATTTGCAAGAAACTTTTTTTTGTAAGCTTAACATAGACTGTGTACTTTCCAGAGGTTGGGGCAGGACTCGACAATAACAGAACTCACCTTACGACCTTAAGTTTCACTAAATATACTTTAATCATAAGATAATAACACTCAAACCATTATGATTGGAGAGTTCTGCATCTGGTAAAGTTTACAAATGGAATGTCACCATGCAAAGAATTACATTTGCAATAGACAGTAATATGAAAGACTACTCAGGCAAGACAAAATAGATGAATAGAAAAATAATAGATAAGTAGATAGTGGCATCTCACACATATGAAATGTTTTTAGTTTCATTATGTAATTGAAATGTGATTGAAAGCCAGTGCACACTTTCTTTGCAGCTAGAGACTATAATTATAACTCAGTTTCAGCTTGGAATAGTGTAAACAGCAATGCAATATTGAGCACTGTATCGGCAACACAAGAGCATTCAACTATTGAAATGCACATGGGTGTTGAGGCCTCAAAGAGAATCTACATAAATAGAACAAAGTGTCAGACGCAAGACCTCCCTACCTTTATCACTTTGTTATGATAGGGTACAGACATTCCCAAGATTGGCTGAACAGGCCTTTTTAAAGTTCAGTGCTTAATGTGAACACTTATGACAAGGAGGACACACCTGCATGAACAGCCTATGCTAACGTAAACTTCAGACTTGTGAAGTTTCTCGCTCTTCTTCATGCATTTATAACATGCAGCTGAGACACTGTGTCTCCCTGAGGAATCTCTGTTTGAAACTGTGGGGATTAACAACACTGGATCACATAATCTGTCAATATCAAAAATTACTAAATCATACATTAACTAATGCAGTGCCTGTAGGAAGTTGTGAATTCCTATAAAAAGGTGTTTGTGTGTGTGTGTTGGATGTTCCATAGTCTTAATAGACAAAATGGGCAAGACATGGACATACATTGAGATAAGGAAAGACATACAGAATTAGAGATATTGTAAGGAAAAAGGCTACAGTTTATGTTGAAAATGCAGAAGTCATACATATCAGTTTTAAATTGTGTTGGTAGGCCAAGTAAAATTGAACTTATAAAGATAAACTGATAAATGCTCTGTACTTTTTCTTGTATAGTGAAACAACCTGGACATGTAACTGTTATGTGTTTAGAAATAAATGAGTTTAGGCCTAGATTCTCCTCTGTTAGGTGATAAGATTTCCTTTGGGTCTGTGAACGCGTCTTGGAGTAAGACCGCTACTGACCACAGTAGCCTGTGTTAGCACAAGAAATAAAGTAGCATCTAAACTAGCTAATGCCTTAGCATGTGTTTTTTAAGAGACTTTTGTTACAGACATTTGAATTGTAACTAAAGTACTGGGAGGCAACAAGAGCAAGAGTGCTGTGATACAGTGCGTGGGGGCACAATTACCAGCACACGTCATATTAGAATTACACCTTAATATCACAAGTAAACTCCACTGACACTGCACAGGGCAGTGCTACTAATAAAAAAAATGAAGATTTTCTATCACAACAAGCAGAAGTGGAAAAATGGTTGTGTTTTTTTGGCCAGGTGGCACTGCCTGGAGCAGATCGGATGATGCACCATTGATTTATGACAAGTTAAATGTGTCCAACAGTAATGTCACAAAATGTGAGATGGTGGGTTTAGAAACTTATCCTAATCACATTCATTTTGACTAAGAAGAAGAAATCCTTCAGTTTAAATAGGGCAACTGCTCAATGTGAAGTGATTGCTAGAGGAGAATGTGTGTGTTGATCAGAGGGAGGCCATCCTTCCACTCAGTGTGACTTCGGTCCAATTCACTTGCTCATTAGTAGTGAAAGGGACCTGCTGGATGTGTCTCACTCTCAACACACACACACACACACACACACACACACACACACACCACACACACACACACACACACACACACACACACACATACAGACACACACAATAAGAAATTAACTAATTAGGGACGCGGCAGGTCCAGAAATGACACCATGAACCATATGGATCAGAACTGAGGGTGAGTGAGTGCAGGACGGATTAGAATTAAAGCAGAGAGACAGAAGAGGAGATAAAATAAGGCTTTCATATAAATATACAGCTGTCCTGCAGCAAAATGTATTTTGTGGTAATTAATTGAAATACTAATTTATGTAAATGAAATCCTATTGTGCAAACTGTATATGCCCATGATTGCATAAAGTATACATGTAGGGTAATATATAATCTCTCTGCAGAGGTTCTGGAGGTAGTCTAATCAAATTAGATAAAAATCAAAATAATTTAATGGAATATAAAAGTTGTCAAAGCATAAAAACTGCATGCAAGTTGATGGATGGATGTTTCCAACTATTTTGATAATCGGTTTGAGTAATTTTCGAGAAGAAAAGGTCAGAATTCTCTGGTTCCAGCTCCTCAAATCTGATTATTTTCTGCTTTCTTTAGTTCTCTAAGTAAAGTAAACTGATGATTTTTGGGGTTGTGGACAGTTTCCATTTATTCCACATAGCACTCGAATGTTGTACACTTCTCACAACTCCTCTTTCTTTCTCTGACTCGATTCCTTCCTACCGCCTCTGTTCTTTCTCACACCCCTCCTTCTTCCTCCTCATTTTTTTTCTGAGACATTTCTCTGGGCCTCTGAGATTCAGGTCACAGACAGGGAGGCGTGGAGGATTTGATTCCACGCCCCCCCCCCACCACCACCACACACACACACACACACCCACACACCCCTCCTCCCGACCCCCGCTGTCCAAACATGTAGTGGGTGACAGATTTAAAGGGAGGAAAGTGACAGGGGGAGGAGGAGAGATGCCAACAATGAAAAAAACTCATCACTTCACTCCACTCTTATCCTCACTGACTATCGTCGTTCTGTATCTGGTTCACACACATATGAGAGATGGAAATGACAGGAACTAAGAAATCATGAATAAATAAATATTGTACAATAATGTATATTTATATATATGCAAAAAAGTTCTGAAAAGTTACCCTCAAATATTTATTTTTCCTTTCATTTTCAATGTACACTCCACAGACAGTGTGTCTGTATATATATATATATATATATATATATATATATATATATATATATATATATATATAATATATATAACATGCAGAGAGTGTGTCTGTGGTGTGTCTGTGGAAATAATACATCTTTGAGGGTAACTTTTCAGAACTTTTTTATTTAACTTTATGTTTTTGTGAACCATTGTTGGACCATAAAATGAAATACCATAACACAAGTGTGAATTGCCTGAAATAAAACAATATTACTACTCGTATTATTTGTTTAATTAATGAATAATCTCATAGTTAATCTCATTATTTTAATCTCATATTTTATTTCTAATATGTTTTTACTATTTGTCTTTTTTTTTCTTTTTATACATTTTTTCTATAGTAATCTATCTGAGTAATCTAATTCTATTTTTTGCATTTGTTTCACATTATATGAGTTTTTCACTTTTACTTTGTATAATTTTTAATTCTAATATGTTTTTTTTATTTTTATTAATTAATTATCTTTTTTTCTTTACTTGCTATCTATGTTTAAAATGTTTATCTTATATCTTTACATGTTATCTTTATAATTTAAGTTTAGTTTTTTTTTTTACTTTTTATCTCTTAACATTTTAGATATGTCAAGTGCTCTCACTGTCAGGAACATAATTATCCTTTAAAAAAAATGCTGTTGATCTTAAAATAGGAAAAACAAAGATAAAAACACAAATTGAACTGCCCAGTGTGTGAACATCCACACTCTCCGACACACTCACATGTGTTTTGAACGATTTCACAGGTGCATCTTGTTGTTTTCAGAAAACTGTCGGCTTGTTTCCTCAGCCGGTGACATGTAGGTGCTGTAGATATCACGTCTCCCTCTCAGTTTACAGTCACATCCGGATCTTGGCCTCAACTCTCACATCAAAAGTGAACAGACGGACTTAGATCCAGGTCTCCTGGTCCACCTCAGCCCCCCTCAGCCCGTCGTAAACCCAGCTTCACCCTCGGCCAGAGACGTTTTTATCGTACCTCTCCTGGCAGCAAGGTTAAGCACATGCCATCATTGCCGCCAATCCTGGCCTTTTAACGGCCGACCCCACGGGGCAGGAGCCATCAGCTTGTCCCATCTCTTAGGTTCAGACCACCCCTTCCCCACCTTCTCTGATTAATCTTGCTGAAATGCTGATGACAACATGATTTAAGGAAACAGGGTCGAGGGCGGCAAGAAGGACGGAGAGAAAACTGTGATGGTGATGATGGATAAGACTCAATTTGAAAAGCTATGTAGCAGGGAATGACTGTTTTTTGCCACATCATGTCATACTGCTGCAGACCCGCTGCCTACAGACTGAGTGTGTGTGTGTGTGTGTGTGTGTGTGTGTGTGTGTGTGTGTGTAACTGCATGTGTGTGTGTGTGTGTGTGTGTGTCGCCCTTTTTTCCATGTGGGATTTACTTGGTCTGCAGTTAATAGGTGATAAAGTTCAAGGGGGAGGAAGCTGCTGGGATTAAAGATGGAAGCTCGTTACAGTGGATGAGAGAGAAAGTGTTTTACAGTGGAGGAGAGAGAAAGTGTTTATCCACAGACAAACACACACACACACACACACACAGAAGACAACCTCTATTTATTCATCATTATCTACCAGTTCTTGTGTTGCTGAGCCCTGATCTCACCAGGAATGCCCAACTTTTCTAAACAATCCCAAACTAAAACTCAACTAACAAACTAAACTGATCTGATTGGTCAGATTGATGCACAGGTGAAAACAAGGAACTGAAAACAGGTGAAAAGAAAGCTACTGTCCAGATACTCCAGCTGTAACAATGACCTAACAGCATTTTAGCATAAAAACACCTCCTTATTAACACCTGGCTACTACTACTACTACTACTACTACTACTACCAATGTTACTACTGCTACTATTACTACTGCTACTACTACAAATACTGCTACCTCTACTACTATAACAACTACAACTACTGTTACCGATACCAATACTGTTACTAGTACTGCTACTAAAATGATTACTACTATTACTATAACTACTACTGCTCCTACTACTACTGCTTCTCCTACTACTACTACTACTACTCCTACTACTGTTACCACTACTACTATTCAATTCAATTCAATTTCATCTGTATAACCCAGAATCACAAATCACAGATGCACCCCAATGGGCCATACTACTGCTAATACTACTACTATAACTACTATTACTACTACTACTACTACTACTACTGCTGCTGCTACTTCTACTAGTACTACCTTAACGTGGTAAAATCTACTTCAATCTCTCACACTGTACTTGATGATTATTAAAGTGACCATGTTCCCATGATTTTTATTTCTCATTTTCACCTTAAAACTAATATCTCATCTTTCATTTTCTGTCCCCCAGTCTTTTTATATTTTAAGTCATACTCCTCCTGTTCTTTCTCTCTTACAGCCGTGTGTTTCATGTGTGTGTGTGTGTGTGTGTGTGTGTGTGTGTGTGTGTGTGTGTGTGTGTGTGTGTGTGTGTGTGTGACATGGTGCTGCTCCTCTCTGCTGGGGATGATACCTGTGTGTCATCAGCGCTGGTAGCCGCCACAAACTTCACAGGGAGGCTGAAAATTAAACAGGGACTCTCTGCCCTGCCTGTGGCCTAAGAAGAAGCTGTGGATGCAGGACAACTTTTATATTTGAACAAGTGAGTGTGTAAAGATGCATTTTTGGCCTTGAGCTCGCACATTACACCTCAGTCCTTTTTTTTGGGGGGGGGCTTTTGTCTGTGGCATTGTGCGACAAAAGCGTCTGTTATGTATTCATGCATCCTTGTTGTGAACCACTGATGTATGTGTGAAACAAATAGGAAAAAAAAACCTCCCCCCCCTTTTTCCTTTGTTCTTCCTGCACAGACCCTGCACACACCCAAAAACACCACCAAGTTGTCAAATACAAATACAAAATGATGGATATACGTGCATCTGTGTCCACACACACACACACACACACACACACACACACACACACACACACACACACACACACACACACACACACACACACACAAAGCAGGGTTGTAGTAGCCAGCACAACAAGCCAAAGCTACACTTCACACCTGGGCTGGTTGGCAGTTATTGGGTAAGCTGCCGCCCAGCAGGAGGCAAGGAGAGAACAACACCTCGCCGCTGCTAAAACAATCTCACAACTCTGTGA
Organism: Eupleurogrammus muticus; assembly: GCA_036785175.1. Lineage (NCBI taxonomy): Eukaryota > Metazoa > Chordata > Actinopteri > Scombriformes > Trichiuridae > Eupleurogrammus > Eupleurogrammus muticus. The sequence goes on from JAYKQN010000009.1 coordinate 24,992,546, forward strand.
TGGGGGAAGCACAAAGGCAGCAGTGCAAAACATTCAAGAAACTGCTGCAGTTTGCCAAATGGCAAGTGGTTAACAGAAAATTGGTCTGAAAATTTAAAACAGTGTTGGGAATTTAATCCTTCGCTGCCTCCTAATAGTCACAGAACAGTCGTGTGACGTCTCCAGAGTGTTTGTTCCATCAAGTGTCAAATTGAAGTCCAAACAAGTTTAGGCTGAAACATTACAAGCAATTAAAGGTGCACCACTTAATATTTAGTTTTAGTGATGGATCAAATATACTGAAAGTGAACGATGTAACTCGTAGTGACAAGCAATATTCGGTGTAATATTATATTAACTGTACTACAAACAGCAATGGGAATAACGTTACTTTTTTCAGAACCAGAGGTGTCAAGTAATTAAGTACAAAAACCTTATTACCTTAGTAGAAATTTTCTGTATTTATACTTACTGGGGTCATTTTTTTTTTTTTTACTTTTTACTTCTACTTGTCAAATTTTCACACAATTACCTTTAGTTTCTACTCCTTAATTCTTAAAAATATCCTCATTTCTTTTCTTTCATTCCAGCTTATGTTAATGACAATTGTCGAGCTAAGAAGTGATTTTCTGTGCAATCATTTTACCTACTCTCTGCTCTAAAAAATAACCAATCCAGCCCATTTTTAATTTTAAATACTATATTTAAAATACAACACATAAAACTTTAGGGAGCCATTGGATATGACTGCCTTAGTTCAGTCTGTGTGTTCCACTCAGTTCCTACTCATGAGTTGCTCCTTTTTCTTCTCCTGCTTTTCCTCATAGTTGAAATGTTTCCCCTCCAGAGCAGCAGGTGGTGGTGCTGCACTTAAAGACAAGCACCTGTATTAAACAAAAAGAAGAAGTGAAGCAGTGTAGCTGGTGTAGCATATAGTAGAAGGACAGACAAAAGAGTTGTGGTGAAGACTTGTGTGGGATTGGTGAGTGGGAAAGAACCAGAGTTAGAAGATGACCAGCAGCACTTTATAGGTCTGTAGTGTGGCTGCATTTAGTGATCTACCATGATGGTGGGAAAAAGGTTCTTGAAAAAAAAAACAATGTGCAGCTCTATGATTTAAGTACTGGATCTATGATATAAAAAAAATAAAAATACCCTCACAAACACTTCAGCAACATGGTAATTCTTGCACTGTATGAACAGACATATCTTCAGACAGAGGGAACTAAGTCTAGTGCTGCTTTGTTAAAGAGAACTTTGCCAAATATGAATGATGAATGAATGAAACACATGTTGTAACTATCAATGTCTCCTCTCTTACAGCTAGAATCTACTTTTAACCTCAGACCAAAACAAAATTCAGTTTTAACCTGTGTGATGTCATGAGAGGCCGGGTCCTGGAGGGGCGCTACATCCCCTTGAGATGGCTACAGCAGTATCCTGGCATGGCTCCATCTGCTGGTGGAGCCAGGAACTTGCCAGGAATGTCACCCGGCACTACAATCCACTGAACACTGATTGCCTTATGAGGCACACCTGTGGCCAATCTCCTGCAGTGAAACTGCAGGGCTTTTTAGGACACCAGAGCTCTCAGTAGAGTGTGGCGAGTAGGAGAGAGGCTGCACACGCTGATCTGGGTGGAATGTATGTGCTGAAGAACCTGCTAAAGAGAAGCTTCCTTTTGTTGGATTATTCATTCTTTGATATTGGACTATTTTCGTTTGCTGTGCTGTGTGGAGGTACTGTGGGGGTGAAGACCCAAGAAATCAACTAAAAAGAAAAGGACAATTGTTTGTGTTTTGTGAAGTGAACTTTATTTTGAAAGAAGACTTTTGAGTTTGATTAGAGACTTTTTTTTGTGATTATAACCCGTGGAAGAAAAGAAATCCTTAGTTTGCCTTTTATGCTGAAATGCCTTTTCTGTTAACCCTTTTTGACCAGTAAAAGAAACTGTACTTTGCATTTTTGTCTCCGTGCACTTCTTGGACTGCCCTGCTGAACATGGATTGCCTCTCATGACATCACACCTGAAAAATGATTGATTTTCCCAATGATCAACGCATAACCAAACCAAAAAACATGGATTTTGTGAACTGTCCCACCCCAAATAAATGTTTTTTTTTTTTCTTTTGCCAAAAAGTGATTACAGTTCATATATTGGGATTTAAAGGTTGGGTAAAACAAGCACTTTTTCTCATTCTTGGGTGTTAAATTTAATGGGATTTGCCCCTCTCATTATTACTCACTCAAATACTTTAAAAAGAAAAATAAAATACATAAACTCCAAAATCTCTGTTCAAAGCTCATATATTTTGACTGAAAGGCAAGTGATTTTTATTACTTTTACACTTCAAGTACTTTTAAAAAAACAGAACTTTTACTTGAGTAAAAGACTTGAATTTATACTTTAACTTCTACTTTCTATTTTTAAATCCTGGAGTAAAGAATGAGGAGGTTTGACACCTCTGATTTAAACGCTGGTAACATTGCTGACAAAAAAATACCTTACTATAATTGAATCTGTTAATAACCATGCAAACATTGCAACATGCAAAAGGAGAGAGAAAAACATCCTGAACTGACACTTTCTTTTACAAGCAACAACCACATCCCTGATCGTTTCTTGAAGACTAAATAAAATCATTTCTTTTGCAACAGGAAATAAAGGTACTTTACTTTAAAATTGAAAGCTCTGGATGGATCTAGTATGTGCATTTTGAGTTAAATGATGTTGTCAAAGTGGTTCACTGTAAAACTGAAATTATTCTTCACATTTCACCTTCATTCAGGTCACTTCTCTAAGGTCAAAATGCCTTTGTTGCAGCGGCTGACTGAATCTCTGCATATTACTGTACCTCAAAGTGCCTAAACATCTCCGCAGTCCTCAAAATTATCCAATTTACACCTCAGCACTTTGTTTTTACGTCCAATCATTGAGAAAACGATGTACTGTATTAGTGCTTTTATGCCACGGTTTCAGGACTTAGTTATCAAAAATTCTAATAAAACACTTGCTCTGATGGCGAATTCACCATAACCACACCAAGTGCTCTGAAGGTAAAGAGCCTTTTATCTTTACTCGTTCTTTTTTCTCTCCTGCTGGTGTATTGAAAATGAGTTATGGCTGGGGTGGAGCAAGGGGCGTGTGAAGGGCATGGCTTTAAAGGGCTGGCTGAGTGAGGACGGCTAAACAAATAAAAGGGGCTAAGAGGCGAGTGGAGAAAGGAACCAGTTTTAAAAGGAAAGGAGAAACTGTAGGATTGCACTTTCAATCTCCAGTTCCCAATAGTACACAAAGTAATCAGATACTTTAAAACTTTAAAAGTAAAAAAAGCGAAAGTGCAGAGTATATATATATATATACATATATATATACATATATATATATATATATATATATATATATATATATATATATATATATATATATATATATATATATATGTACTGGTTAAAAACAGGTTTGGCTTTTCCTTTAGCCCAAGTCCTATCCGTTTTGTTCCCAGATGAGAAGGCAGGTGTCAGGTGTTTTTACTCACACCCTTAATAATCCACTGAGATGAGGTTGAATGGAAATGTTGCCGGTTTTATTACAAATTAAAATAAATACAAAGAAAAGTTGCAATGGGATGCAGTCCATAAGTTGCACAATTGTCAAATAATATTGCAGGTGAGCAGCGAGCGAGCGAGCGAGCGAGGTGGCGAGGTAAAGAACAGTATGGCTGCCTCCTGCCTTCTTCCCGTCATGCGCAATGGTGCATCCTTTTATGCTCTTTGGTGGCTCCATCTCACCACTTGTAGCGGCTGCAATCTCCCAAAATGCAGAAAGCAACAAAACATGAGTTCAAACAACTTAAACAGGAATGCGGCTCCTACACACCGGCCCCTTAATTGTTCCCCAAGAATCAATTACTTAACAATATACAAAAAGGAGCCATGTTATAAAGGGTCTATTAACTATCTATAACAGAAATATATGCCAAAATATGGCAATTATCAAAACGTAAGTATTTAAATAAAAAAAAAAAGTATTCAAATCAATGAAATTACTAAATAACACTACTTTCCTGTATAGCGTTATAGGGTTCGTCATTGGACATCATCATCGTCATCATGGTTCATCAGCCTCAAGGATGCGGCACAGCTTGGTGATGGGCCTCTCAAGGACTGACGCCTTGGTCTTCAGCTTGACAGATCTGACCAGGCCTTTTGCGTCTGATGTGGTCTCCATCACTCTTCCTAGTGGCCAGGACCCTCGTGGAGCATTGGGATCGACCACCAGCCCAACGTCTCCGACGCTGAAGTTCTTCGTTGTGCCGGTCCATTTCTGCCTTTCCTGGAGCAGAAGAAGATATTCCTTCGTCCATCTTTGCCAGAAGACATCGGCCATGTACTGGACCTGTTTCCAGCGGCGTTTGGCGTAGATGTCCGTCTTTTGGAACACTCCAGGGGGCAGAGTAGGCGTGGTCTTCAGCAAAAGGAGATGATTGGGTGTCAGCGGTTCTAGGTCATGGGGGTCTGAGGACACTGTGGAGAGGGGGCGGCTATTCAGGACTGCCTCCACCTCACAGAACAGGGTATGAAGGCCTTCATCATCTGTGGTGTGCTGATGCTGAATGGAGTTGAGCACCTGCCGGACGGATCGTATGAGTCTTTCCCAGACTCCGCCATGGTGTGATGCAGCAGGTGGGTTGAAACTCAATTCGATGCCGTCAGGAAGTAGGGAGTCTTGGATTTTCTTCTGATCGAAAGAAGCCAGCACCCTCTTCAGCTCTGCGTGTGCACCCACCAGGTTTGTCCCATTGTCAGACCTGATGTGCTTGACTTGGCCCCTCCTGCACACAAATCTCCTCAGAGCATGAATACATGAGTCTGTGTCCATGGTATAAGCAATCTCTAAATGAACGGCTCTGCTGGACATACAAGTGAAAATGACTCCATACCTTTTGATGGTGCTTCTCCCTCTCCTCACCTCAATTGGGCCAAAGTAGTCCAATCCAACGTTGGTGAAAGGGGGTAGGTCAGGTTGGATTCTTTCCAGCGGTAAGTCTGCCATTTTCTGCTGTCCTATTTTGCCTCTCACACGACGGCATGTGACACATTTGGAGAGCACCTTTCTTGCTACGGAGTTGCCCTTTACAATCCAGTATTTCTTACGGAGCTCTGAAAGCAGGTGGTTTCTACCACTGTGTCCACTATGTTTATGAATGTGTCGTAACAGCAAAACTGAAATGTGAGACTCTGTGGGCAAGATGCAGGGGTGTTTAGTCTCCTCTGGCATTGCAGATCGGTGTAGCCTGCCACCTACTCTTAGAAGGCCATCTTCCAATACAGGATCAAGCCTGCGCAGCCTGCTGTTGTGGGGTACTCTGGGAGGTGTCATCTGCAATGTTAAGAGTTCATTAGAGAAGAATTGTCTCTGAACATACATGACTACTGCTCTTTCCGCATCTGCTAAGTCTTTCACCGTCAAGTGCTTTGAATCAGAGGTCTTTATATTTTCCAGCTTTTGGGTCGATTGTGACCCGTCAGAGTGAGAGAGTGGGGTGAGCTCCTTTCCTTTTCTCACTTTTAGCAACAATGCTTTCTTTGTCTTAAGGTACCAAGCGACAGCCTTTAAGAGGCTGGTCCAGTCTGATAAATACATTAGAAGCTGGTCAGTAGGGGTTTCAGATTTCACCATGGCTGTGAGCACTGTCGTGGTTTTCTTCAGCTCTGGGTCATTCTGAATTATGGGGCCCTGTGCCTTCTCTACTGGCCAACTTTCTTCTGGTTTCCATAGGAACTCTGGAGCGTTCATCCATCGGTTTTGCTCCATGAACTTCCTGGCATTCAACCCTCTTGATGCGTCGTCAGCGGGGTTGTCTTTGCTGCCTACATATTTCCACTGTGACAGCTCTGTGTTGTCTCGTATAAATGAGACTCGGTTTTGCCACGTAGGTCTTAAACCTGGCTTGGTCACTAGCGATGTATTTTAGCACTGTTTGGCTATCTGTCCAAAACACTGAGGGCTCTAAGTCAAGGTGTAGTTCTCTTCTCAGCATTCTGTCTACTTTGACTGACAGAGCAGCAGCCGCCAGCTCCAATCTTGGCACTGTAATTTTCTTTAAGGGTAGCACTCTAGACTTGCCCAGTAAAAAGGTGACATGTACTACCTCTTTCCTGTTCACCTGTCTGATGTAGCTGACAGTACCATAGCCACTCTCACTGGCGTCTGCAAAATGATGCAGCTCAGCACACCTGGTCGCTCCAAAGCCCTCTGGTTTCAGACAGCGCGGCACGGTGAAGCCTTTGACCAACTCCAAGCTGCTGGTCCACTCCATCCATCGCTTTGATGTGGCCTGCGGTAGTGGCTCGTCCCATCCATAGCACGCCTGACAGAGCTCCTGTAGCAGCTGCTTAGCAGGCAGAATGAGAGGGGCAAGAAAACCAAGAGGGTCAAAGACAGAGCTAACAACAGACAGTATGCCTCTGCGTGTATGTGGCTTTTGGTTGAGGTTGATGTTGAACTGGAAGCTATCAGAATCTACATACCATTGCAGGCCCAGTGCTCGCTCAACTGGTAGGCTGTCTTTGTCCAGATCTAGTGACTTAATGTCTTTGGCTCTGTGCTCTTGGGGAATGGATGCCAGCACTGCACGGCTATTGCTTACCCACTGAGTTAACTGGAACCCACCTTTGCTGCACAATGCGGTGAGGTCTCTTACCAGCCGGATGGCATCAGACTCGCTGGCCACTGACCTGGCACAGTCGTCGACATAAAAGTTGTGCCTGATGGTCTCTGCTACCTGAGGGGCAAAACAACTTGCATTGTCAGTGGCAGTTCTTTGGAGAGCATAGGTTGCAATGCTGGGGGAAGACACCGCGCCAAAGATGTGCACAAGCATACGGTGTTCTTTGGGGTTCTGACTGGTGTCACCTTGTGGCCACCAGAGGAATCGCAGGTAGTCCACATCAGACTTTGCTACTCTGACCTGATGGAACATTGACTTGATGTCAGCCATGATGCCAATGGGCTCCCTGCGAAACCTCATGATGACACCAAGGAGAGAGTTGGTGAGGTCTGGACCCTGTAGTAGCTCAGTGTTGAGTGACACACCTTGGAATTTCGCAGCACAGTCAAACACCACTCTGAGCTTTTGCTTCTTGGGGTGGTAAACCCCGTGGTGTGGCAAAAGCCATGAGGCTCCTTCTGGCTGCAGTAGCTCCCCCTGTGGGACTTCCTCAGCATAGTTGTTCTCCAGCGTGTCATTCATGAACGCTGTATATTCCTGCTTGAACTGCTCATTCTTTGTCATTTTCCTTTTCAGGCTGTTCAGACGCTGTTCTGCCATTTGCCTATTGTTTGGCATGCGTACGTTTGCCTTCCTGAAGGGCAGTTTCAAACTGTAGTGGCCATTCTCCAGTACCACAGCATTTGCCATGTGCAGGAATCTTTTATCCTCTACAGACATTTCAGTTTTTTCCTCAGAGGCATTTTCCTGGAAATCCTGGTTGTACTGTGAGATAATCAACTTCTCAAGACCCTCGACAGAGATCCTATTTACTGTCACACTAGTTCTAGTACCAGTAGCGCTTCGGAATGGCCCATTTACCACCCACCCTAACAGTGTTCTAAAAGCATAGGGCCCCCCATTCTGACTGTTTATAACCTCCCATGGCTCAAGTAGGTGTGGAGCATTCGTGCCTATCAACAGTTCCACTTTTGAGCTAATGGAGGGAATGGTGACCTTACCCAAGTACGCCCAATGCGCCAGGTCACTTTGTTTGGGGATGCTGCTACTGGTAACTGGCATGTTCTTTTGGGTCAAGGTGCCAGGCAGATTTAAGAATGTGTCACTGTCCAGTGCTGAAATTTCCAGTCCTTTGACTACATAAGTTGGCACTGATGTTTCTTGACTCATGGTCCGCAGAAGTATGTTTGTCCTCTCTCCTGTGAGGTTCAGACGCATCATGAGCTCCTCTGAGCAGAAGGTGGCAGAAGACCCGGGATCAAGCAGAGCGTACGTTTCAATGACACGGCTGCCCTTTGCTGCCCTGACTTTGACTGGAACAATGGAAAGTACGCTTTCATGGTCTCCGGCCCCTATATGAGCACATGACTCTGCTAAATTGTCAGGTGGGCTAACTGTTTCCTTGGTTGCAATGTGGAGGCTACTGGGATGATTTTGCTTACACATATTGCAGATAAGACGCCTACTGCAGTCTTTACTAAGGTGCCCTGCGGCAAGGCATCCATAGCAGATACCCTTAGTCCTTAAAAAGCTCAACTTATCTCTATGGGCCTTTTTCCTAAATTTCTGGCATGAGTCTAGTGCATGTTTGGAGCTGCAAAAGTGACATGACTGGTCTGATGGGGCAGGGCTTGTTCCTTTAACAGGCGCTACACTAATCACATAGCTACTGCTAGAGGGCTTGGAGGGCCGTGTTTTAACAGGAGCCTTTCCTTTTCCTGCTGGCTGATCTTGGAGATCGCCAAACATAGGGTCACTAGCTATGCGTGATTGTGTTTCCATAAATGTGACAAGATCTACAATTCTTACCCTGCTCTGGCATTGTTGTTGCAGCTCAAATGCCTTGTTGCACCATTTCTCTCGGAGCTTGTATGGCAATTTCACAGCAATGCTCCTCATGGTGGATATGGTGTCCAGCTCCTCCATATAAGTCATCTCCTCCATAGCGTTGCAACAGCTCCTTAAAAACATTGCAAACTCCTGCAGGGATTTAGCATCCTGTGGTTTGAGCTGTGGCCAAGAGAGGGCCTTTTCCAAGTAGGCACAAGAGATTTTATACTCGTTGCCAAAGTTTTCCTTTAAAAGTTTCAGAGCCTTTTGGTATCCTCTGTCCGGTTCCATATACTCACAGCTTTTAACCAGTCGTTGTGCTTGGCCCTTTGTGTATTGTATTAGGTATTGCAGCCGGTCTCTGTAATTGTCAGTTTTGCGTTCAATTGTGTTTTTAAAGTTATGTATGAATGATTTATATTCCAGTACTTCACCATCAAAGATCTGAATGCTACCTTGTGGCAATGTGGATGACAGCTGCTGTTTCATGAGCAGTTTGGTCAATTCGTTCTGGTTTTCCAGTACCTTCACTAAATGACTGTCATGTGGTGAACTGGGTGTAGAGGGTGTTTGGGCCTGTGGCTGTGACTGTACCTGAGGTGGTTGAGGCTGCAGTTGAAGCTGAGGCCGTTGTGAGTGAGGCTGTGGCTGGAACACTGGAGGCAAAGGCTGAGGTTGCAGTGGCAGTAGCAGCGGCTGAGGCGCCATAGGCGGAGGCTGAGTCTGTTGTGGCATAGGCTGCAGCTGAAGCTGGGGTGCCATAGGAGGCCTTGACACTGGTGGCAACTGTGAATCAGCATGTGGGGGCAGAGGCGGCGGATGCTGTGTCTGAGAGGGCTGAGAAGCTTGTAGCTGTTGTAGCTGAGATGCTGGCAATGGCGCTATAGGCTGTGTAGGCAGGGACTGAGGTGGTGGTTCCGGCTGGAGCAGCTGTGCAACATGTGAGCTCTGTGTACTAGTAGCCAATGTGTCCTGAGCAGAGCTAATAACTGCACTGACCGCTGACTGAGAGAGGATAGAGGAAATGTTTACATCATCGCCATATGCTTGACTATGCACTGGCATAGATGTGCACTGCGCCTGGCTTATTGTGGGCCTAAGGTGAGATGCAGGTCTACTGTGATCCAGATTTAACAGGGGGAAATTAACATGGGCAGCGTTTGTCCTGGGCTTAACTGAGGGGGTTTCGTGAAATGAAATTAGGCTTATGTCTTCATCACATTGTGCAGCCTGTGCAGCCTGTAGTGCACTTTCTCCAATCACAGATGTGTGCGTGGAGCCCAAATTAAAAGGAATGTGATCGAAAGCGTCCTCTGCAGCTTTTAAATAATTAATTTTGGCATTGGCTGCGTCCAGCTCCGTGCTTATCTCCAGTGCTTCTCTCTTTTTGCGCAGTATTTCCTCTTGCTCCTCAATGGCGTGTTTTTGCTGTAGCTTCAACGCTTTGACCAGAATAGCTTCGCGTTCTGCCTCCGCGTTGATGCGCAAGGATGTAGTTGAGGAGTGTGACCGGCCAGAATAAGCGCTGGACCTGCGAGATTGCATGTCAAAAACGTCCAGGTCCGTTTGGGCATTGTCGCGGTCTAACGGTGCAGATTCATGAGCGGGGACTGACTCATGCATGACGCGCGCCGAGGAAGTAACTTCCTCCCCGTTCCCAACAGGTGTGTCTGATTTTCCGTCAGCCATTGTTAAAACTAAAAAGTTCCAAAAATCCCAGAAAATAAAAATATTCTTTTTTCAATTATCAAAGTCCAAAAGAAAAGTTCAAACACAGTTCAGTTTCCTTCAAACTTAAATGTTGGGTTCGCTTCCAATAAGCCCCGCTTCGATTATTCGGCTTCGCCAATTAACTTTAAAACTAAGTTTTCAAAAGTTCTTATCAAAAAACACGAACAAAAATGGCTTCTAAATAATAAAACGATTTTTTCAAAACGAAAAAAGTCCTCAGAAGTGCCTTTTTGGGCTCACATACCCACAGCGAGAAGATTCCTTTGTTCTCGGCGTTCCTGTTGTCCTCCTGTGAGCAGCGAGATGGTTTCCAATTCCAACGAAATCCAAAGATGTCCAAGGAGGTTGCAGAAGTCCTTTTACTGATTGCCGATGTTCTTTACTAAATGTACTGGTTAAAAACAGGTTTGGCTTTTCCTTTAGCCCAAGTCCTATCCGTTTTGTTCCCAGATGAGAAGGCAGGTGTCAGGTGTTTTTACTCACACCCTTAATAATCCACTGAGATGAGGTTGAATGGAAATGTTGCCGGTTTTATTACAAATTAAAATAAATACAAAGAAAAGTTGCAATGGGATGCAGTCCATAAGTTGCACAATTGTCAAATAATATTGCAGGTGAGCAGCGAGCGAGCGAGCGAGCGAGGTGGCGAGGTAAAGAACAGTATGGCTGCCTCCTGCCTTCTTCCCGTCATGCGCAATGGTGCATCCTTTTATGCTCTTTGGTGGCTCCATCTCACCACCTGTAGCGGCTGCAATCTCCCAAAATGCAGAAAGCAACAAAACATGAGTTCAAACAACTTAAACAGGAATGCGGCTCCTACAATATACATATATATATATATATATATATATATATATAATCACCTTTCCAGGAGTGGCTGGCCAACTAAAATTACCCAAAAGCATCCAAGAGGTCAAAAAAGTTCCCACAACAACATCCAATGAACTGCAGAAAGCAAAAACTCTGTGAAAATAGCTGCTCAGCAAAGTTCCAAGACCACTGATAAACAAAATGAACATTAAGGCTGATCTCAATTTTGACAAAAAACAGCTTGTGATCTCCAAGACCTTTAGCATAACATCATAAAAAAACCTCATACCATCAGTAAAATATGAGTAAAATATGGTGGTAGTACTGGCTGTCTGGCCAGAACCTGAGTTCTGCAGCAGGACAATGATCCAAAACATAGCAGTCCTCTGTCCTCTGCAGAAAAAAACAAATGAAGACTTTGGAGTGGCCTAGTCAAAGTCCTAAACTGGATCCTATTGAGATGCTTTAGCATGACCTTAAAAAGCAGTTCATGCTCAAATTTTTTTTACAGCACTGTTTGTAAGTGCAAATGCTTGATTGCAGTTGTTGCTGCTGAGGGACCAATCAGTTATTAGGGTTAGGGGCAATTATCTTCTCCCTAATACCACCATTTTTTGGTCTACTTCAGTTAGTTAGGCAGGTGCTATTTAAATGATTTATTGAAGCAGAACAAATGTGGCAGTAATCAGGCCTGGGTGTGGCTAGAGAAATTAACCTCAGGTGTGATAAACTAGAGAGGTAATGTTTTAATATAACTTTTTCACTCAGAGCCATGTAAGTTTGGATTTTTTCTCCATTAATGACAAAGAAATAATTTAAAACTGCATTTTGTGTTCACATTTGTTGTATTAGACTAATGTGTACCTTAAAGTGTGACAAAGATTTAAGAAATCAATAAGGGGACAATCACTTTTTTGAGAGGTATAGAAACAGAGGACTGTTCCTGTTGATTATTTTATTTTTTCCCTGAATTTCATGTATAATCTTCCTTTTTCCATTTTTGTAGTGCTCACCTGTGCCTCTATTCTGGGTTCCTGTCTGCCCTGTCCCCTCCTTGTCTGTGTGCAACTGATCCATGATTGTGTCTCCAGCATCTGTGTCTAAGCACTCCCAATCAGTTTATAAGGTCCGCTTTGTATTTTGTCTTGACACTGTTGTTCTTCTCAGTTCACAGTCCATCATTCTTCCCTCAGTCACAGTCATAGGCTTCTTGTGTATTGAACCTTGTCAGAGACATGTTTTGCCTCAGAGTTTTGGATACCTTTGCCTCGACTGACAGCTTACCCGTGTTACATGTATAGAGTTGAGTTAACCTCCGACCTTGGACTAAGTTTGTGACAAGGACATGCCCTCCATGGTACACACCTTAAC